>OV788319.1:16751734-17175734 GCA_928718305.1 Tetramorium bicarinatum
GCCTATCCCGAGTGTACTTATGCCGTGCGAGATAAAATTGCTTGTTCGCAGTTTGTGTCCGCTTTAACGGACGGATTTGTAAAAAGGACTTTACAATTAGAAGGTGTCACTTCGTTGAAAGTAGCAGTGGAAAGGGCGAAGGCAGTCAAAGCCATACAGGGCGAAAGTTTTTCAGAAAGAAATAAGAGCGGGAAATTCTTCGGTAAAAATGGGGATTCATATGAGAAAGCTAAGCCTGGTGTGGAAGAACCAAAGGAAAAAGGGGACGCAAAGGGAGAAAAGAAATTTTTTAGAAATAAGCCAAAAGAATGTTGGTTATGCGGGAGGCAAGGACATTTTCGCAACGAGTGTCCTAATAAAAAGGGAAACGCGGTTTAGTTGATCTCGGCGAGGAGAGGTCAACTCGGATAGTTAAATCCCCGACGGAACGTTATTTTTTTGTTAATAGAGTACAAAAAGTTTTGAAAGATTTTTGTTACACTGGTTTTCTGAATAATAAAGAATGTATTTTTAAAATAGACACTGGCTCCGATGTCTCTTTAGTGAATAAGAAATTCGTTCGTGAGGGGGAACAGAAATTTCCGACATTTGGTCGAAAATTTAAGTATCCCACGGGAGAGAATGTTACGGTTGATTTTGAGATTCTCGCCAAAGTGGAGCTCGGTGAGAATTCGCTAGAGCTCCCTATGTTAGTGTCGGAAATTGCAGATGATTGTCTTCTAGGAGTGGATTTTCTCCAGAAGACAGATTTCAGTCGAGTTTGCGATTCTTTTTTTAGGGCACCTTCTGTTATTCGAAGGATTGCCCAGACCGAAAATTCCGAGGAGTTCTCTCCCCTTTTGAAGGAACTCCTTTCGAAAAATTCTAGGAATCTCTCTGAAAGTCAACAGGAGGTTTTTGCTGAATTTACTCGTGAATATCGGGATGTATTTTCGGAAGAAATTGTCGCCGGAAATTGCGATGTAGTTCGGCATGTAATTAATGTTGTAGATTCTCTCCCAATTAAACAGGTACCACGCAGAATCCCTTTTCATAAGAGAGAGGAAGTCAATAAGATAATTGAGGAAATGAAGGAACAAGGAGTCATCGAATCTTCACAAAGTCCCTGGATCTCTCCTGCAGTTTTGGTAAAGAAAAAAGATGGATCGATTAGATTCTGCGTGGATTATAGGAAACTAAACGATGTAACATTGAAAGACTCCTTTCCTTTACCACGAATAGACGATATCCTCGACCAATTAGCAGGTAACACTTGGTTTTCTACTCTCGACCTTAAAAGCGGATATTGGCAAGTGAAAATACATCCCGAAGATAGAGAAAAGACTGCCTTTTCTATCGGAAATGGTCTTTGGCAGTTCACTGTGATGCCATTCGGACTGTGTAACGCCCCCGCGACTTTTCAACGTCTGATGGAAAAAGTCCTTCATGGTTTATTATTTAAAATCTGTTTAGTTTATCTTGACGACGTAATTATTTTTGGAAAGAATTTTGATGAAATGGTGGAAAATTTAAAAAAAGTTTTTCTTCGATTACGCACTGCTAATTTGAAAATCAATCCTAAGAAATGTGTCCTTTTTGAGAGAAACGTAAAATATTTAGGACATGTAGTTTCTTCCGAGGGCGTTACTATAGATCCCGAAAAGATTTCTGCAGTAAGAGACTGGCCTGTCCCTCACACGAAGAAGCAATTGAGGAGTTTTCTCGGGTTTTGCTCCTATTATAGGAAATTTATTAGAGGATTTTCTTCAATAGCTAAGCCTTTATTTACTCTTACAGAAGATAAAATAAAATTTTTATGGGAAGAAAATTGCCAAAAGGCTTTTGAAAAATTAAAATTTGCATTATCATCTTCCCCTATTCTTTCTTTTCCTGATGGGGAGGGAGAATTTATTGTTGACACGGATGCTTCTGGTGTTGGGATTGGTGCAGTCCTTTCTCAAAGACAGGCGGGAAAAGAAAAAGTAATCGCTTATTATAGCCGTGTTTTAAATCGGGCAGAGAGGAATTATTGTGTGACGCGCCGCGAACTTTTAGCGATTGTCGACTCTTTGAAATCTTTTCGTCACTACCTTTTGGGGCGGAAATTTTTGATTCGTACGGATCATGTCTCCTTGAAGTGGTTAATGTCCTTTAAGGATTTAGAGGGACAATTGGCTCGTTGGTTGGAGAGGCTCCAACAGTTTGAATTTTCTGTGGTTCATCGTAAAGGCATTTCTCACAAGAACGCCGACGGTTTATCGAGGCGACTTTGCGAGATAGAAAATTGTCAATATTGTGCAAAGGTGGAAAGAAGATTTTCTGAGAAGCGAGAAGAAACTGTTGCTCGGATCTCTTTGGAAACTGAAAGTCTGGAGCTCTGGCGGAAGGAGCAAAGACAGGATCCGGAGATTTCTTTTATTTTACGAGCAAAGGAGGTGTTCGTCCCCCTCGTTCTGAAATAATGTCAAGAGATATTTCTTCTCGGATTTATTGGTCATATTGGGATGCCCTTCTTATTAAAAATGGTATTCTGTATAAAAAGTGGGAATCTCCTAATTTAAAATCTATCTGTTTTCAGTTGGTGGTTCCTTGTAATCAAGTAGCAAGAATTTTGAGGGAAGCTCATGATTCTCTTTCCAGAGGGCATTTTGGAGTTAACAAAACTTTAAGTAAAATACGTCGACGTTTCTTTTGGGCTACCTGTAAGCGCGACGTAGAAGATTGGTGCAGGTCTTGTCATGTCTGTATAGCCAAGAGGGGTCCCTCGAATAAAGGGAAATCTCCTCTTCAAATTTATAACATGGGTACTCCTTTTCAGAGAGTTCTGATGGACATACTTGGCCCCCTTCCGAGAACTTCTTCTGGAAACAGATATTTGCTCGTGGTTGTTGATTGTTTCACTAAATGGGTGGAAGCATTCCCAGTAAAAAATATTAGAACGAGAACCATCGCCGAAATCTTTGTTAATGAAGTCATCTCCCGACATGGAGTACCTTCGGAAATTCATACTGACCAAGGAAGGAATTTTGAGTCCAAATTGTTTCGGGAATTGATGGACCTTCTTGGAATCAAGAAAACTAGGACTACTCCTTTGCATCCTCAGTCAGATGGCCAAGTTGAACGTCAACACCAGACCATAACGAATTTTTTGGCGAAATACATTAGTGAAAATCAAAAAGACTGGGATAAATGGATCCCTATGTTTCTCCTTGCCTATAGATCATCTAAACATGAGACCACAGGTCTTACCCCGGCAGAGTCGTATTTTGCAAGAGATCTTAGGCTTCCTCTAGACCTGTTACAGGGAAATTTCCCAGGATTTTCGGGGGAAGAATTCTAGTCCTCTGGAAATTACGTCCAAGGCTTAAGAGAAAAATTAGGTAAAATTCATTCTGAAGTGAGACAGAAGATGTTACTTAAATCTTCAAAAACTAAAATCTGGTACGACAAGGGGGCCAGGTCAATTTCTTTCAAGGAAGGACAGAAGGCTTGGTTCTTTAATCCCCAAAGGAAAAGAGGAAGGGCTCCTAAACTTCAGAGTAATTGGGAGGGCCCTTACTCGATTATCAAGAAGCTTAGCGATGTGGTTTTCTGCATACAAAGAACTCCCCACAGTAGAAAAAAAGTTGTACATGCGGATAGGCTAGCTCCTTTCATAGAGAGACATATGGTTTAGGCCTGGTTGTAGGGAGCCTAGCGGAGCCCAAAAGGGGGGGAAGGGAAATAATTTTCTTATATTAATGTTTGCAGTGTTTACGCGTTTCGTTTTGTTTTCCAGTTTGCCCGAGAAAGGAAGACCAGGAGGGCGTAGGGTCCACGGAGAGTCACATCTTTCCCCCCCCCCCCTTGCCTGAAGAAAGAAGTGAGAAGCTCGCAAGTCTGAAGAGCCAAGCGCTCAAGGCTCAAGATGGAAAAGGAGCACGGGTGGCGAACTAGGCTGAAGAGTGCCTAGCAGGGATGCAGCCCAGTAACCCGAGAGCTTCGCATCGGGGAGGGCAGGAAGGCATCGGGGAATTAAAATCCCAGGAAAAGCTGCAAACTGCCTCCTTGATTGTCGGGACGACAATCTGGAAGAGGGAGGGCAGTGTTGCGAGCTGCGGCCGCCCGGTATACTCCTCGGCCGCGCGAGTCTGAATCGGCCGTGAAGTTCGCAAGATCCGAACATGCGGACGAAGAGCCACGGTTGCTAGAGCGCTTGTTGTAAAACAAGCCGCCTGTCAGATTTACGCTGGACTCCGTTCGTGGAGGTTGCGTTCCGGTACTTGTAAACGATTCTTTAATAATAAAGTTGGTGTTACTTTTCATTGACGGTCTCCATCCTTTCTTCCGCGCGAGTCGCGTGTGAGTGTGTGTCTGTGAGTGTCCACGCGCACGAGGCTGCGAGTCGAATCGCCGACACGGAACGTCGGCAGAGGCGCAACAATATATTATAAAAATCTACATTTATGCATACTATAGATATTTATACCTTTATAAACTTATATACATATAGCATTGAAATCAAGGAACATTTCAAGATCAAAATCAATTTTTTATGACTATTATTTATGGTACTTTACTCTTGTTGGTTTTGTCATTCAGTAGATTAAAAGTGATTTTTTCCAGACAAGGACTAAGCATTAAAATTTAATTTTATATATTTTTTGAGCATTAAAATCAGGAAATATTTTAAGACCAAAATCGGTTTTCTATCTTTATTATTTAAGGTACTTTACTCTTGTTGGTTTTGTCATTTGGTAGATTAAAAGTGATTTTTTCGAGACAAGGACTAGGCATTAAAATCTAATTTTATATATTTTGCGAGCACTAAAATCAAGGAACAAGATTAATACCGAGTTTCTAACTCTATTATTTAAGGTGCTTTACTCTTATACGTATCTATTGTTATTAGCTAATATCTTCTAAATTATAATAGATAGTTGCATTCTGTTAATTGTTTCTTAAAGCACTTAAAAAGCACTTAATTCTGATGTACTTTTTTTAAATTTAGTGCAAATATTTAATAGCGAGGTTGCTAGCTTTACGGAAGTCAGCACTCCCACTTTCAATCGCGAATTCTTGCTAAACCATTGAAGCACTAAAATTAAGAACTGAGCACCAAATTAGCACCTAAATAGCACTTAATTTTGACATATATTTTGTTTTGATATATTTTTTGATATATTTTTTGTGGTGGGGGTGCTAGCTTAACAAGGGTGAATTAGTTGACCTCAGCGGGGTGAGATCAACTCGTGCGCGCGGAGCCCCGCCAAAATTATTTGAATTGTTTCTACATTAATAGAATTAGGGGGAGGGCTCGAATAAATTTTGTTATGTCGGGAAGTTGGATGGGGAGCGTTGTTGTTTTAAGATGTTGTTTTAAGATAGACACGGGCTCCGATGTCTCAGTTTTGAATAGGAAATTAGTAAAGGAGGGAAAACTTATTAGTCCGGTTAAACAGGGATTTCTCAGATATCCGTCAGGAGAAAAAGTATCTATTAACTCTAAGGCTGAAGTCGAGGTTCTTTTGGGAAAGTACTCCGTGTTTATTTCTGTCTATATAATAGACATGGACGATGACTGTTTATTGGGCATAGATTTTCTACAAAAAGTCGGTCTAGAGAATGTTTTCGATTATGCTTTGGATTCGTTAGAGACGGGAGGGAAAGTTTTAAATTGCTCTAGAATACAGGATTCTTCCAAGCAAGTCCTTCTTATTTTAAGGGAGCTATTTATTAAAAATTCTGAAAATTTGGATAGGGAACAAAAGGATGTTTTCGTGGACTTCTTAAAACAACATGAGGAAGTATTTTCGGAGGAAATTGTTGCAGGAAATTGCAATGTCGTAGAACATACCATAAATATAGAAGATTCCTCCCCCATTAAACAAGTGCATCCCTATTCAAATGCGAAAAGAGGTGGAAAAGATCGTTGAGGATATGAAGGAGCAAGGGGTCATCGAGGAATCGCAGAGTCCTTGGGTTTCTCCTGCCTTATTAGTGAGGAAGAAAGATGGCTCCATAGGTTTTGTGTTAATTACAGAAAATTAAACGAGGTGACTAAAAAAGATTCTTATCCATTGCCTAGAATAGACGACGTCTTCGATCAACTTTCTGGAAGTTCTTGGTTTTCTACCTTAGATCTCAAAAGTGGTTATTGGCAGGTTAAAATTCGACAAGGGAAAAGACCACGTTCTCTATTGGGCAAGGACTTTGGCAATTTACGGTAATGCCGTTTGGGTTATGTAACGCCCCCGCTACTTTTAAGCGACTGATGGATAAGGTTTTGCAGGGGTTAATATCTAAAATTTGTCTAGTATACTTGGACGATGTGATTATCTTTGGAAAGGATTTTAACGAAATGGTAAGGAATCTGAGGACTGTATTCAAGCGTTTGTGTTCAGTAAATTTGAAGGTGAATCCAAAGAAATGTATCTTTTTTGCGAGAGAAGTGAAATATCATGGACATATAATTTCTTCGGGTGGCGTGACTACGGATTCCGAAAAAATCTCTGCGGTTAGGGACTGGCCTATTCCACATAATAAAAAACAGTTGCGTAGTTTTCTGGGATTCTGCTCATATTATCGAAAATTTGTTAGAGGATTTTCTTCGTTGGCTAAACCTCTTTATGCTTTAACTGAGAATACAATTAAATTTTCTTGGAACGAGAAGCGTCAGGATGGATTCGCGGAATTGAAACGGGTGTTAACTTCTTCTCCAATGCTTTCTTTCTCTAAAGGAGGAGGGGAGTTTATTTTGGATACTGACGCATCAAATATAGAAATTGGGGCTGTCCTTTTTCAGAGACAAGAGGGTGGGGAAAAGGCCATCTCCTATTTCAGTCGGGTACTTAGTAGAACTGAAAAAAACTATTGTGTTACTCGGCGAGAACTTTTAGCAATAGTTCATTCTATAAAATTTTTCCGTCATTATCTCTTGGGGTGAAAATTTTTAATACGGACGGATCATGTTTCTCTTAGGTGGCTGATGTCTTTTAAAGACTTGGAGGGGCAATTAGCTCGTTGGTTAGAAAGGCTTCAGGAGTTCGAAATTCTTCATCGGAAAGGTTTGGTTCATAAAAATGCGGATGGATTGTCTCGGCGGCAATGTGAATTAGCAAATTGTAGTTATTGTGCCAAACTGGAAAAGAAAAGTGAAGAGAGGCAAAGAGAGTTGGTTGCGCGGATTATTCTCATAGGGGAAACTCTTCTAGATTGAAAAAGGGAACAAAGGGAAAATCCTAGTATTTACTCGATTTTTCGGGGAAAAGAGGCAGGAAAACGCTCTTCTCTTTCGGAGATACCTGCTGGGGATGTTTCAGCACGAATTTATTGGTCCTATTGGGACGCCCTGAGTTTAAAAGATGGAGTACTTTATAGGAAATGGGAAGCTCCAAGCTTGAAATCGAGCGTGTTTCAACTCATTGTTCCTAAGGGACGAGTTAACCAAATTTTGGAAGAGGCCCATGATTCTCCGTCTGGAGGGCATTTTGGAATTAATAAAACT
This sequence comes from Tetramorium bicarinatum, assembly GCA_928718305.1. Classification (NCBI taxonomy): domain Eukaryota; kingdom Metazoa; phylum Arthropoda; class Insecta; order Hymenoptera; family Formicidae; genus Tetramorium; species Tetramorium bicarinatum. The sequence continues at coordinate 16,759,200 of OV788319.1, forward strand.
TTGGAAAAAATTCGGAAATGATTTTATTGGGCTACCTGCAAACAAGATGTAGAGGAATGGTGCAGGACTTGTAAGATTTGTGTAGCTAAGAAAGGACCAATAGGGAAAGGAAAATCTCCTCTACAGATTTATAATGTGGGGGCCCCATTTGAGAGATTATAGTTGGATATCCTTGGTCTTCTCCCAACTTCGACTTCTGGAAATAGGTATCTTCTTGTCATTGTAGATTGTTTCACCAAGTGAGTGGAAGCTTTTCCTTTGAAGAATATTAGAACGAAGCGGAGGTTTTTGTTAATCAGGTTGTTTCTAGGCACAGGGTTCCTGAGGAAATTCATACAGATCAGGGAAGGAATTTTGAATCTAAGCTGTTCGCGGAGTTAATGAATCTACTCGGGATTAGAAAAACAAGGATAACAGCCTTACACCCTCAATCTGATGGTCAAGTTGAACGTCAACATCAGACTATAATTAACTATCTTGCTAAGTACATCTCCGACAATCAAAAAGATTGGGATCGATGGATTCTTATGTTTTTGTTAGCTTACAGGTCTTCTAAACACAAGACCACTGGGGTGACACCCGCGGAGTTGTATTTTGCTCGCGACCTTAGGCTCCCTCTGGATTTGTTTTTAAAGAACCCTCCTAGGAATGAACATCAAACTGTAGTTTTATTAGGAATCTGAGGGAGAGGCTAGGGGAGATTCACTCCAATGTTAGGGAACGGATGGACTTGAAATCTTTACGAACGAAGGTCCGTTATGACCGGAAGGCCAGGCAAATTCTTTTTGAAGTGGGGGAAAAGGTTTGATTTTATAATCCTCGTAGAATAAAGGGAAAAGCCCCTAAGTTGCAGAGGAATTGGGAGGGACCCTTCTGATAGTAAAAAGGTTGAGTGATGTATTTTACTGTATTCAGAGGTCTTTAAAGCATAGGAAAAAAGTTGTTCATGCGGATAGGTTAGCCTCTTTTCCTGAAAGAAGATGAATATTAGAGAGGTTCAGGGCCCGATTTTAGGATGGAAGGAAAGAAGGAATTGGGCGGGAATTACAAGAAATTCCGTTTTTGTTTACTTTTTTCTCTTTATTTACTATTTCTGTTTCTATTGCATAATATTCTTTTTTTTAGTCTACTTCAATAAATTAACAAGAGAAAGACGTTCGACGCAATCTTCCTTAGGAAGGAAGAGAGGAAGTGACCGAAACTCTTCGGGAATTCGAGCAAAAAGGAAAGAAGACTGTCTCGCTCACGGTTTCTGATCGTGGTTTTTCCGTGAGACTTAGGGCGAATGCCGAGACAGGGACTTGGGAGTCCTGAGCGGACGTTGGGTCCACGAGTAGAAATCCCCCCCCCCCCCTTGTCTGAAAAATGAAGAAAGAAGCTCACAAGAGCTCAAAAAGGCACTGGAGGAGGAGGAACGGAAAAGGAGAGGGACGGAGTCCAGAAACCCGTTGCAGCAGCTCGGGAAAGACGAGAAGCCGACCTAGAAATCCGAAGACTCCAGATTAAGGAAAAGAAGAGAGGAATTGCCGTCTAGACTGCCTCCCTGATTGTCGGGACGACAATCTTGAAGAGGGAGGGCAGTGTTGCGCCCGTGTCATTCGACTCGGGAGAAGAGACGGTGTGAAGTCGCACGTTCAAGTGGCGCGAAGTCGTGTGATCTTTCTGCGCGGTTGCTAAGGACGTGGAGTTGTTTCCGAGTTGTTTTACCGTTCGCACGTTTGGTTACTTTGTTTTTTAAGAATAAAATACGCTTTGTGATTTCTCAAAGAGAGTGCTATTTTCCCGCGAACCGGAAAGAGCGCGGACGAGTGCGCGAGAGAGCGGGAGTGCGAAAGAGATTCGCGCGAGCGTAACAATATTTATATCATTTCCTCATTCAAATTACACAATTGTGCAAAAGAAATTATTATAAAGTTGATCTTGAAATATACTCATATTTCAATTAGAATATGATAAATGAATAAAAGAGTATAATGGAATGAATCAGAATTAATTAGTTTCGAGCAACATAAAAAGTTAAATCTTCAGAATACAATCCGCAAAATAAAGTTTATCCGCTTAAACTACATTTAACCTCTTACATTTCTCGAAATTATCATATAACTAAATGTTTGTGCATCGTTCATTAGACACTCACCGGCAAAAAAACGGCCACCTAATTTTACTCAATTTTTTTAACATCTTTCAAACGTGATAACTCTGTAAAAAGTCATCGTATTCAAATGAACCGAAGCTCAAATTAAAGCTTAAATCTTCCTCTCAAAAACCAAGAAAATAAAAATTACAACAGACATTTTACAAAATGATGGATGTTGAAGATAGTGCTTGAAAAATGGGGAAAAATTTTTCATTTAAAGTGTGTAGTTCAAAGGAATCAGCTTTCTAGTGCGAAAATGTATGAGTTTTTAACCTCACTCATTTCTGAAAAAATTCATATTTTGAACATTTTTCTATAATTTTTCTTAATCTAGTTATATCGTTTTAAAGAAAACATTACAAAGAGGATTCTTTCTAAAATCTGCAAATCGAAAACAAATTATCGTGGAAAACTTTTCCAAAAAAGAAATTTAAATGGAAACTTTAAATCTTAAAATTCTTTTTCTCTTGGAAATAAATAATCGGAATTAAATATGTGTGGATTAAATACGTGTAAGTGCATGCACATGTAAACACGGCGTCACTAATGTCTAGCCGTACATAACTGCACTAATTCAAAGCATGTCTTTTTCTTTCCAATATGGAAGCATGTGGAAAGAGAAAGATGTGTACCTACATACTCTAAACAAATGCAGTATGGCTAGACATTAATAACGTCGTGCGTACACAGTGTGTGCGTATGTCCTTTAGTAACATTTTTTTTGAGATGATACAACTGTTAAAAAAAATCGTAAAAAAATGTTCGAAATACGGATATGTTTAGAAATGAGTGAGGTTAAAAACTCATTTATTTTCGAACCAGAGAGCTGATTCCTCTGAGTTACACAACACTTTAAATAAAAAATTTTTTCCCATTTTTTAAATATTATCACCATTTTGTAAAACATCTGCTGTTACATAATTTTTATTTCTTTAATTTTTGAAAGGAAGATTTAAGCTTTAATTTGAGTTTTGGTTCATTTCAATACAACAAGTTTTTACAAAGTTATCTTGTTTGAAAGATGTTAAAAATTTTGAGTAAAATTAAGTGGCCTATTTTTTGCCCGATGAGTGTATATATATGTACCCGGGTAGAATTTTGTCGAGGCGTACCCCAAGTCTGTAAAGGCCCTAGACAGGCATGCCCTAAAATAGAATTGCCAATGTTGGGGCTAGATAGGCATGCCCTAAAATAGGTCTACCATCGTTGGGCCTAGAAAGGGCCTAAAAGGCCCATTCTGTGGGCCTTATAACTCTTAACAACAGTTTCGTTTACGTTATATTGTTATTGCGCACATATAATACATGGTAAAAAAGCTGCGCAATGCTAGTGAAATTGTCGTTAAGTTAGTTACAGAATGGGTGTACTGTATGTCTACTTCTAACATTTAAAAAATTACACATTTTAAGTATAATTTTAATGTATAAATTTGTAAAAAATACGTATTTAACTATGTAAAAGAACACAGATAAAACGTGTAAAAAAATAACACACGTACAAATGCGTAAAAAGACTACACGATTTTACATGTCTAAGTGTGTAAAAATTACACTTGAATTTGCAATGATATTGAAATTAGATATCTATTATGTTTTACCTCTTCCCCCTAATCATTTCATCTTAATTTCAATTGAGATGATATACCATAATCAGCAGCGCATTTCACTGCTTTTATTGACTTTATAATCAACTTCATCTTCTGAACATTCCATCAATTTATATGTGTTGGAGATTCGAATATTGCGCCTCCCCGCAGTTTGATTTCTTTTCATTAATCGTTCACGTAGTACTTCCGTTTTCTTTCTCTCCTCCTTTTATGTCGTTGTTCGCTGTATGCGAAGTACCTTGTAACCGTTTTTAACACGTCTCTTTCTGACACATATATTAACCACTCATAAGTTGTATCACATTATATAGATCGTTTGATTAAACGAAGTGAAGTATTAAGTATCATAACCTGAGTCACATTTATTAATACACAGCGCATCTCACAATATGTATGTGCGAATATGAGTGCAATGTATGCGTACATATGTGCGCGCTTTATTCTTTCTCCCCCCCCCTTTCTCTCTCTTTCACTAACTCTCCCCCTCTCTCATTTCCCCCTCTCACTCTCTTATCTTCTTTCTTTCTTCTTTTTATTATTAAAATCTTTGGAATAAAGAATGATTGGGCTTGCGAAGAGAGACCTTATTTTTGGGATACATTCGTGTTCAGTCTATTCATCATGCTACATCAGTGTAAAAAATTCAAATAATGCATTCAAGTGTGAATTTGTGAGAAATCAATAATATTCAACAAGAAATGAAAATGTTTTCTCACTGTATACGACTTCCAGTTTTAATGTTCATCACCCTAAGGTTTTATCAAGGTAATTAATTCTATATTACTATATATACTCGCGTAGAATATATACTGTACATCCCAGTCTTGGAAATTCACTAAATTGATTGAGTGAAAATTTTTTATTGGTAAAATTCTTTTCTCCGTCTTTAAATTGATTGTTGTCCTACTTCTAACGTAGAATTGACGAGATGCACTAATCCAATAAATCGACTTTTCTGGACTATAATTATTTTTATTCAAAATAGTTTCTTTCCTGATTCCAGTGATAGTAGCATTTAAAAGCGATTGGAATGAAAGTTCAAAGTCTTTGAATAATGAGGTGTTAAAAACGCATATTATTATAGTCAAAGCTTCGCTCTCGTCACACTGTAAACGTGCTTCTCTCTGCTCGCCATATCCAAACTCTCCCTCCCCATCGGGCCTCCCTCAGGCCCTAATCATAGAGCCCTCTTCTAGCCAAAACCGACTACAGTTTTGGCCAGCCTGACATAAGGCTGTCCTCGGCCGCTTATTCGTAAATGTTACTTAACTTGTACGACTTAACAACCTCTAGGCTACATCAAATCGTCATAATATTTTTAATTTTTAGTTATTGAACTGTACTTCATTTTAAACATAACAGACTTAATAGTTATAAAGTAATATCTTAATTTTAAATATATTTAAATATATAAACTGAATATAATTTCGAAATATAAACTTAATAGGATACATTTTTTCCAAATCGCCATAATATTTTTAATCTTTAGTTATTGAACTGTACTTAATCTTAAACATAACAGACTTAATAGTTATAAAGTAACATCTTAATTTTAAATACATTTAGATACATAAACTAAATATAATTTCGAAATGTAAACTTAATAAGATACATTTTTTTCTTTAGTTTTCTTTCTCAACTTCGCTCTCGTTTTCTTCTGGTTCGTAATCTACTATACTGTTTCCCTTATTACGTCAACTTTCTATTTCTCTTATTACGCCAAGGTTTAAGATTAGCTACCTTCCAAGTTTCCTTGTATGGTTTTTGGGATAACTGTAATCCCTCTATATCTCCTATGACATATCTATCGTTTCGTAATTGTTTAATGACTTTATAGGGACCTCTATATGCAGGAGCTAGTTTTCCCGGGCCCGTATCAAAATTTTTGACCATAACTAAATCATCAGTCTCGTAATTATGAGCAGATTTTCGTTTTTTGTTTACATAATCTTCATTATTTTTTTGAGTTTTAAGTATTTTATCATTTGCTTTCGATCGAAATTCACTCAACTCTCGTGATTGTGGCTCGTTACTATCTTGCATGTATTCTTTGAGTGCATCTATCACGCTTCCTCGCTGTACTACTCCGTATAACAATCGACTAGATGTTTCTCCCGTAGATCGATTAATTGTATTATTTATCACGAATTCTATCTCACCTAATGACTTGTGCCAATCTTTTCCGTCGTAAAGTTTCCCTAAAGCCGGTCCTAAAATTCGATTAACGCGTTCTACTTGTCTATTTGCAAAATTAAAAATCACATTAAGAATTGTATAAAATGTACAGCGTTTACAAAAAATCCGGAGAAGAAGGAAAGACAACTTCATAGTATACCCATAGTATACTTTGGGGGGATCCCGTCGCCACTTTTACATGAGTAATATACATTTCGGTCATGAATTCCGTAAACTCTTTCGAGGTAAAACTTGTTCCGCGATCTGAGATCAGTACTTTTGGTCTACTGTATATTTGAAAGTAATCTTAAGCATTTAATCGATTCTCGTGAAGTTGTAATTTTTACAGCATATAAACGTATATATTTGGTAAATGCATCTATAACTAGTAATACATAGTTTCTTAGTAGCATGTGAACGATCAATTGGGCCATAATGGTCAATGTGGATGGTCATAAACGACAATTCTTCCTTGGGTATACTATGAAGTTGTCCTTCCTTCTTCCCCGGATTTTTTGTAAATGCTGTACATTTTATACAATTCTTAATGTGATTTTTAATTTTGTTTTTCATGTCCGGCAACCAAAAACTCTCTTGCAAAATCGCATAAGTTTTATCTACTCCAAAATGACCAAAGTCATTGTGATATTTATGTAATGTCTCATATTCTATCGCCGAAGGTACATAAAATAATATTCTTCCATTTTTCTTTTTGTAAACTATTTCATTGCACATTTCGGAAAGAAGATCTTGTTCCCTTTCCAATCGGGTTTTTAATCATTTTATGTTTTCGTCGTCCGCTTGACATACCGCTAAATTAAACTCGAAGGTATTATCTTCTAAGACTAGAATGTGCTGGACTCGACTTAACGCATCTACATGTGTCATTCGCGTCCCAGCTCTATGTTCTGTGATATAGTCGTAATTTTGTAACTCTAACGCCCACCGTGCAATACGAGGGTTTATTTTTTTTTTTATTTAATGTCATTACCAAAGCAGTACAATCTGTAATAATCTTAAACGGAATGCCCTGGAAATATATTCGAAAACGTCTTAACGCGTAAATAATTGCTAATGTTTCCAATTCGTAGCTATGGTAACGTGCTTCTATTTCGATCATCTTTTTTGAAAAATAGAATATAGGGTGGAACTTTTCATCCGACTTTCTTTGAACTAATACTGCGCCAAAGCCTTGCGAACTCGCGTCACAATGGAGCTCGGTTTTATCTTTAGGGTTATATAGGGCCAAAGTCGGTGCCTCTGTCAATTTTCGCTTTAATGTTTCAAATGACTCCATTTGTTTAGATCCGAATTCGAATGTTACTGCCTTTTTTAGTAGGTCATGTAATGGAGCAGCAATTAACGAAAAGTTTTGAATATATTTTCGAAAATAGGAACACAAACCTATAAAACTCTGTACATCTTTAATGCATCGGGGAGTTGGAAAATTTTTAACCGCCTGAATTCCTGACTCATTGGGCCGTATTCCTTTAGTCGACACTGTATAACCTAAAAATTCGATCTCTTCATACAAAAATCGACATTTGTCTAATCTTAATTCCAACAAGTTTTCCGTAAGTAATTGAAAAACTTTAGCTAATGTTTTAAAATGTTCTTCAATTGTCTCAGTTGCTATGAGAAAATTATCTACCCTAACAACACATGATATCATTCGAATATCCTGTACTCCTACTATGAATATACAAACTAGGAGTAACATACTAAGAACATGTCTGTAATATCTTTTGTATTATGTTATTTCGCGTATATTCTCAGTAAATACTTAGAATATATCATTTCTTATATATTCTAAGAATATATTTCTGATATACGTCAAAGTGTTTATGACCATTTATAACAATCTAACATAATTGATACACTTAAAATCAGTATCCTGACCGACGAAAGTCCTACGCACCTTACGGAATCTAACCAGACTTTTTCTATTATAGACTTCGTGCTTGCGAGCGATCGGCTCGCCCCTTTGTGTTCCTCCAATACCATGGAGGATTGCATGGGCAGCGACCACTTCCCCGTGGCTACGACGGTTAGAAGGAGCTGCATCCGGGAGCGGAAGTTCGCATATAAATTACATCTCCCTAAAGAGTCACTTGAAGCCTTCGCCTCTCTCTGTGCTGCGGAACCGTTCGAGGTTGCAGAGGAGCTGTCCGGCTCCGAAGCTTATGTAAATTTCATGGAAACTGTGAGGGATAAGGCATATTGCTTTATCCTCGTAAAAGCCAGATTACCTAGAACCAAATCTAATAAGAAAAAATATGATGCACCACCGTGGTGGAACGATCGATGCCAATCTGCTATCCTGGTTAGGAGAGAAGCGCTTGCGATATACAAAAAGTCATCTTCTAAACTTAATCTTGATAATTATAAAGCAGTTCAACGAGCTTGCAGTAAAACCCTAAAAAAAGAAAAGAAACAGAGTTGGAGAAATCTATGCGGCTTCTTCAGCAGCCGTACTCCCCTCGAAAGAATGTGGTCGATTATAAGAGGCTTTAAGAATAAGAAGTTCAATACACAGACCAAGCCATTCGACTTCTTGGAGCAGGAACGCAGGTGCGGGGAGGTAGCCGCTATGCTATACCCCCCGTCATGTCTCTCCGACCCGGGCAAGGATATTGAATCCTTTTTGAGTTGTGATGCTGAGAGTCGGACTACCGTCTGCGATGCGCTGGACTCGCCGATTACCGTGGATGAGATGAGCTCGGCGATTCGCGGTGCCAACTTGGCACTGCCAAGATGAAGGCTGCGCCCGGCCTAGACCAAATTGACAACCGTTTAATAGCAGCGTTGCCGAGACCCTATGTAGAAGCGCTGACCAGTATCTTTAATAAGCTATTTGAATCGGGCGAAATACCGGGGGCGTGGCGCCGGGCGCTGGTGATTTTTGTTCCTAAGCCGGGGGATGGGGGGCTCCGTCCCATCTCTCTGTTGTCTTGCTTAGTGAAAGTGATGGAAAGAATTATGTGCAATAGCCTTACTTGATTTGTAGAGTCGAGATGTCTCCTCCCGAACTTCCAGTTCGGGTTCCGCTGCGGGCGTTCGTGTATTGATAGCATAGTGAGCCTGACGAGTTTCATTCGCGCCCGTTTTGCCGTTGGAGAGGTGGTGGTTTGTGCGTTTATCGACATCAAGGGCGCGTTTGATAATGTCACCCCCTCTATTTTGTTACGCGATCTCGAAAGCATGGGAGTACCATCGCGATTTTAGGAAATTTATATCTAACTTAACCTCCGAACGAGAAGCGTATTTTGTTATTAATGGAGCTCCCGAGGACCCATTCCATATGCATAAGGGCACCCCGCAGGGCTCGATCCTCAGCCCTTTGTTATTTAATGTTTATTTGAGGGATATAGGAAGTTATATAGATAGCAGATCAAGTATACTTCAATACGCGGATGACGTTGTAATTTTTGTGGCCTCGAAGGAACCGGGGCCGGCCGCGGCCAGCGTGCAGAGTTCTATTGCGAATGTTTCGGAATATCTCCTCGCAAGAGGATTGGAGGTGGATCCCGATAAATCGCGGGTGGTGATTTTTAATAGAAGACGCGCCGGCGTCGCTTCTCCGCCAAATATTGCGTGTGGAGGCCTTCCTATCCCAGTAGTCCGGAAGGTGCGATTCCTGAGGGTATGACTGGACGAGAGACTGGAGGGTCGATGCCACCTCCTTTACTTCATCCGAAAATGTAAAAAACTGACTGACGTCATTTCGGCGCTGGCGGGGGTCGGATGGGGCTCGCATCCCTCCCTCTTGCTGTCGATGTACAGGTCTGTACTGCGTAGCGTGGTAGATTATGACTGTCAGATCTATAAATTTGTGGGCAATGCCCAGTTACTTCTTAAGCTAAAAAGGCTGTAATTTAAAGCACTCCGGATAGCGTTGGGGCTCAGGGCCTCGACGCCGATCAGTGTGCTGCTCGCGGAGGCTGGCGAGCCTACCCTGGAGCGGAGAGTTGCGCTGTTGTCTTCTAAGTTTATATATAAAAATCTCTCCTGCAGCAATAGTATTCCCATTGAATATCTCTGGATGTTAAACGACTCAATTAAGTCAGATAGAGCGAGGGAGAGGATTTGCAGGTGCTTTCCCATTTTCGAAATTTTTTGTTGTCTCCAAACGTCGCGTAGACTTTTGTACAGATCTATAGTTCCCTCGCACGTGGACACGGACTTCCGAGCCATGTCCTTCGTTCCGAAAACGAATACGGAAATGTGTGTCCCTGGGGGGGGGGGGAGATGTCCTTCCTTGAAACCTAGAAGACCTTTCTCGAGCTCGTGAGTCGCTTTGCCGACGACTGTATCGTGATTTATACGATGGTTCTAAGACCGAGCATATGTGGGGGCCGGGATTCACGTACCGCACTTGAATGCGTCAATTAAACATAAGCTTCCCGCCGAGACCACGATCTTCTTGGCGGAGGCATAGGCTCTACTACAAGCGATAAACTTATCGAAAGATAAGAATTGGAGGAGGGTTGTTGTACGGACTCGCTTAGTGTCATAAAGGCAGTCAGAGGGACTGTGGGGATACAGAAGAATCACGTTATCTGCAACATCAAGAAACAACTATATTTGGCGTCAATTGACGATAGAGATGTCTGCATCTATTGGGTCCCCGCGCACAAGGGTGTGCCGGGTAACGAGGCGGCGGATGAGGCGGCGAAGGCTGCCATTAGGACGGGTGACACTACTTTCTTTAGAGTTCCACGGACTTTTACGCGGTTGCTACCGCGTATATGTTTAAAAACCAAAAACGGACTCCGTCTCATCTTTGGAGGTTGGCCGGCTCTATTTCGAGAAATGTTCAACGGGTTCTCGCAAACCGTGGTTTCACCGAAAGGCGCTTAATAAAGGATGCATCGTTACGATGGGCCGAGTTAGATCGAATCACTACAACCTGCTCGCCAGCCTCTTCAGGAAGGGAATGGTTTCTTCGCCGGACTGCTCGTGCGGCACGGGCCCGCAAGACTTTAACCATATAATCTTCTATTGCCCCCTTACTATCGATAAATCGAAACGCTTACGCTTCTTCCTGAAAGCGGAGTTCTCTGACGCTCTTATCGATATCTTTGAGGTTGTTAGATTTCCCAGTCCCAAGCTCTGCAGGCTGCTGCACGCATATCTGAGGTCTTGTGAGATCTTCATTTGAATCTATCGCCGGTTCGGAGGCGCCGGGGACGCGTGACGGAGATTGGAGGCGCGTGCTGAAGTTTCCTGATTGCGCCGTGCTGCCCGGGGGGCATGTGCTTCTCTTCCTCCACTCCTCCATCGGAGAAGTGGAGGAAGAGAAGCACATCATCAATGTACATGGCCGTTTCGTCCCCATCGAGGAGACGGGTTGCCACTAATTTGCGAAGAAGAAGAAGAAGGTTCATATCTTGATCACATCCAAGGTCCACATCTTGATCACATCCAAGGTAATCCTCTTTTTTTTTATCGTATTTCATTAACGATAAAATAAAGATTCTAAATATCTTTATATGTTTTTTTAACAATAGTTTTCGAAGAACTTCAATAATTTGTCACAAGATTTTACAAATTTGAGGTTATGTTTCTAAACAATTAGATAAGAAATATAAAATCTTAATTAAATCTTAAGTCTAAGTTCTTATCCAATTTTTTAAAAACATAACCTCGAGTTTACAAAATCTTGTAACAAATTACACAGGTTTATAAGGTTTTTATCACAAAAGAAGTAAGACGTTAACCAGAAGGAATTCGATGCGCTGAATTCAAATCTGGATTCAGAATGGCGCCATCACGTCAGGATTTTGAGATATTCTAACCTAAAAGTGCAAAAATAGCTGTTTTAGGGTATTATTGGAGTTCACTCCTGGTTGCAGAGAATTTTACCAACAAAAACTAAACAAAATATCGTAAAGTACAAGTCTTGCCCTTTAATTTCCATTTTGAAACATCCAGATAGGTTTTTTTCACCGAGATGCAGCAGATTTAAGTTTTTACTGCATACAGAAAATCAAGTAAAGCGATGATGTTGATTCATTTGAAATACCTTAACTCTTTTGGTTTTGAGCAATTCTGGGAAGAAGAGTGTAGTTCAAAGGATCCCGAGGGTCGCTGTTGACGAATCTGGCACTCAGATTTCCACAATTAAACATGACGGATCCAATATGGCGGACAATGACCCAGAAAATTAAAAATTAGAAAATAAAAAAAAATTGGCGCACTCTGCGTAAAATTTCAAATATAAAATGTTTCTTGTGATTTTTTGCTATAATGCGTTGTTTCTGAATAAAAATTTTCAGAAGACTGCAAGAGGACGAAAATTACGAGGCAGTTGTCGAGAAAATGCTCAAAAGTTTCGAAGAGCTAGGTTGTAACATGAGTTTGAAAGACCACTTCCTTCATTCTCATTTGAAATCATTCCCTGAAAATCTTGGAGACATGAGTGAAGAGCAAGGAGAAAGATTCCATCAAGACATAAAAGAGATGGAACGTAGATATCAAGGTCGATGGAACGTAGATATCAAGGTCGATGGAACGTAGATATCAAGGTCGATGGAATGTCACTATGTTGGCCGACTACTGCTGGAATCTTAAGCGTGATGACGTGGGAGTTAGCCATAAACGAAAGTCTGACACTAGAAGCTTGGAACAAAAGAGAAAAAGGTTTCACAAATCAAAAGAATGAAACTAAAATTTCTCGACTATGTACTGATGCAGATAAAACTATAGAAATAAAAAAAATTATAAATATGGCGGACGTTGATCCAAAAATATTATTGCGCACACAAATTGCAGTCTTCTAAAATTTTTTACTCAGAAACAATGCATTATAGCAAAAAATCGCAAGAAACATTTTATATTTGAAATTTTACGCAGAGTGCGCCAATTTTTTTTCATTTTCTAATTTCAAATGTTCTGGATTATCGTCCGCCATATTGGATCCATCATGTTTAATTGTGGAAATCTGAGTGCCAGATTCGTGAACAGCGACTCTCGGGACCCTTTGAACTACACTCTTCTTCCCAGAATTGCTCAAAACCAAAAGAGTTAAGGTATTTTAAATGAATCAACATCATCGCCTTATTTGGTTTTCTGTATGCAGTAAAAACTTAAATCTGCTGCATCTCGGTGAAAAAAAAACCTATTTGGATGTTTCAAAATGGAAATTAAAGGGCAAGACTTGTACTTTATTTTGTTTAGCTTTTGTCGGTAAAATTCTCTGCAACCAGGACTGAACTCCAATAATGCCCTAAAACAGCAATTTTTGCACTTTTAAGTTAGAATATCTCAAAATCCTGACGTGATGGCGCCATTTTGAGGCCAGATTTGAATTCAGCGCACCAAATTTCTTCGGAAATAAATATAAAGTTTCATGTGATAGTAAATACCCTTTAATGTAGACCTGTGTTATTGATTTAAGTCTCGTGCGAGGAATAAATTCATAGTTCGTTCCTAAAATTTAGTCGAACAAATTTAATTGCAATGTAACATGAGCGATAAAAACTCAGAGAAGATGTTTATATATCTTAGATCACCGATGACGTGGTCCAGGTCATACGTTTCGTAGTTTTCGGAATGTAAGTGTTAAATAAGTTTAAATTAAGTGTATAGATGTCCCAGGTCGCTGATGACGGAGTCCAGGTCGAGGCTGTTTTCGGTGTCTAGGTGAGCATTCAGTTTGAGTATATGTTCAAATATCTTAGATCACCGAAGATGGAGCATAAGTAGTTTTTACATTAAATCATAATTTACAAGCCGTTTCGGAATTATGAATTAAACTCACTTTTAATTTATAAGTTTTTTTGGAATTATCAATGAAAATCACTTTTAATTCACAAGTTCTTTCATAGGGATAAATAGTGAATGAATGGCAGTGAATGATCGAATTGTCGAATTTGGAGAATTGAACATGAATTACTCAGAACATATTTGTTTATACCACAAAATAAGATTTTTCTATCATGTTTAGGACTATTTGAGATTCAGTATTTATATAAATAATTATTTTTTCTTATCAAAATTATTTATAAATCAATTATAAAATCTGTTATACACTATAGTCCAATAAATGACCGTATGTATTTGATAAATTTTTAATAATAATTTTATCTATTAAGGTTTGTGTATTACTTTTACTTAAAAATCATAAACTTGAAAAATGTTAGTAAACCCTATGTATAAACATTTAAGAACTTTTAAGTTTATAATCTACATTTCATTTTACTATGGTCAATTACTGATCCGTTTACTCCTAATTAGTATTTAAATTCACAAGTTCTTTTGGAATTATGGACCTCGCGAAACTTTAAACATTTCTTTCTTGAAAACGCCTGGCCATCTGACTCTACTGCTTCACATAGTTAAGTTTTGTACCGAGTACTACACGCTCACAAAATTTAATCCAAATCGGAGATTCCGACGTCGTGACCTTCTCTTATCAACAATAAATATTTACGGAAATAAAGAGTAAAAATAGATTGCTATTGTTCGATTTGTTTTATATTAGAGAGTATTATTATTTACTTAAAATTGCTAATGATATATTTATTTTTATATTCCTTTCATAATCTGTATTACTATTTTATTTATTTTAGATTCATCTTCATCTTATGTAGGGGAAATCGGGGCACCATGGGCCACAAAAATTCAAGTTTGAAAAATTGCTTTTAAATATAAGAATTTTTATCTCATTTTTTTTATAATTAAAGCACAATGTATATATTTCAAAATTTATTTAGTGTTTTCGGTAAATATTGATTAAGTTTTCAGAAAAAAATTAAAATACAATTTTTGGGAAATGACCCATAGTGCCCCATGCCTGGGGTACCGTGGGTCTGTCACTGGGGCACCATGGGTCACTCACAAAAACTATGTTTATCAAAAAAAATAATGAGCTAGGTTTATTTACAAAAATAATGAATATTTACAAAAGTAAAAAAAAATTGAATTTTAGATATTTTCTTATTACAATGTTCAAAACTAAATTTATTCAAAAAATCAATAAAAGTTACAAAAGTAAAAAGAAATTGTATATATTTAAAAAATTTTAATTGTATATATTGTAAGAAATTTTATATATTTAACAAATTAATTAATTAATAAGAATATAAAATAACTGCTTTGTATTGTGTTAGATTTAGTCCGCGTGAGTAGCTACGGAGGGATGTTGGATCAGAGAAAACTCAAATGCAATAAACAACATTTTATTAGTCCCTTCTTTTATCCTCCAATCAATTCCGGCCAGCACTGCCGATTCCGCTCAACGTACTCTCTTCGTGCTCGTTGTGGATCATGAGCGAACGACCCGGTCCCGATTGCTTCTTTCTTTCGTTGTGACTTTGCATGCACTTAATTTGTTAATCGTTCGTCTCAATTAGACGTATAGCGATAAGAATAGCGATAAGACGACTAAGATGCTCTCTAATTCGAGTAGCTACTACACCATGGAACTACCGCGTGGTGTCGCTGGTCGTTTCGGAGCTCGGTTACTAGTATGTCCGAGTCGAAGTGCTTTTAATTTCAGACTGACTCATACCGGAAAGGGAAGACTGTCGTCTCGCGAGCGACGCTTTTCGGCCTCCGTACGCTGCTGTCACCGTACGTTGATAATTCCAATCAATGACAGTAACGTACGAATTGAGGCTCCTTCCAGTACGAATATTATATTCTTAACATATTGTTCCGTTTAATCATAAATATATTAAATATGCGACCCATGGTGCCCCGGCATTAGGTGACCTATCATACCCCGAATGCACGTAATATTGAAAACGATGAAACATAACGAGAAAAATTAATGATACATAATTATTCATAGTGTTATATTATATCAAAAGATGCTCGAAAGTTGCTTCTAATTTTAAGTACATGTATATTTTATTACAAAAATGATATTACAAAATGTCTAAGTAGTTAAAAAATTATTTACGCATCACCAAAACCATTTACGTTACGTGCGTCTCAAGGTAACAAGTATTTTTCACTGATACATATGAAATATAGGCAACAAAGTAATTGTCATATGATAACAGTTGTACCAATCTAAACATTCTAAATTAATCCAAACAGTCAATGACCCATGGTATCCCGTGGCCCATGGTGCCCCGATCTCCTCTATATCAGATTCAGCTTATGTATATTATATAGCCGTAATGAAATTTACACTATACATTACGGCTATATAATATACATAAGATGAAGTGTGTTATTTTTCTATCACCACTTAAAGCTCGAGACAAAAACCAATTGGAAACGGTATAATACTATTCCGGAATGGGAATCTAACGTGGATGATGTACCAATAATTTCATATATCCTAAGAAGCGATGCCAAACTGTATATTAATCATACATTAATTGTTTATTTCTTTTCTATCTACATTAGAGTACGTTCTGTTGTTATATTATTTCTACTGTCGTATTATATATGTATATTCTTATTGTCGTATAATTCTAATAATTCTGCGAAAAGGTGATTTTGATATTAATTTGCATATTAATTATAGACTGTTTATATATATATATATATATATATATATACATATATATTTATATTACAACGTTGTAATATTTTGTCATATACTTTAGCATTTTCTATGTCGTGTTATATTGCTACTGTCGTTGTATTACTATATTTTCTGTTATATTACTGTTATATTTTCTGTCGTATTATATTGCTACTGTTGTTATATTTTGTCGTATTAATTGCTACTGTCGTATTGTATTGCTACTATCGTATAATTCCAATAATTCCATAAATCTCAAAAAGACGATTATTTCTAATGTATTATTGTTATAACATTAAGGAGTTTAGTTTCATTGCATTGCCAAATATTATTAATAAATTGACTTTGACTTGTATATCGCCAATATTAAATTATTTTTTGTCGCAAACGAAATTTTATTTATGTTTTATGGTTTTACTTTTATATATGTATATATAATGGTTTTACACACGATTAATTTTTTCATAAGTATATCTAATCAATAATTATTTATTATTATTATATAATTACATTATAATAGAATATCTTTTATTTTATGTATGTTACAATATTTATAATAAAATATAATTGGATTATTTTAAAACAGGACGTATATTTATTTCTCTATTCATGCGGTATGCCGAGAATAGTACGTGTAAAACACACAGGGACAGAAATGCCTGGCTATCTGAATTGGACGCATACAATCAAGAAATGTTACTGTATCATTACGAATCGAACCGGAAATGTACGAAATGTCACTGTATCATTACGAATCGAATCGGACATGTAGAAAATTACTGTATTATTACGAATCGAACCGGAAATGTACGAAATGTTACTGTAATTTTACAGTACTATAATATTAAATTACAATTTTACGTAACATTTTGTACACTTCCGATTCGGTTCGTAAATTTAATATTTGACTGTTTAATAATACTATTAAGAAAAGTATTGTTGCATTACCGTTTCTACATTATTTTGTGCTGTGTAAATTTACTTTTACAATCTATTTCATTACACATAAAGATATTACTTTTACTTCGTATTGTAAAATTACGAACGCGAGGAAATTTATATCTATAATGAATCCTAATATTACCCACTATAATAGGTGTAAACTTACATAAAAATTTTTTACAGTTCAACTACAGAGCAATGGCTGAGTGACTTTTATTGTAACAGTGATAATGCATAGTTGCTTCAATCAAACAATTTCTTAATACTGCAATTACGAATGTTTTAATATCAACTACACCATTTAGTTATAGCTCGTAGGTTATTGTAAAAAAAAACCGCGCAGGACTTGAATTGAACCCGAGTCCGCGACGTAATAGTCTTCGATCTTAGTACCTCGGCTACGCTGTCTTCTTGCAAATTAATCTAAGGGGAACTGTACATAAATAATACTATATATTTTTATTAACTGTTATTAACCCAGTGAGACATGATTGGTCAAATCGATGTCGAATCAACATTGAATCAATGTTTTTTGCATCAAAAAGGCTTCACATCGACGTCGATACGATATCTTTTTGATCATTACTTCTCATTGGGAAGTAAACATATAATTAGATTACATTACCAACTGTCAGATAAGCAAAAATATCTTAGAAACGTCCTTGAGACATCTTTTTTTTATAATGTTTTAAAGATATCAAAAAAGACGTCTATAAGATATGCATGTTGTGTGGGGTATAGCACACTAATTGATGCAATTATGTAGATAGATTAGCTTATCTATGTTAAATAATTCCCCAAGCAATTTCTGGTTGCCACAAATGATTTTGTCGCAAATGATGTGATAAAATGGAAGGTTTTGATTGGTTAAACTCGTGCCGCGTGTCACCCTCGATGGGAACTCAGCCTTAATCATGTACGAAGTACATATAACAAGGCAAAGAATAATTATCTTCAGTTCTCTTTCTGAGTTTTTGCCTTCATCTTTTTCCTGAAGAAAATACAACTAAATTCTGATTAAAATTGTTTGTCGTACATCAGACATTAAACATTTGTTAAAATTTTAAAACGTAAAAGTATTCAATCTACATCTCAAGCAATGCAGGAAATAAATAGGCAGGAAAGTCGAGAGATGATGGCAATATGGCCGGATATTGTTCGTGATATAACAGATGTGATTAAAGATTCAAATCTTCTAGAAGTTGCTACATGGATGGAAAAAGTAAGTCATTATTGATTAAAATATTATATATATGGGACGAGAAAAATAATTAAATTTTGTTTGATTTAATGATTTTTTTTAAATAAATTTCTTCAAGATAATTAGATACAATGCAAACTAATTTAATGTAACATTTCGCAATAAATTTTGAACAATTTAAAACGGAATTTTATTGATAACACAATAATATATAAGCTTTTAAAAATAAGGTATTGCGAAAATTTTAAGAAGCTTAAAAAATAAATATACAAATAAATAAGAAAAATAAGATTTTATACAAAAAGAAACACTGAGTGTTTTAGTAATATAAAAGTATTGTAAAAAATCTATAATGGTAAAACAAAAAGCCTATTATAAATTTAAATAAGTATGCAAATTTATGTATGCAAATAAATGTATCTTTGTAACATAGGTATTAGACTATAATGTTCCAAAAGGCAAAAAGATTCGTGGTATAACATTAATTTATGCCTACAAAACGTTGGTATCTAATGATCAACTTAGAAAAGAAAACCTTCGTCTAGCACAGATTTTAGCATGGTGTGTGGAATTGGTGCGTAACATTAGTCTCTTTTCTTTTGACACTGATATTTTTCATAAATCAATTACTTTCGAGTTAATCAAAACATAGAATGTAATATTTTAATTTATAGTATCTTTAAATCGAAGCATATTATATAATAAGTAATTTTATTAAAGAATGTAATGTTGCGATTATGGATTATAATATTGAGACATTTATTGTTACAGGTACAAGCCTATTTCCTTGTGATCGACGATATACAGGACCGATCGACGGTTCGCCGAGGCCAACCGTGTTGGTATCGATACAATGATATAGGTCTAGGAGCAATCAACGATGGTTTGATGTTAGAAGCCGCTATATATTATTTAATTCACAAACACTTCAAAGGAAAAGATAGCTACGTTAAATTATTAGAAACATTCCAAGATGTGAGTGCAGATATTTTCTATATATATGTGGATGCAAGTTTACTTTTTTTCCTTGCTTTTTAATCAAGCAATTACAAATAAAAGCATTTGACAGATCTCGTTCAAGATATCATTGGGCCAAAGTTTAGATATGCTCTCTACCAACTTCGGCAAGAAGCTCAATCTAGATCTATTTACGATGGATCGATATCTTCGTCTCATCGAGAACAAAACAGCTTATGGTTTCTCTTTGCCAGTAACTATAGCAATGCATTTAGTAAGTGTATCTCAATTTTCATTATAAAAAAAGGTTGTTTTACTTTAATGATACTAATGCATTGGGATGTTACTCTATGTAGGCTGGAATTAAGGATCCAGAGATGTTTAAGCAAGTAATACCCATCTTGTTAGAAATAGGACGCTTTTTCCAAATACAAGATGATTATGTGAGTTGCTTTGGAAATTCTGAAACCACTGGTAAAGATGATACTGATATCCAGGAAGGGAAATGTACGTGGTTTGTTGTTACGGCCCTTCAACGCGCCACTTCAGAGCAGCGAAAAATTTTAGAAGTAAATATGGCTAATTTGATGCGTTGTTTCAAACACTGTATATTAATTTTATCTTTTTTTTTCTTCTTTTATCACGCAGGAATGTTACGGAGTTTCAGATCCGGAAAAAGTAAAATGTGTGAGACAGCTTTTCGCTGACATGAATTTATCAGACGCTTATTCCACATTTGAAAAAGAAACATATGATTTAATCAATATGCACATACAGCAAATATCATGCGGGCTTCCGCATAATCTTTTCTCGGATTTATTAGGGCTACTTTATCGTAGAGTGTCATAAAAGCATCGTTTATAATGAGAAACAAATAAAAGTATCAATACCTTATCAATATAGATTTAAAAATTATAAATAAAATGAATCAAAATATTTATTCGGCTAATGTTCTAGTGTATTATTATATGAAATGTTACTTATATATATTTTCCCAGAAAATATCAAGATCTTATATGAGTTTTATATACAGTAAAGTATTTCACTTCGATTAAAAAAAACAATAAAGAATTTCTCTCTAAAATATTTGATAGCAGATAATATACATATAGCAAAGCAAGAATCGCAATTAACCTTTAAACCGCCGGAAAATCTAAATATAGACACTCTGGAGCAACTTATCTAAACACTCACAAATTTTCATAGAAAGTATATATAAATACAAAAAAACAAAATAAGAAAAAAAGAACAAATAAATGGAGCCACACTGTCTCTCTACGTCCCAGCCGTTGACTTTGGGTAATGCTGAAGGAGAGTCATATAGATCATATGCTTGTAAGCCTCATCTCGGCGCATGGGCATGAGAATTGAATGTTCTCAAAAATTGACCTAAGTATCGTATTCAGCGACCACAAAAACCTATAGAAATAGACTTTTGGGCGAAATTACAACTTTTGAATTTTTTCCTTCCGTTAACTGCCGGAAAGTTTAAATATAGTCTCTACGTGTGATCGGAACTTTATATAGATTATTTGTAAGATATAAGGTATAACATTTAAGGACTTTCTAAGAGGATTAAAGCTCATCAAATATCGGCGGTCTAAAGGTTAAATTTATATCGTAATAAAAGTGATTTATTTTTTGATATTTTGTTTTTAATTCTTCTTTAACGAAGTATACAATACAAAAAGTACAAAAATACATTATTATGATATATTTATTCTTGTCCTGCGTAGTCAACACACAAAAAAAGCGTTGCACGTCGTTCGCTCGCAGCTTGGATAGACTTATTTCGTTTTCTCATCGCTTCTTTGTTTGCAGATCATAGAGCGTTTCCTTTTATCTAAATAAACTCTTTCCGTCGGATCTCGACGAATTATATGCCATCTAAAAATATCGTATCTACTATATAATTTATAAAGAATCTAATGCCACTCCAATTATTACTTACACTTTCTTCAATAAAATGAAACCAAAAAAAAGATGAAAAGAAATTCTTTAAAATACTTTTCCGAATAATCACAAACTACGCGCTGGTTCAGATTGACCTCTCAAATCTGAAACATCCACTTTGAGCAACTTCCAGAAGCACACTGATGCCTTAAGAGTTAACAAGGGGTGTACAGTCGCAAAAAGAAAGACACAAACTATCAAAAATGGCGCGATAAGTCCTGATTTCAAATTTTAAATAGGAGATATTTCGGAACAAACTTTTGTTGGGGTTATTTTGATCCCACGTGTAGTTTAAGGGTCAAATATTTCTATGACGCAGTTTTTATAATAATACGTATGATTAATTAATAAGAAAATCTTCATTTATTTATGAAATTAGCATCAAAGAATGCTATAAAATACAAAAATAGTAAAATACAAAAAAAGAAGATTTTAACTTACAGGAAATACTTACGTGGTCTGTAACCCTGGGTCATTGAAGACCCAATGCGATTTTAAATTGTTCTAATCGCAGAACAAACAATTAACTTTGGCTCCCTTAAGCGTATGATGTCAATTCATAGAAACATTCGCTTATATGTATACAAGTTATACAGAGTGTCCCAGAATATTGGGTACTATTTTTGTGTGAAGAAAGAGCGGATGAAACTGAGTCGAAAAGTCCTTTACCATTTTGCAATTTTCGCAATAGTTAACGAGATATTAATGATTAAAAATCGTCGTGATTAGCTCGGCCTATCGCCGAATGCAAGCGTGCGGCGAGATACGACCGCCCAGCTTCGTCGTTGCTAGGCACCCGAAAAGTTGTTTTCTATAAACGGCAATGCCTACGAGCGGCGGTTTTGAGCTGTGATTGTCCCCCTATTTTTTGCCATTTGTAGAAAACAATTCCTCGCGATCTTGAAAACAATGACGCTGGGCGGTCGTATCTCGGTGTGTGCTTGCATTTGGCAGTAGGCCGAGCTAATACGACGATTTTTGATTGTTAATATCTCGTTAAGGGGATGCTCAAACTATTCTGTTTGATCGACGGAATATTGATTAATTTTGGGCTATCCAATCTTCTAATTGCCTTTACAGATTGGAAAATCTTTTTCCAGAAATAAAGTATAGACAATGACAGAGTGCGGAAGCGAACAATTTCATATGAAAAAAGAAAAAATTTTATAATTGACGTTGACTTATAACAACATTCACTTAATATAAAAATTTTACACCTTGTGCATATAAATGAACCTGCTTCCGCACTCAAGTGGAACATTAAGGAACAATACCGTGTTTTCAGAATGAGTCTAGAGGCTTTAATATAGAAGAATAATTAGCCTGAAAATTACATACGCAATGTACGTGCAGAATAGTAAATAGAGCAGTGACTGTGTAAGAAAATAGTTGCGAGATTCCCTGAGAGATAGTATTGATGTGTGTCAGTGTGATACTTCCTTGTTAGTAAGTGAGCACAAGGAAGATTCACGCATACACACTACTACACACAACCTTAGTACATGATGACACGCGCGCAGTCAAAACACGAAAGAAGTTGGTCGAACTGTCGAAACGCGTGAATCACGAATTCCTGTTTGCTCCGTATATTTTGGAGCGGAACCGTGTACTCGTGCATGTACTCGTACGGTGTCTCGCGATAAACGACGAGTGAGACGATGGACAGTGTCGTGACAGGTTAGATTAGGTTAGTGACAGGATATTGTAGCAACTTTATAAAGTGTATAAAATTTTGTGAGTGAATAAAAGCTTCAAAGATTCATAGTCTTAAATTTGAATGGTACGTATAACCAAAATCAAAAGCGTCTATTTTGACAATACTGATTTATTTTTTATAATCAAAATCAAAGTCTATTTGATGGTACTGATTAATTTTTTCTAACAAAAATCAAAGGCGTCTATTTGACGGGACTGATTTATAATAAAAATCAGAAGCATCTGTTCGGACTCGGTACTGATTATAATAAAAAAGCGCCTTTCTTATAATGGTACTGATTATTACAACAATTTATTGGTTACGTTCTCACGGAAATGGTCGTTGTAAGAACCTATTCAATATTCTTAATATTGAATATCATTCAATAATATGATTTTATACCATAGTTTTAGTCACACTTCAAGACAAAACTAGTACTATAGATCAAAGTCTAGCATAAATTATTAAATATATTCCTTTTATAAGATATAATGAAGTTGTTAAATAATAATAATAATAATAATAAAGTTATTATATGTACTAAAATCATACACGATTTTAATGTTTATTAAAATATTATCAGGGTGAGGGGCCCACAATTTGTGTGAGGGCGGCCCTGCAGTGCTTGGTAGATAAGGAAATTTGGACGCTTTAGCCATCTCAGAACATTGAGAATTTTGGCAACATCGAGATTCTTGGTAACAATGAGAGGAAAAGGACGGAAGATTATATATCTGTTCTGCTTGCATCGTAAACAATCGAGGCGGCAACATTACACGAACAAGCGCGCAATGTATACATATATGCTTGAGCTAGGATCGATAATATAAGAAATTTTTATATCATATTCTAGATTATCGATCCCGATCAAGTTTGGCCGTCACTCCAGCATCCCCTTAATGTCCAAATGGATTTTTGGAAGACATTTTCGCTCAAAGAATTCATCATGTTCTAGTTCTTCAAAAAATTCAACCAAAAGTTTTTCTTACGCAAAATTTTGTGCTTTTTCAGAATCTGTCATCATTTTTTTCAAAAAATCAATTCCAAAATTGTTATAAACGATTTTTTCGAAAAAAAAAAACGTAAATTTCCACTGACAGATTCTTTTCAATCAACGATATCACATTGAAACCGCTTGAGCCCTTGGGGAGTAAATTTCTTGCGTCCATGGACCCCAAATTTCAAGATCTAACTGAGACACAAGAAGTGACTGAGTTTTTTCTCATTTTTTCAAACAGAATTTTTTGCGAAAAAAACATTGCAAAAATTATTTGTTTAATTATATTTCTATTTTTTCATTATTACTATTATTTTTCTTATATTAAATAGAAATTTTACAACGAAAGGAACCCGTTAAAAAAACAGTAAATTAAGTCCATATACATATATTCTTTATCAAAAACTTCTATGCTTTCAATATGTTCTTCATAGGAACTACATATATAGATCTAATATAGAGTATATTTAAGTACGGGACCATGCTCGACATGCTCGACAAATTCGATCGCGACCGGTCTCAAAAGACAGCGAGTGTGGAAACGGCTCTCACTCTCGACGGTTACCGCGAATCGATCTACCGAAATTCTCGGGCGATTATGCTCAATGGAATCTCTTTATATCTATGATAATGGAGAATGCGGATCTCTCGGCGGTCGAAAAACTTCATTATCTCAAAATGAGTTTAACAGGCGAACCGTCGCAACTCCTGAAAAATGTCGCTGTCTCGGATGATAATCTCGCGCGCGCTTGGGAGACTCTTACGGCTCGCTAGAGAACAAGCGTGTGCTTATCGACACGCAATTAAATGCATTATTCGCGATCCGTAAGATCAAAACGGAGTGTGCATCGGAAATCAAATGCCTCCTCGGCGATGTGAAGGAAGCGCTCGGCACTCTCGAGTCACTAGACTGTCCAGTCAGATCTTGAGATCATTTAATCGTTTTCATGATCGTGCGTAATCTTGATCCGGAGTCGTTAAAGGACTGGGAGAAAACGCTTGGCGCAAAGACCACTCCATCCACGTTCGCTGAGTTGGAATCCTTTCTCATCGGTCGTATGCATACACTCAAGGCTCTTGAACGTTCTATTAACTCACGCAAATCAGCTAATTCAAACTCAACCTCAACGCATTCTCAAACCAGCGCTAAATCGTTTTCCGCCGTTACATCCGGACAATTGTGTGTTCTGTGCTCGTCGGAGCATTACATCGCGTCGTGCCCAAAGTTTCTCGAAAAGACTCCGAATCAACGACGCGATTTCGTTAAATCAAATAAACTCTGTTTTAATTATCTCGGACCGCATCAACTACGAGCTTGTCGCAATACTAAAAGATGTCGCGTGTGCCATAAATCGCATCATATGACACTGCATACAGCCACCGGTGACTCCGACACCACATCGACTCCTATCGCCCCTCCGCCCGCGGTGCACACTTCTGGCGCGCCTACCGGATCATCTACAACGACTTCGTCAGGGTCAGCTCAACTCAGTCTATCGAACTCAACATCTCCGACGTACACCCACGTCGCACATTCGCAAGTAACGCGCCGAGCTCCAGTGCTTCTCGCTACCGCTCTCGTGTCCACTATCGCTCGGTGTGGAATTCGTCATCGATTTCGAGCGTTGCTCGATCAAGGCTTCGAAGCCTCTTTGATATCCGATATCAACAGCTGAATCACTAAGGCCAGCTTCACACCTAGCAGAAAAGCAGAAACCCAATCAGAACTCTCACTCATAGTAAGCAGTAGTGTAGTGGTATATACCAATACATACTGTCTACTATGAGTGAGAATTCTGATTGGACTTCTGCTTTTCTGCTTCTGCTTTTCTGCCAAGGTGTGAAGCCGGCCTAAAGCTAACGCGGAAAGCTGCCGCGATTCCGTCTCTCGGAATCGGCACTCAACAAGCTACTGTGTCAAATGGACGTGTCTCGAAATTTGTTCGTGGTTCGACCAGACAGTCTCCATTCAAATACGCTCGTACTTTCGAAACTGACCGCGTATCTGCCTCCAGCGCGACTTGAACACACGGCGTGGCCGCACATTGCGGACCTTCAACTCGCGGACCCGAATTTTGCGATATTGGGCCGAATTGACTTAGTTCTCGGAGCAGAAGTGTTCATGCGCAAATTCTTGAAACGGGCGTCCGTCGCAGAAGTGTTCATTCTCCAATCGCGCAAAAGACGAGTCTCAGTTGGATACTTTCTGGACGACGGTGATTCGTTCATTTCGGTAAATGCTATCAATGGATTGCAATACTCATTGGATCGCGAACTCCTCGATCAACTACAGAAGTTCTGAGTTCAAGAAGAAGTGACTCTGTCGACTGATACGACCCTCACACCGGAGGAAGCTCAGTGTGAACAGCACTTTCAAGAGAGTTACTCTCGCGATCCTACGGGCAGATTTGTGGTGCGATTACCTTTGAAAAGGCATGTGGAGGGACTCTGATTTTGGGGACTCTCGTACTCCCGCGCTTCGGATGCTCTCGCGCATGGAGCGACGATTCGAACTCAACTCATCCCTAAAAGAATCATATGTCGAGTTTCTTCGCGAAAACCAAACTCTCGATCATATGCAATTATCAGACTCTAGCACGACCTCGCGACGCGAATTCTTTCTGCCTCACCATGGCGTTATTAAAGCAAACAGCTCGTCGACAAAGTTACGCGTTGTGTTCAACGGATCCCAAAAAACAAGTCGTGGTCTGTCGCTAAATAAATGTCTTCACATCGGGCTGAAGTTGCAGACTGATCTTACGGATGTCATTACTCGCTGGCGTCTACACCATTACGCGTTTGCTACCGATATTGAAAAAATGTATCGTCAAATACGCGTACATCCAGATGATCAGTCATTACAAAAGGTTCTTTGGCGAGAATCACCATCTGAGCGACCTTGCGAATATCAGCTTTGTACGGTTATGTACGGGCTTACATGCGCATCATATCTCGCGTTGCGTTGTTTACAGCAACTCGCCCTCGAGGCTGAACGTATACATTCTCTTGCTTCCAAAATTCTACGACGCGACATATATGTGGACGATATTCTCTCTGGATCCGACGACCTCTCCGCTACAAAAGATTTCAAATCCAACAGTTGAAAGACGTACTCATGGCGGGCGGGTTTGTTCTCAAAAAATGGGTCGCCAATTCCCCAGATATACTCATGGACATCTCAGAGGAGGATAGAGACTCCTCATCCCAGTTACCACTTAGTGACACCGCGATGCATTACGCGCTCGGCATCCAGTGGGATCGATCTAATGATCTTTTTACTTTCTCGGTGTTCTACACCGACTAACATCATCACGAAACGATCCGTACTCTCGTTCATCTCCCGCATTTACGATCCACCCGGCTGGATCGCTTCAACTACTATAATCGTGAAAATTTTTATGCATTACGGACGATCCGTCTCGACTGGGATGAGGAGTTATCCGCGGCATTGCGATCTCGCTGACTTTGACTTTCGTGATCAATTTGAACAAGTGTCGGCTGTCACAATTCCGCGTTGGCTCGGCACCAGCGCGTCGGTTCTTGACCTCGAGCTTCATGGATTTTCCGACGCTTCTCACGCTTGCTGCGGTCGTTTATCTGCTCGTTCGTGATAATTTCAACACGCGAGTGACTCTTATCAGCTCCAAAATGAAGGTTGCTCCACTCAAACGCGTCACGATACCGCACCTCGAACTCTCAGCTGCAGTGCTCTTAGTCCGTCTAATCTCTAAAGTTCGTAACGTACTCGAATTGGCTCAAACGACGATCCATCTCTAGACTGACTCGACTGTCGCACTTTCCTGGATTCAGAGTCATCCCTCGCGATGGAAGGATTTTGTGAGAAATCGCGTATCCTACATCCAAGAATTCGCCAATTCTCGTTGGCATCATATTGGACAGACAACCCCGTTGACCTTGCATCGAGAGGAGTTCCGCCACAACGACTTCAGCGCGAACCACTGTGGTGGAATAGGCCTCAATGGCTATGTGAAGGTCCGCTCGCATGGCCTCTCTCAATCCGTACCCCCAAACAGGAGGCGCAATTGGAAGAAGAAGCTCGGAGCTACGCGGTCACGAACCCAGACCCTGAGATTTGGGATCTCATTAATCGCTATTCGTTGCTTGACACGCTAACTCGCATTACCTTCTGGATCATACGCGCCGTTAACCGCTTACGGAATTTGAACGCTGAGCTCACCTCGCAAAACCCCCTCAATCCGACCGAGCTAGCGTTTTCACTCAATCTCTGGGTTAAACTCACCCAACATGCATATTTCGCGGCGGAGATTAAGATTCTCAAGGACGATAAAACCTTGCCGATCTCGAATCCATTATTTCGCCTCACCCCGTTTCTCGATTCCGCATTTACTGCGGTTACGAGGCCGCCTTCAACATTTCCGACTAGCCCCAGCAACGAAACATCCACTCATTTTACCGCGGCATTCCCGATTGACAGAATTGGTCATCGATCATTATCATCGTCGGACGCTTCATGGTAGCCCGCAGCTCACTCTTTACTCTATTTCGCGAGAAATTCTGGATTCTTGGTGGTCTCCTACTGATCCGGACATTCATTCGCCGCTGTGTCATCTGCACCCGGCAACGAGCCGTCACCGGACAACAATTGATG
Source organism: Tetramorium bicarinatum (assembly GCA_928718305.1). Lineage (NCBI taxonomy): Eukaryota > Metazoa > Arthropoda > Insecta > Hymenoptera > Formicidae > Tetramorium > Tetramorium bicarinatum. The sequence continues at coordinate 16,787,977 of OV788319.1, forward strand.
GGCCAGCTTCCAGAATCTCGCGTAATCCCATGCCGCCCGTTTTACCATACGGGAATTGACTATGTCGGGCCGCTAACTCTCAAGACCTTTCGTGGACGAGACGCCAAAACGTATAAAGGCTACTTCGTCATTTTCACCTGCTTCGGCACCTCCGCCATGCATCTTGAAGTGACTACGGGCTACTCAACGGATGGATTTATCTCGGCTTACAAGCGCTTTACAGGACGTCGAGGACTCTGTTCCACCATCACGAGTGATTGCGGCACGAATCTGATCGGCGCAGATGCCGAATTGCAACGTCTGTTCAAGGCCTCAAGCCGGGAGTGGGCTCACATCGCCTCTTATCTCGCTAACGATGGAGTCAAGTAGACCTTCAATCTGCCTTCAGCCCCACATTTTGATGGAAAATGGGAGGCTGGAGTGAAATCTGTCAAATTTCACCTGCGTTGTGTACTGGGTGACACCGTCCTCACTTATGAGGAGCTGACTACTCTGCTAATCCAAATTGAGGCGATTCTCAATTCTCGCTCATTGAATGCGCTCTCGGACGATCCCTCTGATATATCGGCTCTTTCCTCAGGTCATTTCTTGGTGGGATCCGCCCTCACTACGGTCCCTGAGCCCTCGCTACAATGTCCCCTCGAGACACGATTATCACGTTGGCAGCTCCTACGCCAGATGACCGAATCATTTTAGAAGCGCTGGTCTGCCGAATATCTATCCAAATTTCAAACATCTTCCAAATGGCATCGAGCTCAAAATCTGTTTCAGATCGGTACCTTAATCCTTATCGAACGATTGCCTCCCACCAAATGGCCTCTCGCCCGCATTACCGAGATCCATCCTGGCGCCGACGGATTAGTGCGAGTTGTAACGGTCAAAACAGCTATCTCCGTACTAAAGAGACCGATCGTTAAACTATGCCTACTTCCCGTTTCCTGAATTATACATTCATTCGCATGCAACATGACTACGTTGTCACTCCACGAGATGACAAGGCGGGCGGAATGTTTTGCTCAAAGCTCTCTTTAATTATTATAATCAAATTATTGTAATTTCACATAATACTCATACACAGCTGAACATCAAATCTCCCTACGAAATCGGCCAATTTCGACCATCCTGTTTACGCATGTCTCAGACCTTCACACTATTTGCATTCCCTCTCCATCTGTTTTCAATTTCACTTGTGGATTATTTGTGCTTCCTCAAGATTGTAACGGCAGTCTCTTTTGAATAAAGTAAGCTGACGGTTATCGATTTCTATTCTCTATCTACCTTATATCAATCAGTGATCCGCTCCTATCATTGGGCGCGTTCAGCGGACACAGTGATCAGTGAGCAGTTAGTAATGATTGGTTGTTTCTGTTAGATCCCGAAATTTAGACCAATTACATTGACGAATTACTCAACTGTTGTGCAACCGTTGTGTCCGCTGAACGCGCCCCTCTCACGGTAAAAATCAAAACAACAGCAATTGAATTAATTCCTGGAGAGCATACACATTTTTTTTACCTCAACCGAGGGCACACTGGGTCATTTTGACCCGGTCAAGGTTTTTTCAAATATCTTGGCTTTTAATTAACATAAGAAGATTTCTTTTTTTTTTTAAATATAGGGTGAACATCCCTTTTTGTAACGCATTTCGATTTGTTACGAAAACTAATGTTGTTTTAATAATATTTTAATTTAAATACAAAAAACCATGCTTTTCTCAATTTTTTGTTTAAAATTAAATATCCAGAGTTCTAATTGAGCTATCGTAAAAATTCTAACGAAATTTTAAACCTTAGAGTATCCACTTCGAGATGGTATTAGTTACTTATATCGATCTTTCAAAAAGTATAATTATTTGACAGTATGAAATGCGTGAATGCGCAATTCTTTCGTCGCCGAATCTTTGCAGAGAATTTAATGAAATAATTCGATTTGTGATAGAAAAATTTCTTTTCCATTCTGAAAAAACTTATATTATAAAAAAAAAGTTATGTAACAAGTTAAAATAAAAATTCAATAAAATTAATGTTCTGCGTATGCGCATTCAATACATAACGGACATCTGTGACGAGTGCATATTGGTTTTTCATATAGTAGACATTTTATTTTTGTTCTTACATTGAACAAATGATGACAGTAAGACCATCTTACTCTTCAGTCAAGTTCGATAACATTTTCATACACAAAGTGCTGCGGTAACTGAAGAAAACATTCAATTAATTTTTTAATTAAACTACATAATTGCTAAACTTGATGCCATCTTTATACATAGGGTTTTATCAAAGCGAATAAGAAGAAAGAGAAATAAAACAAGCAATATACTTTTTTGTTACAGCGCGTTACAAAATTTCAGCTTTTACAAAATATATTTTATATATATGCCATAAACAATAAATGAATAATTAATTTACAATAAAGATCTAAACACAACTGTACTTATTATAATAAAAAAACAATTTACGCACGAATTAAAGAAAAAAGACACTTTTCTTCTCGATTAAAATATAACTCACTGGGCACACTGGGTCAAATAGATCCAGTGCTCTCACCTTACAAATTTGTAAAACAGCTGTTAAGAAAGAACTAACGTTGAAAAAGCATAGAGGAATAAGCATGTAAAAATTGCCTCCGCAAGTATGAAGTTGATATTGGCGTCGTAAGTTGGTACCTATGTGACCTTCAACTTCTGCAAATATTGACCTTAAAATTATATTTTTGAAAAAGTTATAGAGGAAGAAAGGAAAAAAATTTTTTTTTCTCGAAAAAGGCTCGATCAATTTTTATGAAAAAAATATATGTTGTAGGTAACAATAATAGTGTTTAAAAGAAAATATTTTGTAATTTTTAAACAAATAATAGTGCCGAAAAAAATTTTTGGAATTTTTCAAAAAAATTTTTTTTGTTTCTTTAGAGTGACACCTTTAATTTTTTTTGCAAAGACATTGTACTAGTATCTATTTTAACATATAGTTTCCCCAGATTTTTAAAAAATATAGTTTGGGAGTAAAAAAATGAAAATCATGGTCGTGTCACCTGATGCTCAAAGTAACGCTTTGTAGCGCAGGCCAAGGAAACTACCGCATATATGTATATATACTAAGCCACAAAATTAGCGCAACAAAAATTTATACCAAAATTTCACTCAACTTCAAATAAGCGTAACTTTGCGAAAACTTATCATATCTAAAAAATTTTTTTTTTTATTTTAAAGCTTGAAGTCTCTACTTTAAAGGGAAATTGTCAGATTTTGAGCTTCTTCTGTTCCCTTTTCGCCATCACTTCAAAAGTAAGGACATGTTTTTTCTGCAAAAATTTTCATAGTTTGACGCCCTCCATGGGGTCCAATGAATTTTTTGGGGAAATTTTATAAAAATTATTGTAAAATTTGAATTTTTCCTTACAAATTGAAAAAAAAAATGAGGTCTGTACGATTTTTTTAGGGGAAGTTATAGGTAATTTTGACGTATCAAAATTACCTATGCATTTTAGTCTGTTTATACCCGTTTACGCCAGCATTAGCATTACCCAATGCGCACTACGAGGATGTTGTTGGTCGAATTTTGCGCATCGTGCATGTGTGCGTGCGTGCGTGCGTGCGTGCGTTATTTGTATGATAATACTAATACATTATAATAATATAAGTAGTATTCTAATAATATTTCAATAATATGTAAATAATATTTTCTATCAATTTTGTAAATGGATAACGCATATATTGTTGCTCAATGGAAACCGTGAAAAGATGGTGGTCTTTTCCGTCAGGAAATGTAAAAAAGTTTCCTTTAATATTATATTAAATATAATAAGTAGGATAGATAGGCCGGTTTCGACCCAGGGGCTCCGAGGGGGGAGCGGGGCGGGGGGTACCCCGCGGGCGAGAGGGGTATGACGTCACAGGGGAGGGGGGCATAACGTCACAGGGGAGGGGGATGATCTTGAAATATGATACCGCGAGATGGCGAAATATGATACCGCGAGATGACCTTGAAATATGATATCACGAGGAGTGGGGATAGCCTTGAAAAATGATACCGCGAGATGACTATAAAATATGATATCGCGGAATGACCTTGAAATATGATACCGCGAGGAAGGTCCCACGAAATATGGAATCGGGAGGGAGGGGATCCTACGATCGCAAGTACTATGGCGTGGGGAGTGGCAATTCGCTCGCATTAGCGTTCTCTGTCGCTCCCACTACTATTCGCATTAGCGTTCTCTCTCTCTCACTACCACTCGCGGTAGCGTTTGCGCGCTCCCGTTCGCGTCACCATCTTCGCTCGCGTTCTCTCTCTCTCCCACCCTCGCATTCTCTTGCGCACCTTCATCTTCGCACGCGTTATCACTCGCTCGCGGTAGCGTTTGCGCGCTCCCAATATCGTTCTCTCTCTCGCTCCCGTTCGCGCCACCATCTTCGCTCGCGTCTCTCTCTCTCTCTCTCTCTCTCTCTCTCTCTCTCTCTCTCTCTCTCTCTCTCTCTCTCTCTCTCTCTCTCTCTCTCTCTCTCTCTCTCCCTCTCCCTCTCCCTCTCTCTCTCTCCCTCCCTCTCCCTCTCTCTCTCTCTCTCTCTCTCTCTCTCTCTCTCTCTCTCTCTCTCTCTCTCTCTCTCTCCCTCTCCCTCTCCCTCTCCCTCCCTCCCTCCCTCCCTCTCTCCCTCGCGTTCTCTCGCGCGCCTTCATCTTCGCACGTGTTATCTGTCGTTCGCGTCTCCATCTTCGCTCGCGTTATCTCTCTGTCCCACCCATATGTCTATGACCCCACCCGTTCGTGATCACGCAATCCAGCGCCTATTTTATCAATACTTATCGATTTTTTATTAGAATATGTATTTTATTTTATGAATCGCATCTTCGGAGAGGAATGGGATTAAGAATGAAAAAAAAACAGAATAAATGTTTTTAAATTAATATATTTTTCATTATGTTAACACATCATATAAAATATCATTTATCGCATTTTTTCATTATGTTAACGCATCATATAAAATATTATTTATCGCATATGCTAATAATTCGCAATCAATGAGCGAAGTTTTGTCTGAAACTTTATGCAAGATTTCAGTTGCATCGCATTTATCAGTAATACAATTGGATTTTATAATATTTACAAAATTTTTATATTTTTTGCTATCGTTTTGTGTATTCTGACATAAATGGAAATATACACGTTCTACACATGTTTCAATTTCAAATAAAAACAATAAAGTTTGTGGTTGTAGGTACATACATTTATCGTGTAATATTAATTTTATAATGTCTGCATCATACATCTTAACGCGTTCAATCATTAACTCACGAATCGACAGCGATGAGGCGACACTCGACTGTAGAAATCGTTTTACAACCTCACGTTTTTCGATGAACGCTGTCCACGTTGCATGAGGCAATATTACATGATTTCCTCGGTTATCGCCAAGAATGATTTCCACATGTGATATCAGTCCCACGCTGATTCCAATATCTAAATATTTATAGGCAGTCGCTGTCAGCGCAAATCTCCGTCCTAGGATACGAGGCGCATAACGAGGTTTAGCAAAACTAGAAAAAATACAAATAACTATTGAAAAAATGTAATTAAGTAAGTATAAAAACATATAAAAGATTTATTAATACTTACTCATTACACTGCTTCTTGCATGCTTCTTTTTGGTCATTAGCAACGTAGTAATTCATCTTGCTAGTGCCGACAGTATTTATAACAGATCGAAAGCGACTGATACATTTTATATATCAGATCTTGTTTAAATACGAATATCCCCGCCTCTTTATTTCAGAAAAATGCAAATTTTGCAATTTTGAATAGCGCCAATGTTCGGCTGCTATGACTCCCGGATCTCAAGGGCAATCGAGATCAAATCGCCGAACGCGTCAAAACTGTAATCTTAAAACAGTCGCGATGAGATCACCGAACACATGTAAAAATGCAGCATTTGACAAAAAATGCTATATGTGTCAATACGATGCAACATTAAAATGATATAAAATGAAAAAATAACTTCGAGAAACGCAAATCTTGCAAGTATGAATAGCATCGATGTACAGCTGCAGTGACAAAGATTATTATGTATAAGTCAATGATGCCATTTCTCAAGGACAATGGAGATAAAATCGTCGAACGTGTCAAAGAAGCAATCTCGGAACATCGAGATCATCGAACACGTGTAAAAATGCAACATTTGCGAAAAAAATACTGCAAAACGATGCAACATTAGGATGATAGTTTTTTCTTCAGCGTTAGTATCAATGATTTCTCGTAGAAGAGTGACATGATATAAGACATGGAACAAATCGAACACGACCTGCTGGAGCAATCCAGGCGAGTCACTACCTTGGGCGAATATTTCGCGTGAGTGCAACGATGCGACGAGTGCGTGCAACGACTCGAAGAGCACAGTCGAATCAAGCGTCCGCGGCCCTCGATCGGACATAGACAATCTGTGGTGGCGAGCATCGCGCGACTTGTGGGTGCAAAGACTCTGTTGGAGAGACGCTTTATACATATTGGCGGTGGCTATGTGGACTGTGGCGCGAAGAGACTCGTTTGGCGAGAGATCGATACCGCGTTCGAAAATCGTATTTTAACAGGTGCAGTGATTAACACAAACTATATCGAGCCGCGACAATTTTTGGAAGACGCTTGCGATGTAGTGCTCGAGCGAGTGCGAGACGTTCTAAGAAGACGCAACAGCGTAAAAGTGAATACCATATTCAACGGCGAATTTGTGACGGGTGATAAACGCGCGAATAAAAGTATCAACACACGAAACTGCGAACTTTTTCGTACGACAGATTTGCACGAGTGGTACGAGCAACGCCTCATCGAGCCTACCCTTGCATCTCTCGAAGAGTTTCAGGAACGCGACAGTGGGTAGGCGTTGTCGCGTATACTCAATTTAATTGTTAACGTAAACAAATATAATCCGTTGCGGGGTGTTACGTCGAGTTACCACAAGAGATCAAATTTAAAGGAGCGATTATCAGTGTTCAATCTAAGGACAATGCATGTTTCGCGTGGTCGGTGGTGGCTGCTCTGCATCCGACTGAAAGACACGCAGAACGAGAATCGTCGTATCCACACTATACGATAGTACTAAATCTACAAGACATTGAGTTTCCTGTGACACTTAAACAGATTAAAAAGTTTGAAAATTCAAACGATATCTCAATCAACGTATATTACATTGAAAATATGAAAATCCTGCCGATACAACTTACCACCCGGAAGAGGGAAAAGCATGTCAACTTGTTGTACTTGTAAGGTGACAACGACATCGGACATTTCACATGGATAAAAAATATGTCTCGTCTCGTGAGCTCGCAACTCAGCAAAAAAGACCACAGGAAATACTTTTGCGACCGGTATGTATAATTTTATAATTACATAATTTTTAATTACATAATTTTTAATTACGTAATAATTTATATCTATATATAAATAAATTTTCCAGATGCTTGCATTACTTCAGTTCGAGTCAAAGGTTGGAAGCTCACATTGTGGACTGTGGAGAGATGAATGACTGCGCGATCCGATTACCGAGCGATAACGACAAGTGGTTGACCTTCAAACATTACGACAGGAAGATACGGGTGCCGTTTGTCGTATACGCTGACTTGGAGTGCACACTGGAGAAGACGGATAAGGACCCTGCAACATCCACATATGCATACCAACACCATCAAGTATTCAGTGTCGGATACTACGTGCGCTGCTCTTACGATGACTCATTGTCCACGTACCAATTTCGTCGTGATAAAGATTGCGTCACGTGGTTCGCCGAGCAACTCAAAGCGCTATCACATCGCGTAAAAGATGTATTATCCGCTAATATCCCTATGGAAAATTTGCCGAAGTGGGAGGCATATCGTAGCGCGACGCACTGTCACATATGCCAAAAACCGTTTGCACCAGGTGACTATAGAGTACGCGATCATTGCCATTTGACTAGGAGGTCCCGCGCATTCGAATTGTAACTTAAATTATAAGGATCCATGGTTCATTCCTGTGGTATTTCACAATTTATCCGGTTACGATTCACATTTCATTATCAAAGAAATAGCCGTAGCGTATGAAGGACATGTAGAATTGCTCCCAATAACAAAGGAGAAATACATTTCCTTCACAAAACATGCTGAAGAACAAGATTCGCGAAAGTGTATGAAATTGCGGTTTATCGATTCGTATAAATTTTTAAGTGCTAGTCTCGATAAATTGGCGTCTCTTCTTAGCAGGGATGAGTTGAAAATTGTACGTTCAAATTTTTCAAATTTATCGATCGAAGATTTTGAATTATTGACGCGACAAGATGTCTTTCCTTACGAGTATGTTGATTGTGTCGAAAAGTTGGAGGACACATGTTTACCACCGCGCGAATCATTTTACAGTTCCTTGACCGGTGACACAGTATCCGAGAGCGATTACGCGCACGCCGCGAACGTTTGGCAGCGGTTCTCCATTCAATCCTTAGGCGAGTACAGCGATCTGTATCTAAAAACGGATGTCTTGCTGTTGGCGGACATTTTTGAAAATTTCCGCGACAAATGTGTCGGCAGTTACGGTCTCGATCCCGCGTATTATTATACATTACCTGGATTCACGACGCCATGCTTAAACATACGCGTATAAAATTCGAATTGCTCATGGACATTGATATGATCATGTTTATCGAGCGTGGTATTCGAGGTGGTCTGAGTCAATGCTCCGATAGATATGCGCAAGCCAATAACAAGTATATGCAGTCATACGATCCGTCGAAAGCTTCCTCCTATTTGATGTACTTTGATGTAAATAATCTATACGGATGGGCAATGTGTCAACCGTTGCCATACGCCGAATTTCGATGGGTCGACGATACCGCGGATTTTGACTTTAGCGCGATCGTCTCGGACTCGCCCACAGGTTATATTCTCGAGGTCGATCTCGAATATCCGCAAAGTATACACGACGAGCACACTGACCTACCGTTCTGTCCGACGCGCGATAAGCCGCCCGGCAAGCGGCAAGCTAAACTTCTGGCGACTCTATATGATAAGAAGCGTTACGTCATCCACTACCGCAACCTGCAGCAATGCACACGTCATGGCCTTCGTGTCACAAAGATACATCGCGTATTGCAATTCGCGCAATCCGCGTGGCTCCGCAATTACATTGAACTAAATACACAATTTAGAACGCGCGCTAAGAACGATTTCGAAAAAAATTTATACAAATTGATGAACAACGCGGTATTTGGCAAAACTATGGAAAATGTACGAAATTACGTCGATGTAAAATTAATAACCAAATGGGAAGGACGACACGGCGCGGAGGCAATGATCGCGAAACAAAATTTCCACAGCCGAAGCATCTTTTCGGAAAATCTGATAGCCGTTGAACTGCGCAAACTCGAAGTGAAATTCGATAAACCGATCTACGTAGGTATGTGCATCCTCGACATATCCAAGGTCTGCTTGTACGAATTTCATCATGAGTACATGCTACCTTTATATCGCGACAAATGTAAGATTATGTACACCGACACAGACAGTCTCATATACCACATCGAATGCGAGAATGTGTATGAGACGATAAAACGCGATATTCATAGATTTGACACGAGCGATTATCCTGCAGATAACACGTATGGTATTCCACTCGTTAATAAAAAAGTGCCGGGTTTAATGAAGGATGAGAATAATGGTGCGATAATGACGGAATTCGTTGGGCTCAGAGCGAAGATGTACGCGTTGAGGGTAGACGGTAAGAGGGATACTAAAAAGGTGAAAGGTATAAAGAGTAACGTGGTAACGCGAACGATAACGTTTGATGATTACGCGCGGTGTCTCAACGATGAGATTGAAATGACGCGACAACAGACTTGTATAAGATCGAAACTGCACGAGGTGTACACCATAGCCGAAAATAAAATCGCTCTGAGTCCGTACGATGACAAGCGATACATTGTGTCCGATTCTACTGAAACACTGCCATGGGGACATTATAAGATACTATCGTAAATATTTTATAAATTCATTTTATTTGTATGACGTGTAATCATCATATACATAATAAATGTATGTTTTTTATTTATAATAAATGTATGTTTACAAAACATTGTCCTTGCGTATCCATGAATTGTGTGACTTATCGAGTCCCAACCATTTCACGTAAACTTCATTTCCTCTTTTCCGTAACACTTTCTCAACGAGATACACATCGGGATTAGCTACGCGATGCAACTCATGTTCATAAAATCCTCCAGCGATAGGTTTTCCATAGGAATCCTCCAGTATATACGTCACGGGATTAGTTTTCTGCACTTTGACGATTTTAAACACCTTCGTCGACCAATTTGGCGTATAACCTTTTTAAAGACGGTCTTAAATTTACTCACGCGTACGGGGTCACCCAATCTGAATCGCGCGGGTGCAGCAATCTTTATGCGATTGTACACCGTCGTTAAGAGTTTATCAGCGATCGCGGGCGTGACGTCTACGGGCCGCATACCGATAGTTCGATGCTTTCGCGCGTTGTAATCTGATACGAGACGTGGCAGCGCGTCGATCCATCTATAGTTTCCGTTGAGCGTAAACAGTTTCCACATTTCATTCTTTAGCGTGCGATTGAATCGTTCGACGACCGATGCCTTCATCACGGAATAGGTAGAATAATGGTTAATATTGTGTTTTTTCAAGAGTTTTTGCCCATTCGCATTATAAAATTCCTTTCCCTTGTCGGTTTGTAAATTTTTCGGACATCTTCCATCGATTCGAATTAACTTTGCGATTGCCGCTGTAACTTCACATCCGCTCTTGGCCTTGAGTGGTACGGCCCATGCATGCTTGCTCAGCACATCGATAACAGTAAGTATGTAGTGGTTGCCTCTGTTGAATCGCGTGTAAGGACGCATCTCGACAACATCAGCTTGCCACAGGTCGTCATATCCACGCACTATGACACGTCTTCGCGGAAAATTTCTTCTCGCTGGAGCGTGTAGTTCTTTCACTAACTGCCGCTTCTCAGAGGTTTTCTTCTCAGCCATGAGCGAATGAATTTATGATGTTAATGGAACGCAACGGGGAGCGATTGCATGTCAAACGGGAAGGCAACGGGAACGCACGTTCGTTGAACGGGAACGCAACAGGAACGCATGTTCATTGAACGGGAACGCACGTTTGTTGAATGGGAACGCAACAGGAACGCACGTTCGTTGAACGGGAACGCAACAGGAACGCATGTTCGTTAAACGGGAACGCACGTTTGTTGAACGGGAACGCAACAGAAACGCACGTTCGTCGAAAGGGAACGCAACAGGAACGCACGTTCGTTGAAACGCAACGGGGAGCGATTGTATGTCGAACGGGAACGCAACAGAAACGCACGTTCGATAAACGGGAACGCAACAGGAACGCACGTTCGCTGAACGGGAACCGATCGGGAACCCAACGGTGTCACATAACGAAGAGATTTTACTCGGCGCGTTGAGTCATATGCTGAATCATCTCGTGAAGGTCGTTTATCATAATCTGTACGCTATTTTGGTACGTTAATATCTTACTCTCTATTTCATCCAGTCGATCTTTCAAAATTTGCATGTTCTGTTGAACGTACCGTTTGTTGACAGCATCGCCATCATCCACAGGCAGTGCTACACGTCGAATCTTGCGTGACTTTGCGTCAAAATCTGTGGCGGCCACACAAAGAGCATTATTCCGAACGTAGTTTCTAATTAAACCACTATATTGATAGTACGGATTCATTCCGCTTCTTCCGAGCGATATTCCAAACTTGTTGATCGGCATTTCGATGTCAATTGTTTGAATAACTCTCGCGCAGTTTAATTTATAATAAGTCCAGCCTCGTGGAGTTCCTCGATGATCGACATGATTTCATTATCGTGAGCATTGTGACCTGCTTGGCGTGATGCCTCAAGCAATCGAAAACGATCTACAAGCTCGTTGGGATCATCCCAATGAACGTAATCGATCTTGTTGTTGCTTAATGTCATGGCACACGGCATACCATCTCCAACACCTGTTAGCAAGGGTGCAATTATATTTTTATACTTGTGTCTTTGTTACTCTTTACGGCATTATGCGCGTTGTGATCACGCCTATGTGCGTTTGTTGCCAAGAGTATACTTTTGTAGTTGCGTTTATCAGAGTTCGTGTAACTATTTTCCTCTGGAAATTTTTTGAAAATCAGTTCGTAAAGACCTTGTGTACCTGGATACCTTTTTCCATCAATGAATATATCATCGTTCATGCTCAAGTCGACACGTTTGTTACCAATCATCGTTCCACCGTTGATAAAATAAACTCCGTAAACGTTATCTATATTGACCGTTTTTTTACCGCTTAAGACAGCTCCTAAATACTCTTGCCCCAACGGACCGTAGTTTGTTTCTAAAATTTTTTGCCCCTCGGACGTGTGTAACCGGTCTCGAACGAACGTCACAAGAGGTTCGTTAGCGATTTCAAAAACTTCTTCGACGGAGAGCGCGTGCGGGTGTTGGTACGATAATTCGCGCGGTTGTAAAATTTTGGCTGTTTCATTCAAAATAGTTGGAACGGTGCTCGATCGTTTTAATATTGTTTTTATCGGTGTTGAAGCCATGAGAGAATTGCTAAACGAAATGCTTGATCGTTTTCGTTTAGAATTTGGTTTCACATCCTCTTCCTCTCCCGAGGATAATGTTTCAAACGAAGCGTTTGATTGTTTTCGTTTAAGCTTGGGTTCTGCATACCCCCTCTCTCCCGAAGATAATACTTCACTCTTGATGAAATTAGATTCTTCGCCAACTGTGTTTTCGACAATTTGCTTTAGAAGTTCAACAACGGGCTTAAAGTGCCTCTCCAATGCCGTATCTTCCTCCATCTTACCAGTTTTCAACGCGCGATATTTTTTGCGAATCGAATCACTCGTTTTCGCAATCTGTTTTGCCAACTTCTCGCGATCTCTAATCTCCTTGCAACCATCCATATTGCCTAATTGACGTATCGATGACAACTGATCGCGTTATGATATCACAAAGTCGTTAAATCCTTTCCTATAACGACCATTCGAAATTGCGCTATCCTTGTCTATCACAACAAATCCGTACTTTTGCTGCCAACAGATATGACACAATTTACAAAAATCTTCATAAGACATATCAGTGTTTACGTGATCGATGTATATGTGTTTTAGGTTGGTACCATCCTGTTTGAACAGGATCAGTAGATTCGCGTTGTCGCGTATAAGATGCTTCGGTATCTTTGCATACGTTTGACAAAGATAGAAGCAATCGACGTCTGCGTGTCTGCCCATCGCAAAGTATTCTCTTATCGTATCCTGCTTGTCATATACCACGTCATCAAAAACAAAGATCGAGTTTGGACGTGCATCGCTCGGCGAGATGACGTCACTGTTATTCGAAAATGTAAAGTAACCAATTTCTTCTATCTTCTCTCTTCTATCGACGTCAATATATTTTCCAGGTATCGATATTTCGGTTGTTGCAACGATTTCGAGTACATGTACACGTTCTCGAAGCGTACACCGTGCGGATTTTCCAGCAGGCTAATCACCACATTTGTTTTACCACAATTTGACGGACCGCAAATAATACCGCGTATAGAAATTGGCAGCATGTTTCCATGTTTGCGTACCTCTTTCTCGGACATTAACCTTTCATCAAAATTAGTCACCGCGATTGGCGGTGATTGTCGCACGAATCGCATGTTATCTCCGAAAAAAATGAAACGGTATCGAAAGAGCTGAACCTATTTATAGCAGAGCATTCCGCCGAAACACTCAGAAATGTTTCTGCTTCTGTTGGATAACCGTGATATATACGATTTAACCGTCGAGCAGTTGAAGTATATACCAAAGATTATTCTATTGCAAAAGTTTTATAATTGTATAGATTATGTGTAGGATAGACTTCCCGATCATATCAAGGCAGATTCAGAAGTTCAGCAGTACCGTCGTTGCCTGGAGCATTATAATCTACCGTGCCATCGAACGCATATCGATGGTCCGCCGCCGTTGATAAAAAATTGCAGCGAATGTCAACGAAGATTGGAAGAAGCTTGTTAAATCGTGCGATAAACGCACTTCCGATGGAATTACATATTCCCGGTTACCAGTTTTGTGGTCCGGGAACTCACTTGGAAAAACATTTGGCGAGAGGTGATCGAGGTATTAACCCGCTGGACGCAGCGTGTCGTGAACACGATATAGCCTATTCGCATAGCAACGATATTGCAGAAAGACACATTGCTGACAATATACTCGAACCCGATACGTTATTTTTGCTCTGCAGACTAGTCGAAAGAATATCATGTCTCAAGATGCAAGCATATTCGATGATTGTAATCTGACCAACGTGAAACTTTATCTAAACTCTGAATTTTATCCATATGACGACTTGAATTTAGACTTTAACAAAAATAGATACGCTATACTTTTTGACATGTATGCACGTTTTCGTAAAGCTTATTATGGATACGACTGCTATGAAACGCTATGCAACGTAAGCACATTTTTGGCGAATGGACCTTTTGTAGTCATCGATTGTGCGCGACAGAACGAGTCTATCAAGAGTGCTACTGTGGATGTGCGCATAGAATTTGATTGCAAAGAGAATGTACCGGCAAACACTACCGCCTACTGTCTCATCCTGCACGATCGCGTCATCGAATACAACCCATTGTCCAATGTAGTGCGCAAGTTCATGTAAATTGCAATGTCGGCAATATATGATTCATGTGTCGCGATCCTCCCGCAGTTCACTTCTCGACGTGCCGAAAATCAGTCATGTCCACACCAACGTTCGTGGATCTGCAAGGTTTCATCGTTGGCAGAAACTCCTTTGTCGTGAAGGAATTTGCCGCTCTCAGAGAGGGATATATTCTGTCTCATTATATTTTCGAAAGTCCCGAACCATGGTATTTTCTCAGCAATGCTGACAAACAGCGGGCATCCTGGTTGACAACGAAACATCACGGATTGTAATGGGATGATGGAACGATTTGGTACAGCATGGCTAGAGACTTGATTTCAAAGGCGGTAATGAGTGCGACGGAGAATGAAACATTGCCAATCGTATACGTAAAGGGACACGAGAAACGAGAATGGTTGCAGAATTTGCTCCTAGACGATGCGCGAGAGGATGTCTACGTCGAAAACATCGACGTGCACTACGAGGACATGGAATCTCTGCAGAACTTGGATGCTACACACACTTTACGTTGTCAAAAACATGTATCGAATTGTGCTTTGCAAAATGTATTCAAGCTGTTCAATTGGTGGCACTACTATAAAAAATAAACGTATATTATCCGTGGATATATCGTCGATTTTTTATTTATTTCTCCTACCGAAAAATTCATTTTAATTGTAAGTTCTTTAAGATTCTCGCGTATATGCATGTCGCAGTAGATATAATTTTTTATGATGTTGCGCTTGCTATCAATTTTTTATCACTTTTCTTCTCAGTTAACTGTAAAATAATATTATCAAGACAGAAGCGCAGAGCAGGAATCCTTCCCACATATGCGTGTCGCAGCAGTAGATATAACTTTTTTTTCATGACGCGGGTTTTTGATTTCCTTCTCGTTTGAGATATACCGTAAACTTATATTCTTAAGATAGATCACGCACATCTCCTACCTTACCCTTTTTGACTCCTATATAAGGCTCTTGCACAGGCCTTTTGACAGTTTCGAGTGAGTTCAGACTTTGTGACTACGAGAAAAAATAAAAAAGAAATGGAGGGCATTGCGCAGCGCATCCACGTCATTTACCCGGCGCGAGGCGTAAGTATTAAAACATTTTCCTTCTCGTAAACAGTCTTTATATTAAATTTCTAAAAAATTAATTCAAAATAATTTTTTTCAGGTTTTCTGGATTGGCAATCTCATGATGCAGGAAATGAGATTATTTAATGAAGCGTGGATAATAATTTATCCCGACATAGATGTAATTTTTATATTTTATAATTTTTTATACTCCGTTAATTACGGTTAATAGCAGATTAAAAAAATTTTTTTTCTGATTACAGCATTCCTTCTTCGTCCCGTTTGACGAAATACGTATAAGGGGATTCTAGAATGAACGCGCTATGTTTTGGACCAGGTATTTAAGAAGGATCGACCGACTAAACAATGAAGAATATCAGGATCAGCCAGGAGAGGATATATTTGGATTACATGAACTTTTCGGTCTTGAGCCATTCCCCAAGGAGTCCTGGGATTAAACAATGTTAATCCTCATGATATCATATAACACTACACAATATCATTATATACACTATATACACGCTAAATTATATACTATACACACGCTACATATATATGTCATATGTATCAATATTTTAATATTGAATAAATATTGAATAAATTTTTATATTTTAATATTTTAATATTGAATAAATTTCTTTTATTTTTATATAATATTTATTTTCTTATATTCCCTTCCCTATACGATAAATATAAAAGAGCGAGCGAGAGGGAAGCGCCAGCGAGGGTTGGAAAGAGAACGCGAACGCGACCGCGAACGAGAGATAACGCGAGCGAAGCTGGAGGCGCGCGAGAGAACGGATAGGTGAGAGAGAACGCGAACGTGAACGATAAAGATAACGCGAGCGAAAATAAAGGCGCGCGAGAGAACGCGAGGGTGGGAGAGAGCGCAAACGCGAGTTTGCGAACGGACGGAAGCCTGAAAGAACACGAGAGCGGGAGAGAAAGAGAGCGATGATGGAGGCGCGAACGGGAGCGAGGAAGAGCGTTAACGCGAACGGATGGGTGGGAAAGAGAACGCGAACGCGATCACGAGAGATAGCGCGAGCGATGATGGATGCGCGAACGGGAGCGAGAGAGAACGATAGTGGGCGCGAGAAAGACCGCGAACAGGAGCGCGCAAACGCTATCGCGAGTGGTAGTGGGAGAGAGAACGCTAATGCGAATAGTTGTGGGAGCGACAGAGAACGCTAATGCGAACGAATTGCCACTCCCCCACGCCATAGTACTCGCGATCGTAGGACCCCCTCCCTCCCGATTCCATATTTCGTGGGACCTTCCTCGCGGCGATTCATATTTCAAGATCATTTCGCGGTATCATATTTCAAGGTCATCTCGCGGTATCATATTTCGCCATCTCGCGGTATCATATTTCAAGATCATCCCCCTCCCCTGTGACGTCATGCCCCCTCCCCTGTGGCGTCATACCCCCCCCCCGCCCCGCTCCCCCCTCGGAGCCCCTGGGTCGAAACCGGCCTATCTATCCTACTATAATAAAATTGTATACATATAATATTAGAAAAAACATTCTCTGTCACTGTCAAATAAAGCTGTATGTGATTCAAAAATTTTCAATTTATATAAAAATATGTTATTAACGGACAGTATATTTCTAATTTCCTCCCCAGCAGTAATGTAAAATTTCAAACAATTTTGTCTAATATGTAGTTATTACAACATTTATACGTTCTTCTTTTATTAACTTACAAGGGAACATCGCGAATTGTCAAATTCAGAAAATTATGAAACTTGGCATAAATGTAGAGGGGGTGAACACATGAATTTAGCAATTTTTAGTTGGTGCTACAAAACGGTCTAAAGGAGTGAAACCACCCTTCAAAAGTTGAGACATTTTTGCTTTTCTCGATATATCTCGTAAACTAAACAAAATATAAAAAAATGTTTTATATAAAAGTTTTACAGTAAAAATACTTCTATTTAACTACGCTAGTCATTTTTTGAAAAAAAAATTTTTTTCAAAAATTCATCTTTATACTGATTATTTATTGCATTAAAATTCCAATTTTAATGAAACTTGGCATAAATGTAGAGAGGGTAAATACATGAATTTAGAAATTTTTAGTTGGTGTCATAAAACGGTTTGAAGGGGTGAAACCACCCTTCAAAGGTGAAGACATTTTTGCCTTTTTTCGATATATCTCATAAACTAAACAAAATATTAAAAAATGTTTTATATAAAAGTTTTACAGTAAAAATACCTCTATTTAACTACGCTATTCATTTTTTGAAAAAAAAAATTTTTTTTAGTTGGTGCCATAGAACGGTTTGAAGGAATGAAATCACTCTTCAAAGGTAGAGACATTTTTGCCTTTTTTCGATATGTCTCGTAAACTGAACGATATATGAAGGTGTTTTATAATACAAAAATTTTACATTTTCTTTTACATTTTAAATATCTATTTAATCACTCTGTTTATTTATTAAAAAATTTCTTTAATGTTACATCTTTATGCTTAAAATTCATAATTTTTACACAGTATTATAATGCTGTATATATTGACAATTTATTTATTAGAGGATATGTTGATACAAATAAAATAACATATAATAAATATTTGCTTAAAAATTTTTTATATATTTATAATATTATAAATATATAAAAATATATAATATATCTGTATATATTTATTATACTAATTATTATACTATATTTGTGCATTATTCTAATTATTTTCTTGTTTTTTCTTGTTTCTCATTGAGAACCTGTAAACAAAAATATATTCATACTTTACTTTTATTTCATTAGTATTTATATATTTAATATAGTTATATATTTAAAGATTATTTACTTATATCTTTGTAAATATTATCTTTTCTTTCTCCTACTTATTAAGTGTGAGTTTCTTCAACTGTTCTTGCCTTCTCTTGAGCCATCTCTCTCAAAATGGCCATCATTTGTTTTCTGCCATAACTTGGCTGCGATGGACTTGGCCTTCTGATAAAATTCATTGGCCGCGACGGACTTGTCCCTCTGCCAACTGTGGACTGTGCATTCGACGTGCCTTCGATGACATTTTTTTTAATAATAAAAGGCTGTACAACAGCCACTGGCATGTTTTTTTTTACATTCTTCAGATTTCTTCGAAGGAGGAAACTAGACAAAAAAATAAAATACAATATAATTTAAATTAAAGTAAAAGTAAGATAAATTAATAGTAAAAATTATAAAAAATATAAAATTAAATATTACTTATTAGTAGTAATTAATAAAATACCTTTATTTTATGAGGCACACCACAATTTACGCACAATACATCCATATCGCTACACGACTAATAGCTTGATGCATATCAATAAATGCTTTCCGTACATATGGAAATGTTAACCTATTGCATGAGTATATAAAATACTTGGTGAGTTTATGAGGGCCAAGTCCTCCATCGCGGCAATAGAAACTTGATGAATATAAAGTTACATAATTAAAGTGTATGTATATATCATTTTTTATTATTTATGCGTATGTTAATACTGACCTTGTGTACGTCTAGGAGACTTCCATAATTAGATGTAGACGGTTTCTAGACATATTTCTTATCAGCTATTACGGAACAATGCGAAAAATGTCTCTACTTTTGAAGGGTGATTTCATTCCTTCAAACCGTTTTATGGCACCAACTAAAAAAAATTTTTTTTTTTCAAAAAATGAATAGCGTAGTTAAATAGAGGTATTTTTACTGTAAAACTTTTATATAAAACATTTTTTAATATTTTATTTAGTTTGAGATATATCGAAAAAAGGCAAAAATGTCTTCACCTTTGAAGGGTGGTTTCACCCTTTCAAACCGTTTTATGACACCAACTAAAAATTTCTAAATTCATGTATTTACCCTCTCTACATTTATGCGAAGTTTCATTAAAATTGGAATTTTAATGCAATAAATAATCAGTATAAAGATTGAATTTTTGAAAAAAATTTTTTTTTCAAAAAATGACTAGCGTAGTTAAATAGAAGTATTTTTACTGTAAAACTTTTATATAAAACATTTTTTAATATTTTATTTAGTTTATGAGATATATCGAAAAAAGGCAAAAATGTCTTCACCTTTGAAGGGTGGTTTCACCCCTTCAAACCGTTTTATGACACCAACTAAAAATTTCTAAATTCATGTATTTACCCTCTCTACATTTATGCGAAGTTTCATTAAAATTGGAATTTTAATGCAATAAATAATCAGTATAAAGATTGAATTTTTGAAAAAAATTTTTTTTTCAAAAAATGACTAGCGTAGTTAAATAGAAGTATTTTTACTGTAAAACTTTTATATAAAACATTTTTTTATATTTTGTTTAGTTTATGAGATATATCGAAAAAAAAGCAAAAAATGTCTCCACCCTTGAAGGGTGGTTTCACCCCTTCAAAACGTTTTATGACACCAACTAAAAATTTCTAAATTCATGTATTTACCCTCTCTACATTTATGCCAAGTTTCATAATTTTCTGAATTTGACAATTTGCGATGTTCCCTTGTTCTTCACATTCTGATCCCAAAGTTATATTATCATGAGGTTTATGAATCTCGTCATAAAATAATACATTTTTATGCAAATTGTCTAATAGTTCTTGCTTCAAAAAGTTTCGAGAAATTTGCGCCAGAACTTTAACTGATTTGTAGTACAATAAATGAACTCTTGTTTCATGTGCTTGGAAAAAGGCATTAAAAGAGTTAAAGAAATTTAAGGCATATTTAAAAAATAAATAATACGCTTTTAGATCCACGTTTTCCATTAGGGACAATGAATGTTCCCCAGATTTTGTTTTTTCGGTTACAATCATTTCGATAAGAAAATATTTTATTAAATCCCATGATTCGAGAAGTCTATCAATACACGAATAACGATAGCCACCGAGTATCGCATAGCTTTAAAATTTTGCGATTTGTCTCTTAGAAACATTCACAAAATTCTTTAAAATTAGCTAAATGTTTTGGACTGTTATTAATAAAAGTTGCAATATTTTTTAAAAATTCCTCGCAAAAATTAGGTATTTTACTGCATGCAGCGTGCGCAGCTAACGCGGCAGAATGGCAAGGACATGCAAATGTTAATAAATTTGGGCATTTTGATTAGTGTTTTTTTTTAAAGATGAATGTCTTCCTATTATGACATTCGCATTGTCGCATGATATTTAAAAATGGAATCTAAAATCTCATCATTTCTTGTTCAAAAGCTTTGAATAATTTTTCTGCACTACTATCTTTTGTATCCATAATTAATTTTACCAATTGCGATCAAATATCTAAAGTTTCGGATCAATAAATCAAACGAGAAACGTCATCAAATTTTTCATTAGTTAAATCCGACGTTTCATCAATAAAGATGAAAAATCTCAAATTTCAAATAGTGTCAGCAATACGTTCTGTCTCACAAGGAGAGGGCGCGAGGGCCGGGAAACGGATTGGAATGAGACTTAGTTTCATGAAAGTCCTTCATCAACACTTTATTGTGGTGAAACAATAGGGCGCACTTCTCAGCCGTTTTCGAGAAAAACGATTTTAAAAATAAGCGAGCAGGTAATATACCGGTGCGTAAACACCTATTTTCGTTGAGCCGGCGCAGCGCAGCGGCTGCGGTAGCGGACTGTCGAGCCGGCGACCCGAGTTCAATTCTCGATAGAAATTCTTTTTTTTTATTTTATTTTTAATCTTGTAAAATTTGAATAAAAATTTAAATAACAAAACTGTTGTTTTAATAAATTGTTTTAATAAATTGTTTTAATAAATTTTATGTTTAATTTTTGGGAAATGTTTCCTTTATAAAAATTATTAAATACTAAATTCTTATATAATATAATAAGTATAGAATTTATTTGTAATATTATTATTACAAAATTATAATAAATTATTATAAATTTTTAATAAATACATTACTATTATTGTTTTGTTTTAATAAATACATTACTCTTACATTATTATTATTATTGTGTTTCATTAATTCGATTATTGTGTTTCATTAATTCGATAGTGCCAAAATATTTATTAGTAATAATAATATTACAAATATAATTCTATACTTATTATATTATTATTATTATATTATATATAAGAATTTAGTATTTAATAATTTTTTTAAAGAAAACCTTTCCCAAAAATTAAACATAAAATTTACTAAAACAAACAGTTTTGTTATTTAAATTTTTATTCAAATTTTACAAAATTAAAAAATAAAATAAAAAAAAGAATTTCTATCGAGAGTTGAACTCGGGTCGCCGGCTCGACAGTCCGCTGCCGCAGCCGCTGCGCTGCGCCGGCTCAACGAAAATAGACGTTTACGCACCAGTACATTACCCGCTCGCTTATTTTTAAAGTCATTTTTCTCGAAAACGGCTGAGAAGTGCGCCTTACTATTATTGTTTTGTCTTAATAAATACATTACTCTTACATTATTATTATTGTGTTTCATTAATTCGATAGTGTTCCAAAATATTTATTAGTAATAATAATATTATAAATATAATTCTATACTTAATTTATTATTATTATTATATTATATATAAAATTAGTATTTAATAATTTTTTTAAAGAAACCCTTACTGTTTCACCACAATAAAGTGTTGGTGAAGGACTTTCATAAAACTAAATTTCATTCCAATCCGTTTCCCGGTCCTCGCGTCCTCTCCTTGTCAGCCAGACCTAAAACATTTGAAATTATGTGTTGACAATTCATTCGATATTCATACCAATTCATACTTTTCAAGACTTTAAGATCTCTTCCTATGTCTTGGAAGAAACAGAAAATTACTGACACTAAATAAAAAGGAATATTATATTCATTAATCAGTGCCGCATATTTTATTTCCGTTGATTTTTTTCATTCATCGAACGTTGAAAATTCATTAACTTCTTACGTATTCAAATCATTGTTCCATTTATTCGCTAAGTCATTTTTCTCAGATTTTCTCATTGTGCATTTTGGATTCTGCGTGTCGATATATATGTGATAGAGTAATCGCAGCAAATGATCTATCACATATTAAACAATAAAATGAATTCAATTCATTTGGTTCTTTGCGTAACCAGAATTTAAAATCTCAATGTCCAGCCATTGTTGTCTAAAATATCTCTTTCGAGCTTTTTTTTCTTGTACATGGACATTATCATCCTCACTACATACAACAGTTTCTCTAATATAGCTTTCGTGACATTTAGAATCCGCTTGCCTCGAAACATGCGATGAGCATGAGTAATTCTTTTTTTGCACACATTGCAATAAAAAAGGGTATAATCCGATGATACTTGACGTATCCAAGATTTATAACGATCGTCGCTGAGCTAAGCTTTAAAGAATTTTTGCTTGGATCTCTTCTTAGACTCACTGCATACTTCCATATTAAATACCCATAAAATATTAAAATATACTTAGTATATACAATGTAGGTACATTTATGTAAATTGAATATTCTATGAACATACATCCTAGATTCAACTTATGGTACATACATAGGATGTGAAATCTATGTGCAAATGTAACCAGGAAAATATCCATAGAAGATCCACAGTACATACATATGTACATGATATATACATTCAGTGTATATACACTCTGTATGTACATTCTTTGTACATACATGTACATATTATGTATGTACATTCTGTATATACATTCTTCTTACGTATATGCATACGTGTACATGCGTGTACGTGCACTATGTACATACCATGCACATACAATCTGTATATTTATTCTTCACACATATATATATGTACATACTATGCACATACATATATTCTTTATACGTATATGTACTGCTCCTTATTAATTTGTTCCACTTTCTTAGCGAGTTTATAGGATATGACATTTTATATAAACCCGCTACAGAAGTGGAAATGACAGCGAACATCATGTACTGATGAAGCACTTTGTACTTACTTATATACATTTCCAAGTGAATTTTACTTACGAGAAAGCTTATAGTCTTATGCGACGCCTAGCGGCGTAGGCGAAATTTACGGGAGTATTACACATTTTATAAGTATTAAATAACTTTTACTATAATCTTATATAAATTAATTAATACTAATCAAGGGGAAAGTGCCTTATTAAGACATGTAAAGAAATCATAAGCTCCTAATTAAGATTAAATACGGGTAAATTTAAAAAGTTCCATATAAATACATTATATACGGCACAAATTAAAATTTAATTTAGATTTTTACATAATCTAAATTAAACCTTTATAAGGGTTTAATAAGAATACTGTGTCTTTATTAAAAACTCCTTAATATTTTATTAAGTTTTAAATAAATTTATATAAAAACTGTATTAAATTTATATTAATTTTTGTTCGCGGGATGTATATACCATATATATACTATATATATACATTTGACATTAAATATTGTATATACATACATCGATGAATATACATATTGTGTATTATTATGTATATTCAAATTATATATATGTAATGTATATACATTAAATGTTGTGCACTGTATATACGTATGAAATACATTAATGAATACATATATAATGTACCATAATGTATATTCAAATTATATATACGTAATGTACATACTGTTGTGCCTCTCGACGCAACAAGAAATTTTGGGATTTGTTTCGCCTTAATTAGAACTCAAGGAGTGCAGATAGGAAATCTTCCAGGTTTCAGCAATCAACACGTTAGCTAGATATCACTTACACTTATATTTCGAAGGTTCGTTACAATTCTTCTTACAGAACTCGTCCGCGTTCGACGATAATTTCCGTGTCGCGATTGACACAGTAATAATTTTGACTTTGATATTCGTGATAGTTTCGTTATAGATTTCTTTATGGATTCTCCCGTTAGGGATCTATTATAAATTCATCTTAGATTCTCCCGATATGGATCTGTTATTAGTTCGTTAATGATTCTCCCGCGAGTGGCGATTAGGTGGGCGCTTTTATAGTGCCATTTGTCAGGAATTTAGGTGGGGTGATACTTCTTAATAGAACCATATTTGGTTAATACTGTGTCAGTCGTGCACGGTCTCACGGATTAATTTCTATATCTCAACAATCTTGCATTTCCGCTCGCCCATGGCGTGATCGTTGCTATGCAGTCGAAAATGCAAGCTTGCACTGTGATAGCTTCTGAGCTACAACAATACATCAAATGTTGTTCACTGTACCATATACAGGGTGTCCGGTTTAAGGTTGCCAACCCGAAAACTGGAGGGTGCGTCAAACTGAGAAGAAAAGTCCTATACCATTTTGCAAAATTCGTAATAATTCTCGAGTTATTAATTGTTAAAAATCGGAAGAAGGGATAGACAGCGCGGTGCGGGAGACGTGAGCGGGGCTCGCTGCTCTTGCTGCCATTGCCGCTCTCACGCCGCTCTCACGTCTCCCGCACCGCGCTGTCTATCCCTTCTTCTGATTTTTAACAATTAATAACTCGAGAATTATTACGAATTTTGCAAAATGGTATAGGACTTTTCTTCTCAGTTTAACGCACTCTACCTCCAGTTTTCGGGTTGGCAACCTTAAACCGGACACGCTGTATACGTATGAAATACGTTAATGAATATACATATAATGTACCATAATGTATATTCAAACCAAACATATGAAATGTACATTCATTCTACATATAGGATATTATTTTCACATAATAGAGAAAAAATGCATATACATAGAATGTTTAATGTTATATGGGTAATATATAAATAAATAATTAAATAAAATATTGCAAAAAAAATAACTAAAATAAAAAGAAGTAACAAAAAGCAGAAATGAAGAAAGACAAGAAGAAAAAATATAATTAAGTATTTAATATAACCCAATAAACATTAAGACATCCTATGTTTGTCCTATGTACATACATATATGGATATTTCATATTCTATGTATATGTAAAGAATGTGAAAAATATATATAGCGCATATCATATGTATGTGAAATAATTACCACATGTATGTACATAGGATATCCATAGTACATACATAGGTATATTCTAAAAATATGCAATGTATATTCATAGTATATACATAAGGTATATTTCAAGAATGTGCAATGCACATTCATGGTATGTACATGGGGTATATCCCGAGGAGGTACATTACACATTCGTGGCATATACATGCGATATATTCGAAAAATGTGCATTACACGTTCATTGTATGTACCTACATACGTGTATCCCATACAGCACACAAATATTGAAGCAACATCTCAGAAATATTGCGTTATAATAGTGCAAAGTTACCAACATTGTAAACTATGTGTTATTTTCAAAATGTGCATATTTAAAATAAGAGCATCTATTTCATAAATTAGATGCCTTACTGAGGTTACATTCAACGCATTACGCAAAAAAACATCGTGCTTTGAATAGTTAAAAGATGAACTTTAAGCTAATTTATATAGTTTCCGAAACGTACTTTACTTACGAAAAAACGAACAACCCTTGCGACTACTAGCGGCATGAGTCAAACTTATGCGAGTTTGTGGATATCTAACCTGACCAAGAAAGAGCGCTTTCTTGCAACGCAGTGACTTTTCTATAAAAGGATTTTATAAAAATTTTAAAATGATATTAGTTATTTGTTACACACATTGTTACATACATATATATTCATTAATGACTAATTTCTGCGTAATTCAAAATATATTATAAGAGATATTATAAGTATATTCTGAAGATATACAAGAAGTAATAATATACGAGATATTATAGGAATTTTTTCTGTAAATAATGTACATGATATATTATATATATATATATATATATATATATATATATATATATATATATATATTAGTGGCATTCACTTGGACACCGTTCAAATAGACACGGTGCTGAAGGACACAGAGATATTAGACACGATATTTTGCGCACGGTTCAATTGGACACGAAAAAGATGCACAAGAAAAGATGCGCACCGTGCATTTGCACACCGAAAGAAGGACACCGTGCATTTGCGCACGGAAAAGATGCACACGAAAAGATGCGCACCGTGCATTTGCACACCGAAAGAAGGACACAGAGATGTGCCAGGTGACCCCCGTCAACCGGGGTGTCCAGGTCGCAAAGATCGCGACGTAGGGATCCGCCACGAGAACCAACGGGTTCGGCGGCACCGAGGCACACGTAGGTACCGTGCCAGGTGACCCCCGTCAATCGAGGTGTCCAGGTCGCAAAGATCGCGACGTAAGGATCCGCCACGAGAACCAACGGGTTCGGCGACACCGGGGCACACGTAGGGACCGTGCCAGGTGACCCCCGTCAACCGGGGTGTCCAGGTTGCAAAGATCGCGACGTAGAGATCCGTCATGAGAACCAACGGGTTCAGCGGCACCGGAAAACACGTAGAGACCGTGCCAAGTGACCCCCGTCAACCGGGGTGTCCAGGTCGCGAAGATCGCGACGTAGGGATCCGCCGTAGGAAAAACGCGCAAAATTTAAGTTGTAAACCTATGTGGAAGTAGTAAGATTGAATAATAACGCGTGGGCGGGGTGCAGGGGGAGGGCTTCGCCCTCCCCCTGCATCCCCGCGTAAAAATTATAACATAATTAGAGAGCCCCACATTCAACAACGTGGAAATGAACAGCGTGGACTTAGTTTTGTATGAAAAACAGAAGAAAATTAAGTGCGGTGTCGAATCGTGCAGTTGACGGAGGTCGCCTGGCATGGTCCCTACGCGTGCCCCGGTGTCGCAGAACCCGTTTGTTCTCTTGGCGCACCTCTGTGTCATGATCTTCGCGACCTGGACACCCCGGTTGACGGGGGTCACCTGGCACGGTCCCTACGTATGCCCCGGTGCCGCCGAACCCATTGGTTCTTGTTGCGGATTCCTACGTCGCGATCTTTGCGACCTGGACACCCCGGTTGACGGGGGTCATCTGGCACGGTCCCTACGTATGCCCCGGTGCCGCCGAACCCATTGGTTCTCGTGGCACATCTCTGTGTCCTTCTTTCGGTGTGCAAATGCACGGTGCACGGTGCGTATCTTTTCGTGTGCATCTTTTCCGTGAGCAAATGCACGGTGTCCTTCTTTCGGTGTGCAAATACACGGTGCGTTTCTTCTCGTGTGCATCTTTTCCGTGTCCAATTGAACCGTGCGCAAAATATCATGTCTAATATCTCTGTGTCCTTCAGCACCGTGTCTATTTGAACGGTGTCTAAGTGAACCACTTCCTATATATATATATATATATATATATATATATATATATATATATATATATACATATGCAGGGAGAGCTATTTTAATTAACGCACGAAATTATTTCAGAAACAAAGCATTTTAGAGAAAAATGTTTCAGACAAAAGTTTTATGGTTTCGGATGGGCCATAAGATGGTATCATTGGTTTGACACTAAAGAGTCATTTGAAGGTTACGTGAAGGTCACTTCAATTTTTTTAAATTGCAATCCCTATTTTTTATTGCATATTCTTATAACTTACCTCGAGAGCTTTCCGAAACACTATAGGCGAATGTCTTTTTGTGAAGCACTTTTCGAGTTATAAAGCTCCAAACTTGCAATATTTTGATAAAAATACAATATTGTAAAATATTAATTTTTCGATATTACTTACTATAATACTTTTTAGCATAATAATCATTAAAAAAGACATAGTTTTTTTTTTAAAAAAATTTGCAATAAGCAATTACATAATTTTTAATAATTTTTTAATAAAGATTATTTGTTAAAAATTTTTAAGATAATTTCAATTTTCTTATGATACCTTTTAAATAAATAAAATAACTATTTAAGGCAAGACAGAGGAAAGTTTTTCATGGTTACTCAAAACCAGTTGTTCCACGGCTACTCAAAATCAGTTGTTTTCGCGACTATTCAAAATCATTTGTTTTCACGACTATTCAAAATCAGTTGTTTTCGTGACTATTCAAAATTAGTTGTTTTCACGACCCCTTGAAATCAGTTGTTTTCGCGACTATTCAAAATCAGTTGTTTTCACGACCCCTTGAAATCAGTTGTTTTCACGACTATTCAAAATCAGTTGTTTTCGCGACTATTCAAAATCAGTTGTTTTCGCGACTATTAAAAATCAGTTGTTTTCGCGACTATTCAAAATCAGTTGTTTTCACGGCTATTCAAAATCAGTTGTTTTTGCGACTATTCAAAATCAGTTGTTTTCACGACCCCTTGAAATTAATTGTTTTCGCAACTATTCAAAATCAATTGTTTTCGCGACTATTCAAAATCAGTTGTTTTTACAGCTTTCCAAACCCAGTTGCTTATATCAATAATTACATTGACTTCTTTTTTAAAGAATAATATTGCACTGAATTACATATTGATATTCCTAACTAACTATTTAATCAAAATCCGATACTACTGCTGATTATTATAAGCAACTTTAATTCAAACCATTAAGCTTATGAACTTTTACGATGGCTGATTATACTTCTTCAGAAATTGTCAACATTTTACTAGTTTTGGGAGAAGCTTTTGGCAATTATCGTCAAGCTGCGAGACTTTACCAAAATCGATACCCAAACACACGACATCCAAATGATACTGTCATACGGCGTCTTAAGATAAGAACCCAACAAGGTAAGTTGATCTGTTGTCGCATAAATCATGAATATGGTGATGACGATGTACGTGTTTTCGCTATCTTAGCGGCTATTAATATTAACCCTCATATTAGCAATCGTCAGATAGCTAGACAAACCGGTATACCTCAGAGAAAAATCGTGAGAATTTTGAGAAAAAGAAAATATTATCCATACCATATTACACTAACGCAAGCACTAACTTCAAATGACATACAACAGCGTATACTATTTTGTCGATGGGCCATACGGATGATTGCGCATGACGCAGATTTTTTCAAATATGTTCTATTCTCTGATGAATCGACATTTAAAAATAACGGAGAATTGAACACACATAATTGTCATTACTGGGCAGATGCCAATCCATATTGGCATAGACAAGTAGATAATCAACATCGTTGGAGCGTAATGGTTTGGTGTGAAATCGTCAACGGTTATCTCATTGGTCCATATTTTTTTGAAGAGAATATGAACAGACATGTCTTTTTGGAGTTACTAAGGGACCATTTACCTGTTTTACTCGAAGAAATCGATTTGGAGACAAGGCGAAGAATGTGGATTCAGCTGGATGGTGCGGCACCACATTATGCACAAATCGTAAAGAATTTTCTGGATCAAAACTTCAATGGCAGGTAGATCGGACGAGGTGGTCCAGTTGCATGGCCCGCCCGGTCACCAGATTTGACTTCTTCTGATTTTTACTTATGGGGATACTTAAAAAATGTCGTGTACGAACGAGAACCGACGACAAGAGAAGACATGATCGAATTGCTTGTAGAGCGATACCAAAAGCCATCTTACTTAAAATGGTCGTCCATTTGGCAAAGAGAATTAGATTTTGTGTTCAAGTCAACGGGGGTAACTTTGAACAGTTTCTGCGATAGATGCTAAAAGAATGCTTGAATCTTGCCTTGACTGGCTGGATCATGCTCGGGTCTTGCCTTGACTGGCTGGACTATGCTCGGGTCTTACCTTGACTGGCTGGATCATGCTCGGGTCTTGCCTTGACTGGCTGGATTATGCTCGGGTCTTGCCTTGACTGGCTGAACTATGCTCGGATCTTGCCTTGACTGGCTGGACTATGCTCGGGTCTTGCCTTGACTGGCTGAACTATGCTCGGGTCTTGCCTTGACTGGCTGGACTATGCTCGGGTCTTGCCTTGACTAGCTGGATCATGCTTGGGGTCTTGCCTTGACTGGCTGAATCATGCTCGGGTCTTGCCTTGACTGGTTGGATCACGCTCGGGTCTTGCCTTGACTGGCTGGACCATGTTTGGGTCTTACTTAATTGGTCGAATAATGTAAGATAAGGCTATCAGAAAGTAAATATTGTACGAGGTATTTTGTATTTTTATCAAAATATTGTAATTTTGGAGCTTTATAACTCGAAAAGTGCTTCACGAAAAGACATTTGCCTATAGTGTTTCGGAAAGCTCTCAAGGTAAGCTACAAGAATATGCAATAAAAAAGAGGGATTGCAATTTAAAAAAATTGAAGTGACCTTCACGTAACCTTCAAATGACTCTTCAGTATCAAATCAATGATACCATCTTATGGCTCATTCAAAACCATAAACCTTTTGTCTGAAACATTTTTCTCCAAAATGCTTTGTTTCCGAAATAATTTTGTGCGTTAATTAAAAGGGCTCACCCTGTACGCACGCACGCACGCACGCACGCACGCACGCACGCACGCACGCACGCACGCACGCACGCACGCACGCACGCACGCACGCACGCACGCACGCACGCACGCACGCACGCACGCACGCACGCACGCACGCACGCACGCACGCACGCACGCACGCACGCACGCACGCACGCACGCACGCACGCACGCACGCACGCACGCACGCACGCACGCACGCACGCACGCACGCACGCACTCGCACGCACGCACGCACGCACGCACGTACGCACGCACGCACGCACGCACGCACGCACGCACGCACGCACGCACGCACGCACGCACGCATGCACGCACGCACGCACGCACGCACGCACGCACGCACGCACGCACGCACGCACGCACGCACGCACGCACGCACGCACGCACGCACGCACGCACGCACGCACGCACGCACGCACGCACGCACGCACGCACGCACGCACGCACGCACGCACGCACGCACGCACGCACGCACGCACGCACGCACGCACGCACGCACGCACGCACGCACGCACGCACGCACGCACGCACGCACGCACGCACGCACGCACGCACGCACGCACGCACGCACGCACGCACGCACGCACGCACGCACGCACGCACGCACGCACGCACGCACGCACGCACGCACGCACGCACGCACGCACGCACGCACGCACGCACGCACGCACGCACGCACGCACGCACGCACGCACGCACGCACGCACGCACGCACGCACGCACGCACGCACGCACGCACGCACGCACGCACGCACGCACGCACGCACGCACGCACGCACGCACGCACGCACGCACGCACGCACGCACGCACGCGCGCACGCACGCACGCGCGCACGCACGCACGCACGCACGCACGCACGCACGCACGCACGCACGCACGCACGCACGCACGCACGCACGCACGCACGCACGCACGCACGCACGCACGCACGCACGCACGCACGCACGCACGCACGCACGCACGCACGCACGCACGCACGCACGCACGCACGCACGCACGCACGCACCCACGCGCGCGTAATAAATTTATTATATACAGGGTGTCCCAGAATATTAGGTATTATTTTCGTGTGAAGGTACAGCGGACGAAACTGAGTCGAAAAGTCCTCTACCATTTAGCAATTTTCGCATTACTTAACGAAATATTAATGATTAAAAATCAATCGTATTAGCTCGGCCTACCGCCGAATGCAAGCGCGTGGCGAGATATGGAATAGACAGCGCGGTGTGCGAGACGTGAAAGCGGTAATGGCAGCACGGACAGTGACCCCTGTCACGTCTCGCGCACCGCGCAGACTATCTTTTCTTCCTATTTTTAATAATTAATAACTCATTAACTATTGCGAAAATTGCAGAATGGTACCAGAACTTTTCGATTCAGTTTAGTCCGCTCTATCTGCTCACGAGCGTTGATTCAATCTTTACCGGACATCCTGTATATACACGTATATAAGTAGTTTTCAATTTGTTGCACACATAATCTTGCACAGAAAACATTTTTATGAAAATTATCATAATACAACATGTGATAATTATATTTTATGACAAAAATTTTTATAACAAACTTTTTTAATTTTCAAAAATGTAAAATTTTCTATGCATTAGAAATGAACTATTACTGCAGAAATGCCAATAGCTTAAAGAATTTTTTATTGACCATTAATTGCGATTATTGCTTTGCTATATACAGGATGTCCCAGAATTGTGGAACACATTTTCTTGAGCAGATAGGGCGGACGAAACTGAGTCGAAAAGTCCTTTACCATTTTGCAATTTTCCCAATAGTTAACGAAATATTTATGATTAAAAATCACCGTACTAGCCCAGCCCTCCGCCGAATATAAGCTCGCGGCAAGATACGACCGCCCAGCGTCATTGTTTCCAAGGAGGAGTTGTTTTCTACAATGGCAAAAGCCAGGAGGACAGGGGGACGCAACTCAAAACCGTCGCTCGTAGGCATTGCCGCGTGTAGTAAACAATTCCTCGAGTGCCTAGCAACGCTGGGCGGTCGTCTCGCGCCGCGCGTTTATATTCGGCGGAGGGCCGGGCTAATACGGTGATTTTTAATCATTAATATCTTGTTAACTCTTGCGAAAATTGCAAAATGGTAAAGGACTTTTCGATTCAGTTTCGTCCGCTCTACCTGCTCACGAAAATTTGTTCCACAATTCTGGGACACCCTGTATATACATATTACTCATATAACATTAAACATTCTGTGTATATGCATTTTTTCTCCATTATATGAAAATAATATTCTGTATGTAGAATGAATGTACATATGCTTGGTTTGAATATACATTATGGTACATTATATATGTATATTCATTAATATATTTGATACGTATATACAGTGTACTATATTTAATGTTATATTAATATAATATTTATATACATTACATATATATAATTTGAATATACATAATAATACACAATATGTATATTTACCAATGTATTCAATATGTATATACAATTTTAATGTCAAATGTATATATATAGTATACATATGGTATATACATCCCGCGAAAAAAAATTAATATAAAATTAATACAGTTTTTATATAAATTTATTTAAAACTTGATAAAATACTAAGGAGTTTTTAATAAAGACAAAGTTGTCTTATTAAACCCTTATAAAAGTTTAATTTAGATTATGTAAAAATCTAAATTAAATTTTAATTTGTGCCGTATATAATGTATTTGTATGGAACTTTTTAAATTAAAGAATAAAAATTTACCCGTATTTAATCTTAATTAGTAGCTTATAATTTCTTTACATGTCTTAATAAGGCACTTTCCCCTTGATTAGTAAAATTCACTTGGAAATGTTTATAAGTAAGTACAAAGTGCACTTCTTCATCAGTACATGATGTTCGCTGTCATTATTTCCATTTCTGTAGCGAGTTTATATAAAATGTTATATCCTATAAACTCGCTAAGAAAGCGGAACAAATTAGTGAGGAGCAGTACTTATACGTATAAAGAATATATGTATGTACATAGTATGTATGTACATTGCCGTAGCGTCTTATGCCACCTTACGTGAGAACCTTGCGTTACGTCGACACGTAAAACACGTAGGCAATGCACATAGAAAGACGTAGCGTAAGAACTGTAAGAAGCAAATCTGCGAACTAGTGAGAAGCACATGTCAGCGCGACAAAAGCGATTGTTTAAAATTTTTATTTAATAGTAAATAAATAAATTAAATAATGAAACAAAATTTTTAATATTTCTAAA
The DNA here is from genome assembly GCA_928718305.1 of Tetramorium bicarinatum. Lineage (NCBI taxonomy): Eukaryota > Metazoa > Arthropoda > Insecta > Hymenoptera > Formicidae > Tetramorium > Tetramorium bicarinatum. The sequence goes on from OV788319.1 coordinate 16,822,168, forward strand.
TTTAGTTTTAAAAAAAAGTTTATCACGTAAGCTGTTAAAAGGTATAAAAATATGTAAGTTGTTTTATAACCTCTTTCTGATATCCTATACTATCCAAAAACTTATTTTGTGTTTTGGTTTTAACTTTTATTTTATTTTAGTTAATTTTTCATTTGATATGAAAGTAACAAAATAACCTATAAAATTAAAATTTTTACTTTTATTATTACTATTATTATATTATATAAAATTAAAACGAAAAAAGTATATTAATAAAAGATGGCAAAATAGAAGATGGCTTGTAAGACCAATTAATCGACAGAGAAAACAACAAGGAGAATATGATAATCTGTTTCAAGATTTAACAAATGACCAAGATATGTTTTTTAAATACACGAGAATGAATATTCAACATTTTAATAAATTATCTACTATGTTAGAACCTTATTTAATAATGAAAAGTAAAAAAACTCTTCCACCAGAACAAAGATTGTTAATTGCATTAAGGTAAAACCAAATTTTATTTTATTACTTGTATTTAATTTAAAAATTGAAATTTAATTGATAAATTGAAATATAGAAAATGTCGTAAACAATTATAATAACAATAACAATTATAATGCAGTAATTTAAATTGTCATAAATGTTTTAGATATCTTGCTACAGGAAATTCAACATTAAGTATTGCATTTTCCTTTCGAGTTGGTGAATCGACTGTTAGACAATTGATCAAAGAGGTGTGTTTGAATATTAAACATAAATTATGGCCTATATATGTAAAACCCCCTACAGAAGAAGAATGGAAAAATATCGTTGATGAATACTGGAATAGATGGAATATGCCCAACTGCTTTGGATCTATTGATGGGAAGCATATACTTTTGCAATGTCCCCCTAATTCTGGAAGTTTATATTTTAATTATAAGAAACAATTCAGCATTGTTCTTATGGCTATATCAGATCACTTATATAGGTTTAGTTTAGTGGATATAGGAGCCTACGGAGGAAATAGTGACGGAGGCATTTTTGAAAATTCAAACATTGGAAAAAATTTAAAAAATAATAAACTTTATTTGCCTGTGGCACATGCTTATCTTCCAGGAAGTAATGTCGCTATGTCTGGATTTTTCATTGCGGATGCTGCATTATCATCTAAAATAATGAAACCATATTCAGGAAAAAATTTAACAGAAAAACAAAAAATTTTCAATTACAAGCTTTCAAGAGCTAGAAGAACTGTTGAGAGTGCATTCGGTATTTTTGCAAACCGTTGGAGAATATTCCGCACATCTATTAGTATGCTTCCAAAAACAGCTAATTTAATAACAGCTGCTTCCGTTTCTTTGCATAATTATGTAATGTATGAAGAACAAAGAAATGAATTAAAAGAGTATAGTGATGAGATAGAGTTAGAAGCTAGTCAATGGTCAGATATACAAAATATATCAAATACAAGTACTAGAAGAGCACTAACTCAAAGAGATCTTGTTTGGTCGAAGACGAAACTCAATGAGCGCCGTGTATTTTTCAAAAGTACCAATCTCGTTTGAAATGGCGCGGTTTTTTTCGTCTCCAACCCAGGAGTGCAATTTCTCTACGGATGCGCAGTAGACTGCGCCAGCGCGTTACCTTGTTGGATGAGGGCGCGTGTGATGCGCGTCTTCTTGTCATGTTTTCGTGGCGCGCTCTTTTGTTTTTGGTTGTTGCTTGGTGTCTCGTAACAATTCGTATATTATATCTTGCGAGTTTTCGGGCTAACAGTTCCGCGCTGTGATACCTTGAAGTCTAATTATTGTGTTCACAGTGTTCCCTTGAGCGCAGGGACAATCCATTAACGCGTCTCCTGAGAGCAGGGACGCTTAGTCAAATCGAGACTTTCTGCGAGCAGAAGTCGTCTAATTTCATACGATTGTCTATCGAGCTCATAGACGACTATTGTGCATCCTTCATTAATGCCTATAGAGAGCATAGGCTCTCTCTTTTCGTAATGAGACACGCCTATTGAGAGCATAGGCGAATGCTTGTGAGCGAACACGTACGGCGAAAGTATCTTCATAATTACGTTATTAAGTCATTGTTACGACAATTAAAGGTATGCCTTGCGATACATACATTTTAAATACACTTCCTTTTATTAAGCGTTGATATTGAATGACGATTTTTTTTTGAGTTACTATAATTCTTCTCACGTTTCTTTGGTTTATAAATTAATCATCCAATTTATCTAGGTATTATCGAATTACATGTAAAGGAAAGATCCAAATAAAGGTCATGTTAGTGTTCATTCCTGCTATTTATGTTTATTGCACATCACTCTCCAGATATCTAAAAAATAACGCACCAGCGTAATTATACAGATCTTTTAAGTGAATACTTTGTTTCAACTGAAGGACAAGTTGAGTTTCAATCTGAATACATTCATAGAGGACAATATTCAGATTATTTCTAAAAAAAGCGCTTAATGTAATGTTCATATTCAATCAATACCATAATAATTATTACTTCAAGTATTATAAAATTGATTATTTGTCAAATTACTTCATACATTAATAAGTTTACAAATTTTTAAGTTTTTTGAGCTATCGTAAAATACAAAAATATTTTCTTACTGTAAATACTGTCGTTTTTGTGACAATGCATATAAATAACGATTTTTATTTTGATATAAACTTATATCTTATATTTTCTTTACAAATATGTGTGTTTGCACTTTTTTTATATACGAGTTCTAACATAAAAATAATAAAAATATTTTAACAAAAATGTCAACAACAAATAAAAAATTATTTTAAATATTATTAGAGTTGTGATGTGAGAAAAATCCACGGAAGCATAAAATAATTACAAATTTTTTACAATATTTTAGATTATAAAACTATATAATAAAATAAAATATTATTAGTAAGTACATTTTTATTTAAAAAATAATACATTTACATAATTTTATATATTAATTATTACATAAAAGAAATCACAGTTTTTTTATATTGTAACTTTTTTACATTGTAATAGATTCTAATAATTAATAAAAGTATTTAAGTAGAAACAAAAAGTAAATTTTTCCATTTTTAACAATAAAGGAAAATAGCAAAAATTTAAAAAGTAAAAATGTATTATTCTATTATTGTGATTATAATTTCTAAAAATTATATAAGAAACCGTAGTTTTTATTTTTATAACACTTTAGCGATTAATATATGTGTATTTTCAAACAAAAACAAAAAATAAATTTAAAAAATTATATTTAAAAAGAAGCAGTTTTTTTATTTTTATTTTGCATTATTATACTCTTTGGCAATTATTATAGTTTTTTAAATAAAAAAACAAAAAATAACTTTTTTAATCATAATAACTTTAACACAAAATATAATTTGACTATAATATAATAAAATTAAAAATAACAGAAACTTATAATTTAATTTTACATTTTCTCTAATGGAGTAATTAAGACTTCCATTAATGTTTGCTTTTTAATAGTTCTTTCTAGTTCATTCATTTTTTCCAACTCTAATGCAATATATTCTGTAAATACAGTTTCAGCAGTTCTTAAATTTGAATTTTTTGAAAAATCTGATTTAATACTATTAGTTAGATCATGTATAGCACCCAAAATCATTTCTTTATCTTGTTTTTCTTTTTTAACATTTTTTTACATTTACTTTTTTAACATTTACTTTGTCGGTTTTTTTATTTTCTAACCTTGGTTTTTTTGATAAAGTTTGATAAAGATTATCAAAACTTGCATTTGTATTCTCTTTGGAACTTTCACATTCTTCTTCATTATCTTTGACGTTGCTATAAGTTCTGTAAAAAAGGCTTATTTTATAATATTTCTGTATATATTTAGAGAATAAAAGATATTGAAATATAATATAGAAATAAACCTGCGTCTCTGTATATAAGTATTTAAGAAGGACATTTGATTTAGTAACGGTGATTTTTTTTCTGTTGATGCTGCGCTACCACTTCTACAATTTTGTTCATTTTTTTGCAAACGACTGAATTTTTCTCTCAGGGTTCGAATCCTTTTCTGGCAATATTCCGGTGTATAATAATTTCTTGAAAAAATTTTTTATATTTAGTGCTATTTCATAAATACAAAATAAACAATAAAAAAAGACAATATTTTACTAAATATACTAACCACATTTTTTTTCTATCATAATTTTAGATATTTCTTGCCAAGCGTTTTCCTTTACGTCATTATCTTTGAAGTATTTGTCACGTTTGTCATACAAGAAACGTCGTTCTCTATACAAATCTATTAAGTAGTCATCTCCTTCTTTTTCATAAATTTTTACATTATCATCTTTGTCAAGAGTATTATCATAAAAATCTTCATCTTTAGATGTTTCAACCTCTTCATTAAAATATGCGTGATCCATTTTTCTATAATGTTGTAATAATATTATAATCATAAAAAATAATTTCTAAAATAATAATTTGTTTTTATTTGTTTAAAATAATAAATTGTTTCCAACAAATATGATATTCTATACAAAAAAGTTAGGAGATCAAATAGAGATTATGATACAATTTTCACATCATAGCTATGTACATTTAAAAGCTTCATGATAGATTTTTTCTTATTATAACTTTACAAATATTAAAAATTTGGTTTTATTATTTAATTCAGTGCTCGGAATTATGTGCACATTTCAAGCCGATTCCTGCAGCGACGCCTACTGTCTCCCCACTACCGCCCGAGACTCGACGGCCGAGCCGCCGATCGCGCGTGTGACGCTCTGCCTCAGGAGCGTCTGTATGTATTAAATGTGTCGCTTTTCACGCCAAATCGTCATAATAATTTCCCCTGTTAAATAATTCTTTTTATATATAATTAAATTCTAAATTTGCAATTATTAACAACATTAATTATGATATATGTTATATTTTATATATTATATAATATATAACAGTAATATGTAATAATTATAATTTTGTCTATAGTTTTTCACATCACACGAGATATACTATTGTTAATGTATTTTTTTTTTAAGTTTCCCCAGTAGGCTTATTCCAATAAATTACTAGAAGATAATGAAGACAATAAAATAAAGTGATTTAGCAGGAAAATTTTATTATAAAATTATTCAAAAACGAAAGAAACTGAGAAGAGAAGAAACAAATTTATAATTAAAAATTTTACAGTTTACAAATTTTTATTTATTTCTCTGGGTCCTTTGCACGATTCTACTATGGATCATGTAGCCACAGAAGAAGGAGATTATTTATTAAATAAAATAAGCAATATAACATTTAGCACTCATCTCTATTACGTAAATAGCATTTTCTCTCTTGTAATATGGATCTTTCAATTTCGCGAGTTGGTAATGCGGGGTCATCGTTGGCGCGAATTCCTACCGCGCATTGATAGGCAATTGTTTTGTCTCCTGTTTCCGCGTGTTATTGTCCGCTGTTTCTCAACGGTTTTCATCAACGAAACGGGCGTGTTAGTAGCCTCATGTGCTAGAGAGTTTTAGATCCATATTATAAAAGCGAGAAGTATTATTTTCGTATTTGTGAAAGTGCAATGTGTAACAGTGCAATGTGTAACAGTGCAATGTGTAGTAATGCTATATGTGTGATAATATTACTTTTATATTATGTATTTGTGGAAGTGCAATGTGTAATAGTTTTATTTGTGTGATAATGTTATAATTATTATTACATTATAGTGCTATATGTAATAATGTTATATGTGATAGTGCTAAGTGTACTGATAGTGATTTTTAATATAAATTATAATTAAATATTTATGAATCTTTTTTTTTATTAATTTTTTAAATGTGATAATAAGGATATAAAAAATGGAAGAACAGAGATATGAGCAACAATACGATAGAGAATGGGAGGAATACTTTTTTGTAAGTATTAATAATAAAATCATCTGTCTTCTGTGCGGTTACCAACCCTCTATCGTTAAAAAATTTGTTCTTGTTAGACATTATAAAAATAAACACTATAATGAGTATTCGAAATATGTGGACCAGGAGAAATTTAATTTAATTGAAGGACTAAAATTAATTTATCAAGAAGGTTGTTCGAATTCTCATATCGATAATGCTACACCTTCAAAGAAAGCTCTAACTGCATCATATGCAATTTCCAATCTCATCGCGAAAAATTCCAAACCGTTTACTGAAGGAAAATTTATAAAGGAATGTCTCATCGCTGCAGTAGAGTCGTTTGGAAATTCATTGACTCTTGAACAAGCTGCTAGCATTCCTTTGAGTGACAAAACAGTCAAATCCCGTATAGACGATATTTTTTCTTCTTTAGAAATAAAATTGAAATTATTATTAAAAGCTTGCTCTTCCTTCTCATTATGTCTCGATGAAAGCACCGATAATCGGCATGTGAGTCAATTGAGTATTTTTGCTCGGATAGTGCAACACGATTTTTCATATGTTAAGGAGCTTTTAGATTTTGTCCCCTTACATAATAGAACAACGGGTATTGACATTTTCAAAGCTGTTAATCAAACACTAGAAAAATTTGACATCGACTTTTCAAAATGTTCCAGTATTGTAACCGATGGTGCAAAATCAATGATAGGGTCCAAAAATGGATTGTTCGGTCAAATAAAGCAACGAGGTTTAAAGTTTCCTGTTATCCATTGCATTATTCATCAAGAAGCGTTATGTGGGAAAGTTGTAAAATTATCCATCGCAATGAAAACCGTCACAAAAATTATTAATATAATTAAAGGCGGTCAAAAATTTCTTTCTCATAGACAGTTTCAACACTTTCTCGAAGAGCATAACGCAACTTATACAGATGTGCCTCTGTATTCTGAAGTTCGATGGCTCAGTGCAGGAAAATGTTTAGAAAAGTTCTTTGCAATAAGAAAAGAGATCTACCTTTTCTTGCAAGAAAAGTTTTCTGAAAAATGTGACGAATTTAAATCTTTTTTCGAAGATTTAGATATGCTTTGTGAGCTTGCCCTTATAACGGATCTTACAAGCCATTTAAACATCTTAAATTTGAAGCTGCAAAAGACCAATCAAGTCATATCGCATTTAATTAGTCACATCGATTCATTTCGCAGAAAGCTGCAGTTATTAAAAAATCATTTGGAAAGTAATATTCTTCACTTTTTTCCTTCTTGCCAGATTCTCTTTGAAGAACACGGCACAAATTGTGATTTTTAAAATCATATTAATATAATTGATTGTCTAATAAATCAGTTTAATACGCGTTTCATTGATTTCGAATCGCTAAAAAATGATTTAATACTTTTTGAGAATCCTCTTACAGTGCAAATTGAGACACAAAGCGTAGAATTTCAGGAAGAACTTTGCGATTTGCAATGTGATCTTTCTTTGAAAGCACGATTAGAAAAGGGAGTCGATTTTTTTAAAATATTAGATGTATCGCGTTATCCACGTCTTCGAAACTTTGCTCTTCGAATTTTCTCTATGTTTGGATCCACATATTTATGCGAATGCTCTTTCTCAAAAATGAAATTTATCAAAACGGAAAAACGTTCTTGTTTAAGCGACGCATCATTATCCTCGCTGATGCGAACTACTTCTTCTAACATGTCTGTGGATATATCATCCTTAGTAGAATCGTGTAAACGACCCAGAAAATCAAATAATAATTTGTAAACTGCAAAATTTTTGTTATAAATTAGTTTCTTCTGTTCTCAGTTTCTCTTTCGTTTTTAAATAAATATTCTGTGATGAAATTTTCCTGCCAAGTCATTTTATTTTAACGTCTTTATTATCTTCTAATGATTTAGTGGAATAGGCCTACTTGGGGAAACCACTTAAAAAAAAACGCATCAACAATAGTACCTCCCGGGTGATGTGGAAAACTATTAACAAAATTGTAATTATTACATATTACTGTTATATATTATATATTATATAAAATATAACATGTATCATAATTAATGTTGTTAATAATTGCAAATTTAGAATTTAATTATATATAAAAAGAATTATTTAACAGGGAAAATTGTTATGACAATTTGGAGTGAAAAGCGACACATTTAATACATACAGACACTCCTGAGGCAGAGCGTCACACGCGCGATCGGCGGCTCGGCCGTCGAGTCTCGGGTGGTAGTGGGGGGACAGTAGGCGTCGCTGCAGGAATCGGCTTGAAATGTGCAAATAATTCCGAGCACTGATTTAATTCATTGTTAAATAATTTTAACTATTTACCTTCGTCGCGCTAACGTGTGCTTCTCGCTAGTTCGCAGATTTGCTTTCTTACGCTACGTCTTTCTATGTGCGTTGCCTACGTGTTTTACGTGTCGAGGTAACGCAAGGTTCTCACGTAAGGTGGCATAAGACGCTACGGCAATGTACGTGCGGTGGCCCTTACTCGTGGCTAACAAGGGAACCTTACGACGTGGTACCAATCGATTTCAATGAAACTCATTGTATCGATAGGTATACACGTCAAACATTGTAGGGTAAACGGATAAGTCGCGCTTCTCAAGAATTCGCGAGAAAATCGAGATTGAAAAATCTCAACTCATATATAAACTAGTGCAATAGACCAATAATTTTGAGGTTAAGTGGATTGCGGGTTCGAATTTTGACGAATAATTTTTAATTTTTTTTAATAAAACTTTTTTAAATAATATATAATTACACAAAATAAATGTATATTACATGTTACATTTTATTTATTGTATATTGTACAAAAAATTAATTTTTCTTTGCCTAGAAAATTCGTTTTTTGAATAGCTGTATGGTAGAAATAAAAATATATAAATTATTGATTATGTGTCTGAACAATAATAACAGCAAAGTCAGGGCTATACAAATAAATGTGATACAAGTAAATGTAAAATATGTTTCATTCTAATATTTTAAATACGATTGGGAAATATAAAACGTTATTTGCTACCTGGGTTATCTCTTTCTTGAAGTGAGGTAGGGAGGGACCCTTTTCAGACTCTGCATTATATATTTTTATTTCTACCATACAGCTATTCGAAAAACGAATTTTCTAGGCAAAGAAAAATTAATTTTTTGTACAATATACAATAAATAAAATGTAACACGTAATACACATTTATTTTGTGTAATTATATATTATTTAAAAAAGTTTTATTAAAAAAAAATGAAAAATTATTCGTCGAGATTCGAACCCGCAACCCACTTTAATCTCAAGATTATAAGTCCGGCGCGCTGTCACAGCGCTACGGACACTTCGATGAAATGGTCTATTCCACTAGTTTATATATGAGTTGAGATTTTTCAATCTCGATTTTCTCGCGAATTCTTGAGAAGCGCGTCTTATCCGTTTACCCTACAATGTTTGACGTGTACCTATCGATACAATGAATTTCATCGAAATCGATTGGTACCACGTCGTAAGGTCCCCTTGTAAGTCCTATACGACACGTGCGTTCCGCGACTAAGTAAGTATATTGTAAATTATTAAAGTGAAATATAGTACGCACGTGTCTCGCGGCTATGTCCCGTTGGCTCGTTTTACGACTATGTCCGCGTCGCGCAGTTTCGATTTTTAGGCAAAGTCCCACGGGCACTCTGGACTTAGCGTCGGCGGCAATGCGCTCGATCTTTCTAACCAATAAATGCACTAGGTGTTGCCACCGACAGTTGCCGCGACGCCAGGTAACGCGGCGCGCATCCGGCGAGCGGCACCGCGAGCATCTCCGCGCGCGTGCGACAATCTAACCTCGCCGCACGCGGTGGCGGCGCACACGTGGAGGCGCAATATATACTCCACGAGCTTACCGCCCGCCCGCGAAATCGATCGCCGAAGCACCCACGATATCCCAGATAGCGCGGAAACTGCCACTTAATGCGATCGCGAAGTCGCGCACGGGCAACCTAACCTCACCTGTCACTTTTACTTATAGCGAACGCGGGCACCACAACGCTTGACGGGACGGTTGTTGCGCTGCTGGTGGACACTTAACTTGTATCCTGGATGCTCCTCTCGCTCAGGAACCGCCGCAGATATCCAGGAATCCAAGCGGGTCTCGGCCAGGCAGGATCACGGCACCAGGTATCTTGCACGTCGCTCCTCGGGTCCCGCGGCACTCACACTCGCGATTTTAACATAAACTCCTGGACTAGGACTCTCTGAGCTAAATCTTACGAATTTATAAGTATGAAATTATAAAATTTATAAGAATTATAAGATAGAAAACGCGCACAGGCTCGAATTTGAACGCGTATGTTACCCCACGGGGACTCAGCACATTTCACTGGTAGTACATATAAATGTTTGACTTTGCAAACGTATGACCAGGCGTTGCCTATAAGTTGCTTAAAAGAATTATTCTTCGAAGCAATTTATTGGGCCGTATTCGGCGGCACTGCAATGCCGAACCGACCCGCGGCAGAGTCGAAGCAAGCTCCGGTCACCCGCCTGGTCCCAAAAATCAGTTTAATATTCTGAGTCCCCTATGGGGACTGTATCAGATATTAAGCTGATAAGAACAGATAAACCACCTTTTATTTTCAATTAATGTTCCCCAGGGGCCAAGCCCCTGGGATAGGGAATACAAAATAGGCGGCTTAGGCCGCGCGGGGACACTTATAATAAGTTCATTGCCGGGAGACTAATGGCCCCTCCCGGCTGTGGGCCACGCAGACGCCGGTGTTGGGGGGCATAGCCCCCCAATATCACAGAATATATATTACTAATAATAGACCGCCCCCGCTGGCAGACGGAGGCGGTGTATCACAGTTGGCGCTGATCTTACATAGTTGCACCCCCGGAGCCATATCACAGATAATAAATGGTCATAGGTTAAAAGACGGCCTGGGGGTGCGCACGCGGCTTATCTCAATAGTATATAAACTTATAAAGTAAACTTATACAAAACACGTTAAAATTTGGTCAAGGCAGTTAAAATACAATATTTGGACGCGGACAAATAAATAAGAAAATAAATAAATTAATAAATAACATTGATTTCGCGACATTCATACTCGCATAAAATACAATATGTTTCTCGCGACATTCACTCCGGTAACACGGCGGGCATCGGGGCAAAACAAACTATACAAAAATAAATAAATAATTAAATATAAGCCTCACCGTGCACCTTATCCAACGACATACTCACACAACAGTCGCGAAGGGCCGTGATCGTCGCCGCGTTGCTCGACGGGCCAACGCCGGCCCCTCTCGATGGTGCGCCACCTTGTCGTGGTGAGAGGGCTCACCCAATTTTGGGTGCTAAGAGCGCCGTCCCGTCTGGGGGGGGGGGCCTTTGTCTTCGGTTGGTGGACGGGTCTCCGGATGGGAGACGAAGCGGTGCCTTCCCTCCCCGTGTCTGGGGCGGATGTCCTTTTTAGGACTGAAGCCTGGCATGGGGAGCCGAGGGCATTCATGAGCATGGACGCCCGTCCGGGCCGCTCGGACTTATTCCGAGGTCGGGGCCGGGCGGGTGGGACCGGGTGGGGCCGCCGGGACATATTCCCGGGGCGGGGCCCAGCGGTCGGTGGGGTGGGTCGGCCTGCAGTGCGCGGTGGCCCCTTTCCCTATTGGGAGGGAGCCCCGTCCCTGTATGGCCGATACTTATACGTGGTCGTGGGGTGTGAGCGGGGGTTGCCGCGGATCGATGGCGCGTATGGGTACTCGTTCGCGAGTATGCAGTGACTGGTGGGAGCGTTCTGAACGCTTGCGCGTGGAGGCGGCAGGGTGAGCTCCCGGGTGGGGAGTTTTGCTGTGTATTCCCGGCCGAAGAGCGAGAGGTGTACGGAGTCGCCTTCGGGTGACCCCGTTGTACGGGGAGAGACGCCCGTCGGGGCCGCTCGGACGTTTCCGAGGCAGGGCCCGGCGGGTGGGACCGTTATGGCCGCCGAGACTTATTCTCGGGTCGGGGCATGGCGATCGGTGTAGTATAAGTCGAGGACTTCCTTCCTCACCTAAATTAAATATGGAAATGTCGCAGAATAAAGGTAAAAAGTTACCGCCGCAGGGGAGTCGGACCCCCAGCGACCGGCGCGAGGTCGTTGCCGTCCCAGGCAACCTCGCGTCGTCATCGAGCGATGGGCGTTCCAAGGGTGATACTTTCGGGCAGAGAGGTGTAGACCGGAGGTCTGGGAGGAAAGAGGAGGAGAGTAGAAGAGAAGGATGAAGAGGAGGTTGATGTGGAGGCGTTGGAAGAAGTGGAAATGGATCTCGATGGGAGTGACGTGATTACGAATGAGGAGTTGATGGCTAGGGACGAGGGACCAGAGGGTACGGCGGAACCTTCCCCTGCACAGAAGTTGTGTAAGCAAGAGGTGGCGTTCATGAAGGAGTATTTCACGGATGTCTACAATTACCTTCGTAACAGAAAGACATTCAAATGGGTGAAGGAGATAAGGGAAAACGAACTTATAACCCTAACGGATGGATTAGAGGAATATGGAGAGAGATATATAGAGGCGGGAAAAAGAACTCTGGAGTCGGGTAGAGAGACTCTATGGTCTCGTATAATGTGTGCAAATTGGAGGTGCTATATGTTCTTCAAGACAAGGATGGGTTGGCTCCTTAAGGAACATCGCCGCCGGATGCGGGACTATGGGGCCACCATCGAAACCCTGAAGAGGAAGAGGAAGCAGGCGGAGAAGGACGCTGCATGGTTTCGAGCGGAGTTAGAGGCGAAATCCGCAGAGCTGGAGGAGCTCAGGGCAAAAATCTCCGCCGGGAGACCTGTTCTGTCTGAGAAAGAGGCTCAGATAGATGCGGACGTCTCTCCAACTGAGGTGAGGAAGAATGGGGCGGAGGAACATGTTCCTCATCCCGTGCGAGTAGAAAACCACCAGCATCTCCTGAATGCGATGGAGTCCCTGGTGGAGAGAAAGATGAAGGAGGTGGTTGCCGGACTGGCTCCCTCTAGCACATTAGTTGTCCCAGAGGAGGAGCCGTGTAGGGAAGGACAGCCACCTAGGAGGAGGAAGAGAGCAGCAAAAGCGAGGAGAGATCTCGCGAAGACTGCCGCTGAGGAGGAGACGGGAACGTCTTCCACTGCGAGGGAGGTGCCCGCGCAGGAGAAGAGGACAAGGAGGATGATACCGACCCAGGGAGTGCCCACCCCGCAGGAAGGTATCTCTTGGAAGAGGAGGAAGAAGAGGGTGTGGCCTGACCCCCCGACGACGGAGGCCGTGATGCTGACGGTACCACCGGGGGAAAAGACCTCCTATGCGGAGGTTCATCGTGCTGCGCAGGAAGAGATGTCCCTCGAGGAATTCGGCATACCTGGCCTCACGATCAGGTGTGCCCGAGCCAGGGGATACATCTTGGGAGTGTTCGACGAGGACGTCAAGGTCAAGGCGGACAAATTTGCGGACAAATCCCTCGGCCGTCTCGCAGAGAGGATGGGGGCAAAGGTGGCCCGGCCGTCGAGAACGATGGATATCCGAGTCACCGGTCTCCAGGAAGATACCAAGGAGGACCACGTCGTGGCTGCGATCGCGAGTTGCGGAGGATGCAACGCGGCGGAGATAAGAAGTGGCAGAGTCAGAGACACTCCTTTTGGGCTGTCCCTCTGGATGCAATGCCCTATGGTGGCGGCCATCAAGGTCGCAAAGATGGGCAGGGTCAAGGTGGGTTGGGCTTTCGTGAGCGTTGAGACGCTGAAGCCCCGCCCGCAGCGTGTTATCGCTGCCTTGAAGTTGGGCACAGCAAGTTATCCTTTGATAAGTAGCGGCGACTCCGCGAAGCCACTCCCTAGCGATCGCCATATTATTCTTCCAGGAAGACTTTTGCGATAATCGGTGTTAGTTAGTTAGAAAGAGACAAATGAAGGTATAAAATCGGCCCGGAAGCATGCAAGATCTCAGTAGGTGCTCCAACAGTCTCTATGCAAGCTGCAATAAGTTATAATGGAGCAAATAGTACGCGAACTGCTGGAGGGATCCAGTCGAGTCGCAACTTTGGGCGATTATTTCACGTGGGCTCAGCGATGCGACGAGTGCGTGGAACGACTCGAAGAACAAAGTCGGGTCAAGCGTCCGCGGCTCTCGATCGGACACAGACAATCTTTGGTGGCGAGCATTGCGCGACTCGCGGGTGTGAAAAATCAACTGGAAAGACGATTTATACATTTCGGTGGTGGTGACTATGAGAATAACAGCGCAGAGAAACTCGTTTGGCGAGAGATAGATACCGAGCTTGAAAATCGTCTTTTGACTGGTGCGGTGATTAACGCGGACTACATCGAGCCGCGTCAATTTTTGAAAGACGCTGGTGGCATAGTGCTCGAGGGAGTGCGAGACATTTTAAGAGTACGCAACAGCGTTAAAGTAAACACCATTTTCAACGGTAAATTTGTTACTGGTGACAAACGCGCAAACAAAAGTATTAATACGCGTAATTGCGAACTTTTTAATACATCCGATTTGCGCGAGTGGTACGAACAGCGCGTTATCGATCCTACTCTGGCGTCGCTCGAAGAATTCCAGGAACGCGACAGTGGTTGGGCGTTGTCGCGAATTCTTAATCTTACAATTAATGTGAATAAATATAACCCATTGCACGCGAGGTGTTATATTGAATTACCGCGAGAAATAAAATTTAAGGGAGCGGTGATCAATGTGCGGTCTAAAGACAATGCGTGTTTCGCGTGGTCGGTGGTCGCTGCTTTGCACCCAGCCGAAACACACGCGGAACGAGAATCAGCATACCCGCATTACACGACCGTGTTGAATATTAAAGACATTGATTTTCCAATGACATTGAATCAAATAAAAAAGTTTGAACTTTTAAATAATATATCCATCAACGTGTACGGGATAGAAGAAAAGGTGATTCTACCGATACGACTCACCGATCGGAAGAGGGAGAGACACGTAAACCTACTGTACGTGGAGGAAGACGATGACATCGGCCATTTTGCCTGTATCAAGAACTTGTCCCGCCTCGTGTGCTCGCAAGTGAGCAAACACAATGGCAAGAAATTCTTCTGCGATCGGTACGTATACAAGTTTACTCAATATAAAGATAATATAAATGATTGATAAATTTCCAGATGCTTGCATTACTTCCATTCAAGCGACAAGTTGGAGGCCCATAGCATCGATTGTCAACAGATGAACGATTGCGCCATCCGACTACCGAGCGATAACAACAAGTGGCTATGTTTCAAAAATTACGGTAGAAAGGAACGAATGCCGTTTGTAGTGTACGCCGATCTAGAGTGCACACTAGAGAAGACGGATTCGACAACGTCGACGTACCAACACCACCAGGCATTCAGCATCGCATATTACGTGCGTTGCTCGTTCGACGAATCGTTATCCGCGTACCGGTGTTATCGCGATAAGGATTGCATCGCGTGGTTCGCAGAGGAATTAAAATGTTTGGCACATCGCGTAAAGGGTATTCTATCCGCGAATGTCCCCATGGAGATCTTATCGAAGCAACAATGGATAGCATATCGTAATGCTACACATTGTCATATATGCGAGAAACCATTAGGGCCGGATGACGAAAGAGTGCGCGATCATTGTCACCTGACCGGACGATACAGAGGTCCCGCGCATTCGAGCTGTAATTTGAATTATAAAGATTCATATTATATTCCTGTGGTTTTCCATAATTTATCAGGCTACGACTCACATTTTATCATAAAAGAAATTGCTACAGCGTATGAAGGGCATGTTGATCTGTTGCCTATAACGAAAGAAAAATATATATCTTTCACAAAACACGTTGAAAATACAGCCGACAGGTCAGAATCGCGAAATCATATAAAATTAAGGTTTATCGATTCATATAAATTTCTCACCACCAGTCTCGAAAAATTGGCATCATTTCTCAGCCGGGATAAATTGAAAATTCTACGTTCAAATTTCGCAAATCTATCAAACGAAGATTTCGATTTGTTGACGCGGAAAGGTGTCTTTCCATACGAATACGTGGATTGTATCGAGAAATTGGATGACACATGTCTACCGCCGCGCGAATCATTTTACAGCTCGTTGACCGGCGACACTGTATCCGATGGCGATTACGCGCACGTCGCGAACGTCTGGCAACGGTTCTCCATTCCAACCCTGGGCGAGTACAGCGATTTATATTTGAAAACCGATGTCTTGTTGTTGGCTGATATATTTGAAAATTTTCGTGATAGTTGCGTCACGAGATATGGACTCGATCCCGCGTACTACTACACCTTACCCGGTTTTACATGGGACGCCATGTTAAAGCATACACGCGTCAAATTCGAATTGCTCACAGACATTGACATGATTATGTTTATCGAGCGCGGTATACGCGGCGGTCTGAGCCAATGTTCCAATAGATATGCTCGAGCCAACAACAAGTACATGCAGTCGTACGACCTATCAAAACTTTCCTCATATTTAATGTACTTTGATGTTAATAATCTGTACGGTTAGGCGATGTGTCAGCCGTTGCCCTACGCCAATTTTCAATGGGTCGACGATGCAAATTTTGATTACAGCGCGATCGCTCAAGATTCGCCCACGGGTTACATTCTCGAGGTCGATCTCGAGTATCCGCAACATCTTCACGACAGACACACTGACCTACCTTTCTGTCCGGCGTGCGATAAGCCGGCAACGAAAATTCATCGCGTGCTACAATTCGCACAATCCACATGGCTCCGTAAATACATCGAATTGAATACGAAATTTAGAACACTCGCAAAAAATGATTTCGAGAAAAATTTATACAAATTAATGAACAACGCTGTATTCGGTAAAACTATGGAAAATGTTCGTAATCACGTCGATGTGAAATTATTAACGAAATGGGATGGACGCTACGGCGTGGAAGCTCTGATCGCGAAACCGAATTTCCACAGTCGAAGCATTTTTTCCGAAAATCTGATCGCTATCGAGATGCGTGAACTCGAGGTGGTATTCGACAAACCGATCTACGTAGGTATGTGCATCCTCGACATATCAAAGGTCTGTTTGTACGAATTTCACCATGAGTATATGCAACCTTTATATCGAGATACGTGTAAAATAATGTACACCGACACTGACAGTCTAATTTACCATATCGAGTGCGAGGATATTTACACGCATATGAAACGCGATATAGACAGATTCGACACGAGCGATTATCCCGCTGATAACGTGTACGGTATACCGCTTGCGAACAAGAAGGTGCCGGGACTTATGAAGGACGAGAATAACGGCGCTATAATGACGGAATTCGTCGGACTCAGAGCGAAAATGTACGCTTTACGAATTGATGGAAAGAAGGACACCGCCAAAAAGGCGAAAGGCGTCAAAAGTAACGTTGTAGCGCAAACGATAACGTTCGACGACACGCGGTGTCTCAACGATGAGATCGAAATGACGCGGCAGCAATCGTACATAAGATCCAAGCTGCACGAAGTTTATACAGTGTCCGAAAAGAAAATCGCTCTGAGTCCGTACGACGACAAGCGGTATATCGTACCAGAATCGATCGATACTCTGCCATGGGGGCATTATAGAATACCTTTGTAATATATTACTACGCAAGGGATATTAATAATCACTTTTATATATTTCTACACATTATTTTATATTGTTATACCTTTGTGATATTACTACGTAAGGGATATTAATAATCACTTTTGTATATCTCATATATCTCATATATTTTATATATTTTATATATTGTATACATTTCATATTGTTATATATTGTATACATTTTATATTGTTATATATTGCATACATTTCATACATGTTTAAAATGAATAAACGAAAATTAAATCACATTGTCTTTATGTATCCACGAATTGTGCGATCCATCGAATCCTAGCCATTTCACATAAACCTCGTCGCCTCTCCTGCGCAGTATCTTCTCCACGAGATATACGTCGGGATCGGCCGCGCGATACAACTCGTGCTCGTAGAACGCTCCAGCGATAGATTTTCCGCGATAGTCCTCGAGCAGGTACGTCGCGGGATTAGTGCGCTGCACTTTAACGATTTTAAACACCTCGGTGGTCCAATTTGGCGTGTATCCTTTCTCGAAAACGGTCTTGTACTTGCTCACACGCACCGAATCGCCTACTTTGAACTTTGCCGGTCCTGAAATCTTTATCGCGCTGTACACCGTAGCCAAGAGTCTTTCGGCGATCGCGGGCGTAACGTCGGCAGGTCGCATACCGATCGTTCGATGTTTTCGCGAGTTGTAATCTGAGACGTGGCAGCGCGTCGATCCATTTGTAGTTTCCATTGAGCGTAAACATCTTCCACATATTGTTCTTGAGCGTGCGATTGAATCGCTCGACGACCGATGCCTTCAATACCGAATACGTAGAGTAATGATTGATGTTGTGTCTCTTCACGAGTCGTTGCACGTCAGCGTTGTAAAACTCCTTTCCCTTGTCAGTCTGCAAATTTTTCGAACATCTCTCTCGAATTATCTTGGCGATAGCTTCGACCGTCTCGCTTCCGCTTTTGCTCTTGAGCGGCACGATCCACGCGTATTTACTCAACACGTCAATGACCGTGAGTATGTAGCGGTAGCCTCTGTTGAAACGCGAATACGGCTGCATCTCGACGATATCTGCCTGCCACAAGTCATCGTATCCTCGTACTATGACGCGTCTTCGTGAAAAATTTCTTCTCGCCGGAGCATGCAGTTCCTCGACGAGTCGTCGCCTCTCCGAACTGACACTCATGTTTCGACGGTACGATCATCGATCACTGGCACGTGCGAAGATTTAACTTTGTTCTTTCTTTTCGACTCGGTGGTTGCGTTGTCGTTCAATGTCATAGCGCGAGGTAATCCTTCTCAAGATTTGGACTCGATCGATAGTAACGGTGCGATTATATATTTGTACTTGTATATGTGGTACCACATGATGTTTTTTGATGTTTTTTATATGTTTTTTAGATGTTTCTTTAGATGTTCTGTTATTAATCACTTGATGTTTGATAGATGTTCTGTTGTAACCTCTCGATGTTCTGTTGTAACCTCTCGATGTTCTGTTGTAACCTCTCGATGTATGCTAGATGTTCTGTTATTAACAACTTGATGTTTGATAGACGTTTTGTTATTAACCACTTGACGTTTCTCGACGTTTCTTTCGACGTATGGTCTTCTGATTCTAGTTTTCATAGCTGAATGTTAAAGAGAGAGAGAGAGAGAGAGAGAGAGAGAAAGAGAGAGTGAAAGAGTTAGAGCGAGAGAGAGATGAAATGGTTCACAGTGTTACCCAGTGTCGTTGCTGAAAAACATCCCATAACCTGTAATTCTTACTATTCTTCATACAAGCTTACCAAGATAATAAACTAGATCCAGACATTACCTCGATGTTTGATAGATGTTTTGTTATTAATCACTTGATGTTTGATAAATGTTCTGTTGTAACATCTCGATGTATGCTAGATGTTCTGTTATTAACAACTTGATGTTTTGATAGATGTTCTGTTATTAACTACTTGATGTTTGATAGATGTTCTGTTGTAACTCCTGTTCAAACAAGATGGAACCAATTTGAAACATGTTTACAACGATCACGTGAATACCGACATGTCATACGGGGATTTCAGCGCGTTTTGTCACAATTGTTGACAGCCCGAGTACGGATTCGTAGTGATAGACAAGGACAGTTCGCTTACGAATGGGCGATAGCGAAAAGGATTTAACATGTTCGCGATACCGAAGAACGATCAGTTGTCGTCGGTACCTTGTTGAGGTAAAACATGGCTGAGAACAACGATACTCGTGAGCGCGAGAAGATCGCGAGGAAGATTGAGAAGACGAGTGGATCGATCCGCAAGAAACATCGCGAATTGAAGACCGGCAGAATCGAGGACGATATCGCGGTGAAGACATGCTTCAAACCAATTATCGAGCCTTTGCAAAAGATTGTTGAAAATTCTGACACGCGCGCGATAAAGAAAGAACCGCGCGACGATGATGAAACGTTAATCGTCCAGAAGCGTGAGGAGGATGCGAAGACAAAGAGAAAACGAGTGTTGGATCGCGCCGAATCGACACCGTATAAATCCTTTCGATTTGAGCCCCCGCTGGATATATCACCGATATCGACTACAACACCAACCGCAACGACAACAGTGGTACAATCATCCGAATTGCTCGCGAGCAATGAGAATGTTTTCGAGACCACGGATGATTCGCTCCTGACGATCGTTCGAAAGCAGTTACAAACGTCGGAGGGTCGAGAAACGTTGCGCGGTAACCTGGGACCGCTGAGTCAAAAGTACATCGAAGCCGTTCTGAATGACGATCGGAAGAGCAGTTTTTTAGATAACGGTGTACGGTGTTCGTCTGAGCAGCGATGGAATGACGCTCGGTAATAAACACATTGACGATGACAACGATGACAACATAATTATCGATGGTGTACGATACGTTGGTACACCCGGTCTTTACGAGCTGATATTCAATAAATTGCCCGATGGCACCGTCTATACGGAGCAAGATGCGCAAAAGTACAAGAGCATACTGCTGACGACGAACGCGCATAGGCTCAATTATAATGCGAATAATCGAGTAATGGGCAACAGAGGATACAAGTACAAATATATAATCGCACCATTACTATCGATCGAGTCCAAATCTTGAGAAGGATTACCTCGCGCTATGACATTGAACGACAACGCAACCACCGAGTCGAAAAGAAAGAACAAAGTTAAATCTTCGCACGTGCCAGTGATCGATGATCGTACCGTCGAAACATGAGTGTCAGTTCGGAGAGGCGACGACTCGTCGAGGAACTGCATGCTCCGGCGAGAAGAAATTTTTCACGAAGACGCGTCATAGTACGAGGATACGATGACTTGTGGCAGGCAGATATCGTCGAGATGCAGCCGTATTCGCGTTTCAACAGAGGCTACCGCTACATACTCTCGGTCATCGACGTGTTGAGTAAATACGCGTGGGCCGTGCCGCTCAAGAGCAAAAGCGGAAGCGAGACGGTCGAAGCTATCGCCAAGATAATTCGAGAGAGATATCCGAAAAATTTGCAGACTGACAAGGGAAAGGAGTTTTACAACGCTGACGTGCAACGACTCATGTCATTTTGATGTCTATTTGACGTCAAGATGAATAATTATTCTCTATAGGAGGCTCGCGGTCAGTTTGCACTTTTTGGCCATTTTTTTAATGCTATTTTTAGTAGGTATGCTAGGCCGGTTCCAACCCACCCTGGGTGGTCCTCTTATCTTATCTTTGTTTATAAACACATCAGATTACAACTTTTTTGTTTATAAACATATCGGATAACAGCGGGTATCAGATTACAGTGGTTTCCTTTTGATATCGCCGATATTTTGACTATCGTAGATATTTGTTTATAAACATATCAGATAAGCAGTATCAGATAACGCGGTGGGCATAATGCCGCTATCAGGGCCCCTCGGTACCCCCCTAATTTCCAGGAAGAATCCTTTTGATACCGCCGATGTTATGACTATCTAACTGCGGATCTGCGCAGTTATCTTATCCTTGTTTATAAACATATCAGAACCTGCACAGACCTGCACGGACCTGCACTGACATGCGCAATAACCCCACCCCCTAAATTCCAGGAATTTTGATATCACCGATATTTCGACTATCGTAGATATAAGACCGCGGTTCGCAGTACCCCCTCCCCCAATTTCCAAGAATTGTATCTTTGTTTATAAACATATTAGAATGCAGAACCTGCACGGATCTGCACAGACCTGCACGGACCTGCACAGTTATCTTATCTTTGTTTATAAACATATCAGACCGCTATTGCACAGTACCCCCTCCCTTAATTTGCAGTGCGATAATCAGTATTAGAAAGAGACAAACAAAGGTATAAAATCGGCTAGGAAGCGTGCAGTGCCTCAATAGGTGCTCCAACAGTCTCTGTGCAAAGATCCAAGCGGAAATAAGAAAGTTATAATGGAGCAAATAATACGCGAGCTGCTGGAGGGATCCAGACGAGTGGTTACGTTGGGTGAATTTTTCACGTGGGCTCAGCAATGTGACGAGTGCGTGGAACGGCTCGAAGAACAAAATCGGGTCAAGCATCCGCGGCTCTCAATCCGGCAGAGACAATCCGATGTGTCGAACATCGCCAGAATCGCGGGTGTGAAAATTCAATTGGAAAGACGATTTATACATTTCGGTGGTGGCTATGAGAATAGCAGCGCGGAAAGACTCGTTTGGAGAGAAATCGATATCGCGTTTGAAAATCGTCTTCTGACCGGTGCGGACTATATCGAGCCGTGTCAATTCTTGGAAGACGCAGGTGGCGTAGTGCTTGAGCGAGTACAAGACATTTTACAAATACGCAACAGCGTTAAAGTGAATCCCGCGTTCAACGGTGAATTTGTTGCTGGTGACAAACATGCTATTAAAAGTATCAATACGCGAAACTACGAACTTTTTAATACATCCGATTTGTACGAGTGGTACGACCAGCGCGTCATCGAGCCTACCCTGGCGTCGCTCGAGGAATTCCAGGAACGCGATAGTGGCTGGGCATTGTCGCGGATACTAAATCTTACAGTGAACATTAACAAGTATAATCCATTGCACGCGGGGTGCCACATCCATTTGCCTTAAGAAATACAACTCAAGAGAGCGGTGATCAATGTGTGGTCGGATGATAGTGCATGTTTCGCATGGTCAGTGGTCGCTGCTCTATATCCTGTTGAAACACACGCGGACAGAAAATCATCGTATCCGCACTACGCGATCGTGCTCAATTTGAAAGACATTGATTTTCCCGTAACATTGAGCGATATAAAAAAATTTGACCGTTTAAACGATATATCCATCAATGTTTACGGAATAGAAGAAGAAAAGGTGATTTTGCCGATAAGGCTCACTAACCAAAAAAGGGAGAAGCAAATAAACCTATTGTACGTGCAGGGAGACGACGGCGACACGGGGCATTTTGCTTATATTAAGAACTTGTCCCGCCTCGTGAGCTCACAACAAGTGAGCAAAGAAGAGCACAAGAAATTCTTCTGCGATCGGTACGTATACAAGTTTGCGCAATATGCATATAAATGATTAATATAAATGATAAAAATTTATTTTTTCAGATGTTTACATTACTTCCATTCAAGCGACAAGTTGGAGGCTCACAGCATCGATTGCCAGGATATGAACGATTGTGCCATCCTACTACCGAGCGACAGCGACAAGTGGCTATGTTTCAAAAATTATGGTAGAAAGGAACATATGCCGTTTGTGGTGTATGCAGATTTGGAATGAACGCTGGAAAAAATGGACTCTGCAGTGCACCAACACCACCACCAGGCATTCAGCATTGCATACTACGTGCGTTGCTCATTCGAGCAATCGTTTTCGGTGTATCGGTCTTACCGCGATAAGGATTGCGTTGCGCGGTTCGCCGAAGAACTGAAAAGTTTGGCGCATCGTGTAAAAGGTATTCTATCCGCGAATGTCCCCATGGAGATCTTATCGAAGCAACAATGGATAGCATATCGTAATGCCATATATGCGAAAAACCGTTCGCATCTGGATGACGAAAGAGTTCGCGATCATTGCCACCTGACCGGACGATACGGAGGTCCCGCGCATTCACGTTGTAATTTGAATTATAAAGATTCGTATACCATCCCTATAGTCTTTCACAACTTATCAGGCTACGACTCACATTTTATCATAAAGGAAATTGCTACAGCGTACGAAGGAAACGTAGAATTGCTTCCTATAAGTAAGGAGAAATACATCTCCTTTACAAAATATTGGAGACGATACATCTGAATCGCGAAAATACATAAAATTAAGGTTTATCGATTCATATAAATTTCTCACCAGTCTCGAAAAATTGGCATCATTTCTCAGCCGGGATAAATTAAAAATTCTACGTTCCAATTTCGCAAATCTATCGAACGAAGATTTCGAATTGTTGACGCGGAAAGGTGTCTTTCCATACGAATACGTGGATTGCATTGAAAAATTGGATGATACGTGTCTACCACCACGCGAATCATTCTACAGTTCATTGACCGGCGACACTGTATCCGACGGCGATTACGCGCACGCCGCGAACGTCTGGCAACGGTTCTCCATTCGAACCCTGGGCGAGTACAGCGATCTATATTTGAAAACCGATGTCTTGTTGTTGGCCGATATATTTGAAAATTTTCGTGATAGTTGCATCACGAGTTACGGACTCGATCCCGCGTATTATTACACCTTACCAGGTTTTACGTGGGACGCCATGTTGAAACATACACGCGTCAAATTCAAACTGCTCACAGACATTGACATGGTCATGTTTATCGAGCGCGGTATACGTGGTGGGTTGAGTCAATGTTCCAACAGATATGCTCGAGCTAACAATAAGTACATGCAGTCGTACGACCTATCGAAATCTTCCTCGTAGTTAATGTATTACGATGTAAACAATCTGTACATTTGGGCAATGTGTCAGCCGTTGCTGATTTTCAATGGGTCGAACTTTGACTTTAGCGCGATCGCTCAGGATTCACCCACGGGTTACATTCTCGAAGTTGATCTCAAGTACCCGCAACATCTTCACGACGCACACGCTGACCTACCGTTCTGCCCGACGCGCGATAAGCCGCGCGGCAGCGGCAAGATAAGCTACTTGCAACGTTATACGACAAGAAGCGTTATGTCATCCACTACTGTAACTTGCAGCAGTGTAAGCGTCATGGTCTTCGCGTTATAAAAATTCATCGCGTGCTGCAATTCGCGCAATCCGCGTGGCTCCGTAATTATATCAAATTGAATACGAAATTTAGAACACTCGCTAAAAATGATTTCGAAAAAAATTTGTATAAATTAATAAATAACGTGGTCTTTGGCAAAACTATGGAAAATGTACGAAATTATGTCGATGTAAAATTGTTAATTAAATGGGAAGGACGCTACGGCGTGGAAGCTCTGATCGCGAAATCGAATTTCCACAGCCGCAGCATTTTTTCAGAAAATCTGATTGCTATCGAGATGCGTAAACTCGAGGTAATATTCAACAAACCGATCTATGTGGGTATGTGCATCCTCGATATATCCAAGGTCTGTTTTTACGAATTTCACCGCGAGTTTATGCAACCTTCATATCGACACACGTGTAATATTATGTACACCGACACGGACAGTCTAATTTACCACATCGAATACGAGGATATTTACACGCATATGAAACGCGATATAGACAGATTCGACACGAGCGATTATCCCGCTGATAACGTGTACGGTATACCGCTTGCGAACAAGAAGGTGCCGGGACTTATGAAGGATGAGAATAACGGTGCTATAATGACGGAATTCGTCGGACTCAGAGCGAAAATGTACGCTTTGCGAGTAGATGGAAAGAAGGACACTAAAAAGGCGAAAGGTGTTAAAAATAACGTTGTAGCGCGAACGATAACGTTCGACGATTACACGCGGTGTCTCAACGATGAGATCGAAATGACGCGACAGCAATCGTGCATAAGATCCAAGCTGCACGAAGTTTATACTGTGTCCGAAAAGAAAATCGCTCTGAGTCCGTACGATGACAAACGATATATCGTACCGGATTCAATTGATACTTTGCCATGGGGGCATTATCGAATAATTTGTAATATATTACTTTGTAATATATTATTACGTAAGGGATAATAATTTTTGTATACATGTATATATTTTCGTATATTATTACGTAAGGGATAATAATTTTTTATATATGTATATTTATATATTTTATACCTTTGTAATATTACTACGTAAGGGATATTAATAATCACTTTTGTATATCTCATATATCTCATATATTTTATATATTGTGTACATTTTATATTGTTATATATTGTTATATACATTTTATATATGTTCAAAATGAATAAACGAAAATTAAATCACATTGTCTTTATGTATCCACGAATTGTGCGATCCATCAAATCCCAGCCATTTCACGTAAACCTCGTCACCTCTCCTGCGTAGTACTTTCTCCACGAGATATACGTCGGGATCGTTTGCGCGATGCAACTCGAGTTTGTAAAACATTCCAGCGATAGATTTTCACTGATAATCCTCGAGCAGATATGTTACGAGATTAGTTCGCTGCACTTTAACGATTTTAAACACCTCGGTGGTCCAATTTGGCATGTAACCTTTTTCGAAGATTGTCTTGTATTTGCTCACGCGCACCGAATCGCCTACTTTAAACTTTGCCGGTCCTGCCAATCTTTATCGCGCTGTACACCGTAGTCAAGAGTCTTTCGGCGATCGCAGACGTCAACGGGCCGTATGCCGATCGTTCGGTGCTTTCGCGAGTTGTAATCTGATACGAGACGCGGTAGCGCGTCGATCCATTTATAGTTTCCGTTGAGTAAACATCTTCTACATATCGTTCTTGAGTGTGCGATTGAATCGCTCGACGACTGATGCCTTCAATGCCGAATACGTGGAGTAATGATTGATGTTGTGTCTTTTCACGAGTCGTTGCACGTCAGCGTTGTAAAACTCCTTTCTCTTGTCGGTCTGCAAATTTTTCGGACATCTCTCTCGAATTATCTTGGCGATAGCTTCGACCGTCTCGCTTCCGCTTTTGCTCTTGAGCGGCACGGCCCACGCGTATTTACTCAACACATCGATGACCGTGTGTATGTAGCGGTAGCCTCTGTTGAAACGCGAATACGGCTGCATCTCGACGATATCTGCCTGCCACAAGTCATCGTATCCTCGTACTATGACGCGTCTTCGTGGAAAATTTCTTCTCGCCGAAGCATGCAGTTCCTCGACGAGTCGTCGCCTCTCCGAACTGACACTCATGTTTCGACGGTACGATCATCGATCACTGGCACGTGCGAAGATTTAACTTTGTTCTTTCTTTTCGACTCGGTGGTAGTGTCGCTTATTACATTTCGTAACGCGTGCATGTCCTTTTCGAACGCGATCAGTCTTTCGACAAATTCGTCTCTCAAAATTTTAACGCACTGTTCCACGTACAGTTTGTTAGCCGCGTCATCGTTAGCCTCCGGTTGCGCTACACGACGAATCTTGCGCGATTTTGCGTCAAACTCCGTACCGACACGGCACAGAGCGTTATGGCGCACGTAACTTCTCACCAGTCCGTTCTTCCGACCGCCGTCATCGAATGAATCATTTCTCCGTTCAAACAATCCAAATTTATTGACGGGCATTTTTTCGATGCGAGTGACCGTGATCGACTGGTTCGTTTCGACGATACTCCGATTAATTTATAATGATACCAGCCTCGCGAAGTTCCTCGATGATGGACAGTTCGTTGTCGTAAGCGTTATGACTCTGTGCGAAACGTCGAGCAACCGTAGACGATCCACCAGCTCGTTGGGATCGTCCCAGTGCACGTAATCGATCGCGTTATCGTTCAACGTCATAACGCGAGATAATCCTTCTCCAGATTTGGACTCGATCGATAGTAACGGTGCGATTATATATTTGTACTTGTATCCTCTGTTGCCCTTTATTCGAACATGCACATCGTAATTGTGCCTATGCGCGTTCGTCGTCAGCAGTATGCTCTTGTACTTTTGCGCATCTTGCTCCGTATAGACGGCATCATCGGGCAATTTCTTGAATATCAGCTCGTAAAGACCGGGTGTACCGACGTATCGCACGCCATCGATAATTATGTTGTCATCGTTATCTACGTCAATATGTTTATTACTGAGCATCATTCCATCGCTGCTCATACGAGCGCCGTACGCCTTATCTAAACCGCTTTTTCGATCGTCGTTCAGAACGGCTTCGACGTACTTTTGACTCAGCGGTCCCAGGTTACTGCGCAACGTTTCTCGACCCTCCGACGTTTGTAACTGCTTTCGAATGGTTGTCACGAGCGAATCATCCGTGGTCTCGAAAACATTCTCATTGCTCGCGAGCAATTCGGGCGATTGTACCAATGTTGTCGTCGCGGTTGGTGTTGTCGTCGATATCGGTGATATGTCCAGCGGAGGCTCAAATCGAAAGGTTTTATACGGTGTCGATGCGGCGCGATGCGGCGCGATGCGGCGCGATCCGACACTCGTTTCCTCTTTGTCTTCGCATTCTTTTCACCCTTCTGGACGGTTAACGTTTCATCGTCGTCACGCAGTTCTTTCTTTATCACGCGCGTGTCAGAATTTTCAACAATCTTTTGCAGAGGCTCGATAATTGGTTTGAAGCGTGTCTTCACCGCGATATCGTCCTCGATCCTGCCGATCTTCAAGGCGCGATGTTTCTTGCGGATCGATTCACTCGTCTTCTCAATCTTCCTCGCGATCTTCTTGCGCTCACGAGTATCGTTTCTTTCAGCCATGTTTTACCTCGACAAGGTACCGATGACGACTGATCGTTTTACGGTATCGCGAACATGTTAAATCCTTTTCGATATCGCCCATTTGTGAGCGAACTGTCCTTGTCTATCACTACGAATCCGTATCGGGCTGCCAACAATCGTGACAAAACGCGCTGAAATCCCCGTACGACATGTCGGTATTCACGTGATCGTTGTAAACATGTTTCAAATTGGTTCCATCCTGTTTGAACAGGATCAGCAAGTTCGCGTTATCGCGTATCAGATGTTTGGGTATTCTCGCGTACGTCTGACAGAGATAGAGTAGAGAGGAGAAACAGTCGACATTCGAGTGCCTGCCCATCGAGAAGTATTCTCTCACAGTATCTTGCTTGTCGCACGCGACGTCATCGAAAACAAAAATCGAGTTTGGTAGCGCCTCGCTCGGTGGAATGACGTCACTGTTATTGGAGAACGTAAAATAGCCTATTTCGTCGATCGATGTCAACAGTTTCTCCAGATATCGATACTTTGGCTGCTGCAGTGACTTCGAGTACACGTATACGTTCTCGAAACGCACACCGTGTGGACTTTCCAGCAAGCTTATCAGAACGTTGGTTTTACCGCAATTCGAGGGGCCGCAGATGATCGCGCGTATAGTGGTCGGTAGCATTGCACCGTGTTTGCGTTTCTTCGCGTTGTTTCCCATCGCCAGCAGTTTGTCGTCACAGTTCGTGACACGTATCGTCAGCGGCTGTCGCACGAATTTCATTTCTCTCTGCGCTTCCGAGTAGAAAGGACGCACCTATTTATAACCGCGCGGAACCGCAAATCGCTCAGAAATGTTTCTGCTTCTGTCGGATAACAGTGATATATACGGTTTAACAGCCAAACAGTTGGAGTATGTGCCGAAGATCGTTCTGTTACAACAGTTTTACGATCACATAGATTATGTGTGGGATAAACTTCCGGAGCATATCAAAGCAGATCCGGAAATTCAGCAGTACCGTCATTGCCTGGAGCATTACAATCTACCGTCTCAGCGAACGCACATCGACGGTCCGCCGCCACTGATCAAGGATTGCGACGAATGTCATCGGCGACGTCTAGCGTAAAAGTTGGTGGCAGTCTGCTCAATCGCGCGATAAACGCGCTTCCCTTCGAACTACACATCCCAGGCTATCAGTTTTGTGGCCCGGGAACTCATTTGGAGAAACGTTTGGCGAGAGGTGATCGAGGCATAAATCCACTGGACGCGGCGTGTCGCGAGCACGACATAGCGTATTCTCGGAGCAATAGTCTCATCGAGAGACACGCGGCTGACAGAGTACTCGCCGAGAAAGCGCGAAAACGCATCGTCGCGGGAGATTCCTCGCTGGGCGAGAGAGCTGCCGCCACGGTTGTCTGGGCGGCGATGAAAGCCAAGACGAAGATCGGTATGGGTATGAAGAAGAAGACGAAGAATATGAAGAAAAAACGGGTACTTCCGATAGCGAAACGCGGAGGTGTACTACCAATTCTACCGATGTTGGGTGCACTCGGATCCTTGATCGGTGGAGCTGCCGGTGTGGCAAAAGCGGTGAACGACAGCAAAGCCACGCGACGTCAACTCGAAGAGCTGCAACGTCACAACCGCGTGATGGAAGGTCGTGGACTCTATCTCGCTCCGTACAAATACGGACGGTGACTGTATCTCGGCCCGTACAAGCGCGGACAAGGTGTTGTAAAGAGGAAAAAAAAAACGTCCAGGAGGCGTTAGAAATGCCCGCGGGTGCGACAACGAACGTGCAATTGGATCTACTGGCAAGACATATGCGCATACCATACTTTAGAGGCGTTTTCATGCGCGACACATTACCAACAGGCGGTGCACGTCGAAACGAGAGTGGTATCGTGAATCTGGACGACGCGACAGGTCCCGGTACTCATTGGGTGGCATATGCTAAGAGGAGAGAACGCGTTATATACTTCGACAGTTTTGGCAATCTTCGACCTCCTAGAGAACTAGTGCGTTATTTCGGGAACAGTGTGATAGAGTACAATCACACACCCTATCAAACCTACGATCAGAACATCTGCGGTCAGATGTGTCTACAGTTTCTCCAAACGTGTGAATTTAAAGCCTGACGAGCGACTGTGAGGACTCAGTGTTAGTCGAGCGGTTTTTCCATCATGTCGTTGACACTCACGCTAAGCGGCCGGAGCAGCGTCCTCGCGGTAAACTACTCTCCAGCCATAGATTTGAGTGACGACGACTACGAGCTCGGTCTGATGGACTTTGAGACCTACCATACGATAGCGAACGTGAATGCCTCGAACAATAAATTTTACTTTGGCAATGACGACGCTGAAATTACAATTCCCGAGGGATCGTACGAACTGCAAGACATTAACGAGTTTTTGAAACGCGCATTTAAACGTAAAGTAGATAAGAAACAAATCGACGATGATGAGATCGGAGAGTACCCGATAGCGCTGCGCACTAATTACAATACGATGAGGAGCGAGATTAAATGCGACTACAGAGTGAACTTTAGTAAGCCCAACAACATAGGATCGCTGCTGGGATTCGCGTCGAATCGCGTATTGCAACCGCGAAAATGGCACACATCGGACATGCCGATCAACATTATGAATGTGAATATTATTCGCATAGAGTGCAACGTGACCGCGGGCGCGTACAGCAACAGCAAACGCGTGCACACGATACACGAATTTTCACCGAACGTGCCACCAGGATATAAGATATCGGAAAGGCCGTCGCAGATCATTTACCTGCCAGTCATCGTACGGAGCATTACGGATCTGACGATACGCGTCGCCGACCAGCA
The DNA here is from genome assembly GCA_928718305.1 of Tetramorium bicarinatum. Classification (NCBI taxonomy): domain Eukaryota; kingdom Metazoa; phylum Arthropoda; class Insecta; order Hymenoptera; family Formicidae; genus Tetramorium; species Tetramorium bicarinatum. Next base: position 16,853,133 of record OV788319.1, read on the forward strand.
CGGACGATTGCTCGACTTTCGAGGAGAGGAGATTACCGTCAGATTGCACGTGCGAAAGTGTCGACGTTATCGCGAACGTATGTGAGATGCTTGTGTTGAACGGCTCGAGGCACGCGAGAGATAAAGTCACAACAGCTCTCGATAATATCAGATCATCCGAGGGAAAGAAACTCAGCGCGTCGAACGTTGCATTTTTAAAATCTTTGGGATTCGCGGTACGAAACATCTAACGATGACGGACATTCTCAACATCGGGGACGAGCCAGTCTTCGACGATCGCATCATCAAGCTCGAGACTCACACGTACAATCCGTACGCTAATACGACGTTTGGACACAGCGACGAGATAAGAATACCCATACAACAACAGGATCTATACACGTTGCCGTACGAAAGTTTTCTATACATCGAGGGAAAACTAACGATAAAGAATGAAATTGCGGGATCTACTGTCGTACTGGCGCACAACTGCGTCGCGTTCATGTTCGACGAGATTCGATACGAACTCGACGGTGTGGAGATTGATCGCAACAGAAACGTTGGAATAACCAGCTTGCTCAAGAACTATGTAACGGTAACGTCCGAAAGCGTGATTCTGAGGAACGCCGGCTGGGATACGCAGAGTAGCGCGGAAGGATACTTTAATTTCTGCGTACCGCTCTACATGATACTGGGATTTTGCGAGGATTACAGACGCGTGGTTATCAACGCACGTCACGAGTTGATTATGATTCGAGCTCGCAACGATAACAATTGCCTGGTGGGAAATTCGGCGATGAATCCCGAGATCGAATTATTCAAGATACAATGGCGAATGCCGCACGTGTTACTGAACGAGATAAATAAGCTGTCGATTGCGTGCCTTGGAAAGCGGACGATACATCAGCATGGCTTTTCGCTCGTGGGATCTGTACGAGTTTCCGCTACTGCAGAGCACAACAAAGCATTCGTGGGCCATCAAGACCGCTTCGCAGCTCGAGAAACCGCGATACGTTATCTTCGCTCTGCAGACAGCTCGGAAGAATGTCATGTCCGAGGATGCGAGCCGATTCGACGACTGTAAATTGAGCAACGTAAAACTCTACCTGAATTCTGAGTATTATCCGTACGACGACATGAATCTGGATTTCGATAAGAAGAAATGGGCGATTCTGTACGACATGTACGCGCGTTTCTGCAAAGGCTACTACGGATACGATTATCTCGAACCGAGTCTCACTGTCACAACATTCAAACGTTTCGGTCCGTTCGTGATTATCGACTGTTCTCGACAAAACGAGTCGGTCAAGAGCGCAACCGTGGATGTGAGATTGGAATTCGAGTGTAAGGAGAACGTACCGGCGAATACTACCGCCTATTGCCTCATCATACACGATCGCGTGGTTCAGTACAACCCATTGACCAACATTGTTCGCAAAATCACCTAAATGCGACGTTGGAGAGGGGGAGCGGTATAAAAATCTACGATATTCCGCGATCCTCCCACAGTTCGCTCCTCGACATGTCAGCGTCAACCATGTCCGCGCCAACGTACGTGGATCTGAAAGGTTACGTCGTGGATCTGCGTAATGGACGCACCGTTGGCGAAATATACTTCCCAATTTTTCATCGCGGTGAAGACATAATAAATCTGAAAGGTTACGTCGTGGATCTGCATGGACGCACCGTCGGCGAAATAAACTACTCAATTTTTGATCGCGGGGAAGATGTGATCGATAACTCAATCGAATCACCCGTAGATCAAAATCATGCAACGTTGGAGAGGGGAGCGGTATAAAATCTACGGCATTCCGCGATCCTCCCGCAGTCCGCTCCTCGACATGTCAGCGTTAACCATGTCCACGCCAACGTTCGTGGATCTACAAGGTTACGTCGTCGGCAGAAACTCCTTCGTCGTGAAGGAGTTTGCCGCTCTCAGAGAGGGATTTATTCTCACTCATTATATCTTTGGAAGCTCCGAGCCATGGTATTTTCTCAGCAAGGCGGATAGAAAACACGTATCCTGGTTGGAGGCGAAACATCATGGATTGCATTGGCGTGATGAGCACGGAACGATTCCGTACTTCACGGCTAGAGACATGATTACAAAGGCGTTGCGGGATGTGACGGAGAGTGAAAACTCACCCATCGTATACGTAAAGGGACTCGAGAAACGAGAATGGCTGCGGGATTTGCTCCTGGACGATGCGAGAGACGATATCTACATCGAGAGCCTCGACGTGCACTACGAAGACGTGGAATCGCTGAAAAATATGGACGCTACACATACTTTGCGTTGTCATAAACATGTATCCAATTGTGCCATGCAAAATGTATTCAAACTATTTAATTGGTGGCATCACCATAAAAAATAAACGCATACTATTTACGCATATATCGTCATTTTTTTATCCTTCCCCATTTCGAAACAATATTTACTTCATATTGACATTATTTTACGTTTCTCGACGTTTGTCAGATGTATGTTATTAACCACTTGATATATGTTAGATGTTTGTTTAATAACTACTTGATGTATGCTAGATGTATGTTAGTTGTATGTTAGACGTTTTGTTATTAACCACTTGATGTATGTTAGATGTTCGTTTAATAACCACTTGATGTATGTCGATGTATGTTAGATGTATGTTAGATGTTTCTCGACGTTTCTTTCAACGTCTTTTCGGGTTTCGACACGTTTCGATAAACATTTCCCCCTCTCAAAAAAGGTGTATGTGCGCAGTTATCCCCTCTCCTCTAATCTTAACAGGTTTCGACAAGTTTCCATAAACATTTCCCCCTCTCCTCTTAAAAAAAGGGTGAATCACATCAATTAGTTTCACGCGATCAGTATTGCATCGACCGCTCGTACGAAACGAACCTCTTCATCGTGAGAAAAATGTACGCCGCTGAAGGAAGCAGTGTGAAACGTATGAATTATTACGTGCCGCTTCAGCATGAGGAAATTCCGTCGCAAGAAAATAAGAAGAAAAAGTGTAACGAGTAAGTAAAAAGTTTCCTATTTATATATATATATATATATATATTTGTATTTATTTTTATATATTTTATAAAACCTTTCTCTTTAAAAGTCGATCTTTCGACGAAAAAAGAGCGGTCAATTGGATACAGCGCATACTCAGCAGACGATATGCACTGACGGCAACGGGATACAAGTATCTTGAAATTGGAATCAACGTGGGTTCGCAGAGTTACGTGGAGATTGCCATAGGAGATCATCGTGGAAACGAACTGATATTGTCTCTCGAAACTTGGAAGGGACTCTACGAGCAACGATGGAATATTCAAAATTTACTTTGGAACAGCCGTAAAGACGCCGTTATAAACGCTGGACCGCTAACGATCCGCGCTTCCGCGATCAACGGTACTAAAATCGTACGTCTCGAATCATCGAACGTATGTTTGTCGATGACTGAATCGACGTTGATGTTTATGTTTACCTTGGATCCGTGCATCGATTTAACGTTCGAATCATTATCGAACATAATCGAGACGGTTGACGCCAAATTTACACAGTTTTCGCACATCGCTTCTTCGTTAACGGATACCAACGAGATATCGAACGCGATCCGCGCCAGCGATGCTTTCGAGAAGGATCACCTCGTCGATTGCGAGCTGTTGGCTCTAATTTTTAGTATGTAAGAGAAAAGAATATGTAAGAACAAATAATAAAATAAAAGATTAAATCTAATTCATGATGTGATTATTTTCTCGCTCCGTTTTCTTTGTCATACGTTCCATTTCATCTATCGCTCGTAGTAGCTCGCGTCATCTTGCGGTACGTGCGGAGCGTGCGCGATCGTCTTAGTAGTAGCTCGCGCCATCTTGCGGAGCAACTCGCTTCGATGATGAAAATCTCTTCACGCACGTATGCGTAATGCCCCCTTTTATTCACATACGCATGCACACACTTACACGCTCACACGCATGCACTCGCTCACACGCATGCACACATTCACATGCACACATTCACACGCGTGCACTCGCTCACACGCATGCACACATTCACACGCATGCACACATTCACACGCATGCTCACATAAATAAGTATAATACAAGTTTTTTTAAATTTTTATAATATTTATATTTTTCACATTTTTTTACATATTTTTACATATTTTTTGACACTTTTTTAAATAATTTAGCTGATTATATAAATATTCATGGCATTTCCACGGCATTTCCGGCATTTGAACTTGCGTCTTCAAAATGTTCCTCACTCTGTAACAAAAAAACATTTATTATTTATTATTTATTATTTATTTATTTATTTATTTATTTATTATTTATTTATTTATTTATTTATTATTTATCTTATTTTATTAATAAATTGTACCTTAGGGAGGGGGGAGAATTCCCACAACTCTTCTTCCCGAACGAAAGAATGTCACTACAATGTCGCCAACAGCATTTCTTCCCCGCCTGTAAATAATAAGAAAAATTGTTAAATAATTGTTAATTACTTGTTAATTAATAATAAGGAAGAAATATTATTGATATAATAATACTTACATTATTGGGGAAGAAGATTGTGGGAGGACTCCCACGACGTTTTTCCCCGTGATGGTTGAGAACGTTCTTATCAGACGTCTCCCGTGTTTCCTTAACCACTTTTCTCTGTGGTGTTGATGAATGCTATAATAAAATATGCAATGTTTTTTATGTTCTTCCATACGGCTCGAAATAACTTCGCGCTCACATATGCACATCATCTTGTCAAAAACGTTTGAACGGGAGAAACGTTCGAAAAGGACTGAAGAAAGAGACAGGTTGGAGATGGTGCAGTTATTTTATCAACGATTTATTTTTGATAGCGGCTAACTTTGTTTAGCCGGCGCTTGATATCTAGTATAAACATGCTCGCTAACATTCGCTCGCTCTTACTATTCTCGCTTTCAAATTAATTATAATGATAAATTAATAATGATAAATTAATTATGATAAATTAATTATAATAATGATAAATTAATTAAAAAATATATTTTTTTATTCTTTTCATAATTTTACAATTGATTAAGATATATAAGGAGTAGATTGCGTTCGGTAACGCTAGGTTGTGCGGTCGATAATCCCGAGCGCGGGGGGATCGATAGAGGCCTGACGGTGCAGCGTCCCGACGGTACAGCTTCCGGGAGCACGGGGGATCGATACGATAGGGGCCTGACGGTGCAGCGGCCTGACGGTACAGCTTCCGGGAGCACGGGAGATCGATACGATAGGAGCCTGACGGTGCAGCGGCCCGACGATACAGCTTCCGGAAGCACAGGGGGATCGATATGATAGGGCCCGACGGTGCAGCGGCCCGACGATACACCTTCCGATGGTGTGGTTTACAGCTGTGGCTCATATTCTAATAACAGAGAATAAAATACTTAAATTTTATTAATATTGAACATACATCTATAAATAAAAACAAATATACCTTATTACTTTGACAACGTCGTCGATAATGTCGACGATGACGATGTCGATGATGGTGAATTCGGAGGAGTCAGAGGACGATATCCTTGACGCTCGATCGATTTTCGATGAACATAATCTTGAATTCCTTCCTTCTTCCGCTGAACGAAATCTTGAATTCTTTCTTTCTGTTGTGTGAAGAGGTTCGTTGATACATCTCGCATTCTTTCCCATGGCCGTGACGTTGACGACGATGGCGCTGAATTCGATGGAGTCAGAGGACGATATCCTTGACGCTCGACCGATTTTCGGTGAACATAATCTTCAATTCCTTCTTTCTTTCGTTGAACAAAATCCTTTATATTATCCATATTAACTCTCTTGCAACGAAAGAAGTTTTATCCCTCAGTCTGGATATTAAACTGACTAAAAATGTCATTGTCCGCACTTTATATTACCATTCAACGTGTGCATATTGGGCACATGTTGCATGGGAATATGGCATACACTCTACCTCTGCAATTGCTACATTGTAGGGAACCAATTGCACCGTGCGGCCCAATCTCATGTTGGCGAATAGCCCACATTGGTCCATCGGTAGAGTTTGCGAATTCGATCGCGCACGTCACACATGACACATAATTACCATTCATCCTATAGTATGAGTATATTATGCAGCACTTCATGCGATCACTAAGCGCGTTTATTTGCGGTCCAGATAATAGTTTTTCAATTCTCTGTCCAGGATTCTCACTGTCATCGCTCATATCACTACCACCGCCGCTATCAGTTGATAAGGGGTGATCATCTTCTTCTTCCGCATCCATCACCTCCTCCTCCTCCTCCTCCTCGAAATTATCGGTATCAGCACCTTCATCGTCGACGTCTACGATATTCATGACATCATCGTCGTCGACATCTACGATGTCCATCTCTTCATTATTTGGTTGACCAGCCATTTTTCACGTATCACAAAAACTGTCAGAGCCCTTACTGAGATCTCGCGCGCTTCCGGACCAATTTTATACCTTCATTTTTCTCTTTTTAACTAACTAACACCGATTATCGCAAAATTCTTCCTGGAAGAATAATATGGTGACCGTTAGGGGGTGGCTTCGCGGAGTCGCCGATACTTATCAAAGGATAGCTTGCAGGTCTGTACAAGTCACCCCCGATATCATAACATTAGCGGCCAGATATCGGCGCTCGAAAGAATCATGTTTCAAAGTCGCGGATTCGTCTTATCATTAGGGATAGAATTATGTTTCAATCTTATCAAAGTCCTCCTGGAAATTTGGGGGGGGGGGGTGATAGCGGCAGGATTATGTATCAAATACGATACATCGGCGATATCAAAATTCCTAGAAATTGGGGGAGAGGGGGCTGTGCAGATCCGTTCCGTGGCCAGATATCTACGATAGTCAAAACATCGGCGATATCAAAATTCCTGGAAATTAGGGGGTACCGAGGAGCCCTGATAGCGGCATTATGCCCACCGCTGTTATCTGGTACCACTGTTATCTGATACCGCTGTAATCTGATACCGCTGTTATCTGATATGTTTATAAACAAAGATAAAGGACTGTTATCTGATATGTTTATAAACAAAGATAAAGGACTGTTATCTGATATGTTTATAAACAAAGATAAGATAAAAGACCCCTTCCCGCGTGACGTCATACCCCCTCGCCCGCGGAATACCCCCCCGCCCCGCTCCCCCCTCGGAGGACCTGGCTTAGAACTCTCATAGTATAGCTACTCTCGCGCGCTTCCGGACCAATTTTATACCTTCATTTTTCTCTTTCTAACTAACACCGATTATCATCATATATCTACTTTGATGCTTTGTGCATACACTTTACTAAACATTTAATTAAAAGAAGACATGGAAGTTAAAACGTGTTTCAAAATCGCCGCTACTTATCAAAGGATAGCTTGCAGGTCTATGCAAGTCAACCTCGATATCATAACATTAGCGGCCAGATATCGGCGCTCGAAAGGGATAGAATCAGATATTTTGTTTCAGTTAGATTTGTTTAATCTTAGGGGTAGAATTATGTTTCAGAAAGTCTTCCGGGGTATGTTAGATATCTTATCGCGTCATAGCAGTCAGATATCAGCGCTCAAAAGAATCATGTTTCGCGGATTTGTTTATTCTTATCATTAAAGGTAGAATTATGTTTCATAATCTTATCAAAAGTCTTCCTGGAAATTGGGGGTGAGGGGGTGCGACAAGGGTTGTATCGCCGATAGCGGCTGGATCATGTATCGCCGGTTTTGATGACCGAACAACCCCTTCCCGCGTGACGTCATACCCCCCCGCCCGCGGAATACCCCCCCCCCCCGCCCCGCTCCTCCCTCGGAGGACCTGAGTTAGAACTCTCATAGTATAGCTACTAACGAACCTCTTCATCGAGAGAAAAAATGTACTCCGCGGAGAGAAGCAGTATCAAACGTATGAATTATTATGTGCCGCTTCAACATGCTGAAATTCCAGTACATGAAAATAAGAAGAAAAAGTGTAACGAGTAAGTACAGAGCTTCCTATTATATTTTTGTATTTATTTTTATATATTTGTAAAACCTTTCTCTTTAGAAGCCAATCTTTCGATGAAAAAAGAACGGTCAATTGGATACAGCGCATACTCAGCAGACGTTACGCACTGACGGCAACGGGATACAAATATCTTGAAATTGGAATCAACGTGGGTTCGCAGAGTTACGTGGAGATTGCCATAGGAGATCATCGTGGAAACGAACTGATATTGTCTCTCGAAACGTGGAAGGGACTCTACGAGCAACGATGGAACATTCCAAATTTACTTTGGAACGGCCGTAAAGACGCCGTTATAAACGCTGGACCGCTAACAATCCGCGCTTCCGCGATTAACGGTATTAAAATCATACGTCTCGAATCATCGAACGTATGTTTGTCGATGACCGAATCGACGTAGATGTTTATGTTTACTCTGGATCCATGCATCGACTTAACGTTCGAATCATTATCGAACATAATCGAGACGATCGACACCAAATTTACACAGTTTTCGCACATCGCTTCTTCATTAACGGATACATACAAGATATCTAACGCAATCCGCGCCAGCGATGCTTTCGAGAAGGATCACCTCGTCGATTGCAAGCTGTTGACCCTAATTTTTAGTATGTAAGAGAAAAGAATATGTAAGAACAAATAATAAAAAAAAAAGATTTTTAAAATCTAAATCATGATGTGATTTTTTTGTTCTATTTCCTTTTGTTATACGTTTCATCTATTGCTTATAGTTTGTATAATTAATAAATATAACAGTTTTTTAAAATGTTATTTTTATCCTAACAAAATTACCTTTTCAAAAAAAGGTACAAAAATGCGCCAAGTATACGCGCCCAAAAAACGCCTAAAAAATTACGCCTCAAAAAAGATTTCTTCTACAAAACTACGCCTAAAAAAAGAACTCTTGTATTAATTACCTTTGTACAAAAAGGTTTTTTTCTACAAAAAATGTGATATCAAGGAAGTGCGCCAACTATAAAAATGGATAGTTCATGATACTCTTTGTTTAGTGTTTATAGTCTGTAAGAAATAAAGGAGATAATATAAAGCAAACAAATAAGTATTTTTATACAAATAATTATTTAATACAAATAAATATTTTAATATATAAATATTTAAATACTATACATAAATCTTTTATAAATAAATATTTGATCGCAGACACGCACGCAATAAGAGAGAGAAAAAGAGAGTTAGGTAATTAAGATATTTATTCGGTATGAAAGATAATAATTTTAACACATAATTATTTGAATACAAATAAATTTTTTTTTAAATACTTGGCGCCGCCAAACCAAATAAATATCTTAATTGCTTTAATATGTTACCCGTTGGTTCTCGTGGCGCACCTCTGTGTTGCGATCTTCGCGACTTGGACACCGCGGTTGACGGGAGTCGCCTGGCACGGTCCCTACGCGTGCCCCGGTGCCGCCAAACCCATTGGTTCTCGTGGCGGATCCCCACGTCGCAATCTTCGCGACTTGGACACCGCGGTTGACGGAGGTCGCCTGGCACGGTCCCTACGCGTGCCCCGGTGCCGCCGAACCCGTTGGTTCTCGTGGCGAATCCCCACGTCGCAATCTTCGCGACCTGGACACTCCGGTTGACGGGGTTCGCCTGGCACGATCCCTACGCGTGCCCCGGTGTCGCCGAACCCGTCGTTCCTCTGTGTCGTGATTAAAAATTACGTCGCGTGATGGCACGTCACGATTACGGACAACGGTAATAATCGAACGAATATACATATACTACAAGCATTATACATACACATAAAATATAAATAATAATATATTATGGTGGTATATTTCTCTCTCTCTCTCTCTCTCTCTCTCTCAACAGTGGCGCTCTTGCGGCAAAAAAGCGAACCTGGACATTTTAGCTATGTTAGCTATATATTGCTGGGGCGACCAAGACGTTTCTTAAATAAAAATTACCTATTTTCGACTTTATTAAAATTAACATTGCGATATCTCCGCTCGTAGTTCACGTAGAAAAAAAATAAAAATACTTTTGTTATATAAATCGATCCCAAGCTTTCGATTGAGCCTACTTAGAATTTGATCGGTTCAATCATTAATGATGATCCGATAATCGATGAAATTTCTCATACGACGTCTCGCGTTAAAGAGGCACAGGCAGTGTCTCGGCGCTCAGTTCGCGTAACTTGGCGCTCGAGACACTACCGCGCCTCTTGATTAAAACATTTAATACATTAAATTACACTTTTTTAAATTGTAACCCTCCGAGCTTCCGAGAGTGTTGGGGATCGATACGATATAGGATCCGATGGTATGGTTTACAGCTGCGACTCAATTTCTAAAAACAGAGAATTAAATACTTAAATTTTATTAATATTGAACATACTTCTATAAATAAAAAACAGATATACAGAGTGTCGAAAAATCGCCTACTCCACTTTGGGAGGTGATTCGGAACCCAAAAACAAGCAAAAAAGTTCATACAAACATAGGTCCGGAAATGAGCCATTTCCGAGTTATAGCCACTTTTATGTTCAAAAATCGTAATTTAGAATCCGCTTGACATCTCTATTTCTTAATTATTTCTTAAATTAAAAATTTTTATTTTTTTATTTTTATTTGTTATTTTTATTTAATTTTTAATTTTCAATTTTTATTTTTTAATTATAATTTTTTTAGTTTTTTTTTTATTTTTCAATATTTGTTAATACGATTACATTATTTTTAAAGTAATCATGAACAGATATTTAAATCAAATTAAATAAGGTGTTCAAAATGACCACCTTCAGCACGAATGCAGGCTCTTATTCTTCTATCAAGCGGATTCTAAATTACGATTTTTGAACATAAAAGTGGCTATAACTCGGAAACGGCTCATTTCCGGACCTATGTTTGTATGAACTTTTTTGCTTGTTTTTGGCTCCCGAATCACTTCCCAAAGTGGAGTAGGCGATTTTTCGGACACCCTGTATATCTTATTACTTTGACAACGTCGTCGATAATGTTGATGTTGATGATGATGGTAAATTCGGTGGAGTCAGAGGACGGTATCCTTGACGCTCGACCGATTTTCAATGAACATAATCTTGAATTCCTTCTTTCTTTCGTTGAACAAAATGTTGAATTCTTTCTTTCTGTTGTGCGAAGAGGTTCGTTGATATTATGGTTTTGTAATCACCCGATTTCCGAACATAATCTCGCATTCTTTTCCATGGCCGTGATGTTGACGATGATGGCGCTGAATTCGGTGGAGTCAGAGGACGATATCCTTGACACTCGACCGATTTTCGATGAACATAATCCTTTATGCTGTCCATATTAGCTCTCTTGCAACGAATTGTGCGAAAAAATCCCTCAGTCCGAATACTAAACTGATTGAGAATGTCATTGTTCGCACTTTATATTACCATAAACGTGTGCTTATTGAACACATGTTGCATGGAAATATTGTAAACACCGATTATCAAAAAGAGACTTCCTGGAAAAAAATAATATGGTGAGAGACGACCGCTAGGGGATGGCTTCGCGGAGTCGCCGCTACTTAGCAAAAGATACCTTGCAAGTTTGTGCAAATCAACCCCGTTGCGCGATATTATAACATTAGCAGCCAGATATCAGCGCTCAAAAGAAGTAGAATCAGAGTCGCGGATTTTGTATAGTCTTATCTCAGATATGTTTATAAACAAAGATACAATTCTTGGAAATTGGGGGAGGGGGTACTGCACACCGCGGTCTTATATCTACGATAGTCGAAATATCGGTGATATCAAAATTCCTGGAATTTAGGGGGAGGGGGTACTGCGCAGGTCCGTGCAAGTCCGTGCAGGTCTGTGCAGGTCCGTGCAGGTTCTGATATGTTTATAAACAAAGATAAGATAACTGCGCAGATCCGCAGTTAGATAGTCATAACATCGGCGGTATCAAAAGGATTCTTCCTGGAAATTAGGGGGGTACCGAGGGGCCCTGATAGCGGCATTATGCCCACCGCGTTATCTGATACCGCTTATCTGATATATTTATAAACAAATATCTACGATAGTCAAAATATCGGCGATATCAAAAGGAAACCGCTGTAATCTGATACCCGCTGTTATCCGATATGTTTATAAACAAAAAGTTGTAATCTGATATGTTTATAAACAAAAAAGTTGTAATCTAGTATGTTTATAAACAAAGATAAGATAAGAGGACCACCCAGGGTGGGTTAGAACCGGCCTAGTATACCTACTATTTTTGCTATTCTCATTTTGTTATAATGAAAGGAGAATAGTAAAGATATCAATAAAAAAAAATGGCCAAAAAATACAAACCAGCCGCAAGTTCGTTCTAGAGGAATAAGTATAAAATGAAAATAAAATTACATCAAATAGAAAACATATTTATTTCTCTTTGAATATTAGGAATTAATGTCAGACTAGTATAATGTCGTGTTATTAAAGCTGCGATTCATTAACTTAAATTCGCTATTAGCTAACATAATAAAAGAATTAATAAAAAAACTTGCTTAGTAAAATATTTCATATTCATTCATTAGCTTAAATTCGCTATTAGCCAACATAATATATATATATATATATAAGAACTAATAAAACAACTTGCTTAGTAAAATATTTCATATTTAAAAATATATTTTAGGAAGATTGCGTTGAATTAAGCGGCTCGTTAATTTTTCTCCCATTGGCAGTTTGAAACCAACGTTTGATCTTGGTCTCAGTTAAATAACTTTCGGGAAATCGTAGTTTAACTGCACCTGCACATAAAGGCGATTGTAATAAAATAGTATCAACAAAAGAAACACAATGATGTATATTTCTTATATCATATAGGTACTTAAGAAATAATGTAATGCAAGTTAAATGAAAATTATGGACTTTACGTCATAAATTTAAACAAATAGAAATCACTTACCAAATACAACCTCACAAAGTTTTGTATCAGAAAATTTTATTTTATCGCCTTCTGATCCACTCCAACTTATTAGTTTGGCAAGATTATTTGAAATCAATTTGGACAATATGTTCCCTGTGATACTGCGTTCTGAAGGAATAGATAATGCGCCAAAAGCACTGACACATTTAGAATGAATCAAATCTCGCTGTTAAAGAACGAAAAGTGATTATCATGATTACTTAATAAATTAATACGCATTATACATATTAACATGACGTACCATTGCTTCATAATTAATATGATTAGCTTCTAAAAACATTTCCATTTTTTTAAAGTCCTTTTTTGTCTTTAGAGGAATAGATGGAATATTAGATGGTATCATGGATTTAGCATAATCAGGGTTAACACATCGTATAATAACTGCTTGATTAATCAGCACTGAATGCAACTTATTACTAATTTCCAGAAGTACTGTGCTACTTAGCTTAATTTCATTGTGACAATGTTTACATCCGTAATCCTAATAAATAAAAAACTATTAAAAATCTACCTATTGAGAATTTGTAAAAAATGTCAAAGCCACAACCACTTGAATTGTAAATACAGGTAAATATCTTAACAATCTTTATCTTTACAATTGTTGAAATAACAAGGCTTTTCTTATATTTTGTTTTTGTCTCACCTACCTTTGTGAAGAATTGGATGAGTTTTACTTTGGGTTTCTGAATTCGGTGATGAAAGATGTTCATCAAATCTTATACCAGAAGTTTGTATCAACGAGCATGATGAATTTTGAAGCGAAAATAAAGATTCCTTATCAGAATTGTCCATCTTCAATAAAAATGAACATTGAGTGTCTTGAGGAACATCATCACTTGATATTAAATCAGATGTAGACATTAATGAGTTAAGAGAATTAAGAGGGAAAGTATTAGAAACTTTCGAAATTTTGTTTGTCACTTTGTCCTTGCTAGAAAAAAGAACTGAAGAAGCTTCACTATTCACAGATGTTGCATGTTTCTTGCTTGGCATTGATAGAAATTTCTTTTGTTTGATATGATCCATTTTTTGCTGTTTTTCGTTCTTGTTGCTGATATTGTTTTGAGATTGTTTACTGCGAACTTTTTGTTGATGCCTTTGCTTCCGCTGACTATCTTGGGTCACTTAAATCACCTTGGAATTTTTAAAAGATTCCTAGCCGAATATTTTCTTCAAGAAGTTGCCCTCTACGCACTTTCTCTCTCTCTTTACCTTGTATTTGACGAACATGAATACTATTTTCTTTAACTGCATTCCAAACATCAGACTTCACTTGAGGCAATGTCTTGTTGTCATTTTCGTCACTCTCACTAAGTCTTCTAACTTTGTTTCTGCGAAGACTCTTTTCTTTTCGGGGCAGCATATTATTCTCCTTATCTTCATTATCTTCATCAGAATCTATAAACTGCTTTGGCAGCTTCTTCTTTCGTGGAGCGTTATCTGCCTTTATTTGATGCAGCACGTGGCCGCAGCTCCCGCGAATGATCTACGGAACGTTCTCTTGCGATCGGGCGGGTCGAGAAATGATTCACACAAGGTTTCTTTTAATTGTCTGATTTTAATGTTAACACAAACACGAGATCGAGTCCCGAAACCGAACCAACGAATAATTACAATGCTTAAAGTAACGAGTGTTGCAAACACGTGCGAACCGGCGAGGCACGGAGATGAATCTGCCGAGCAGCGAGCCGGGCCCAGCGGCGTAACGGAACGGTTCGAGTGGCACCGAACGAAGCCAAACGACCAGCACGACGCGAAGCTCGCTTCGACGAGCGCGATCGTCGCGGACGGAATCGGTTCTAGCGATTTGCGCTAGATTGACTATATTAATGAGATAAATTTACCGAACATAACGCCGCCCGCCTTGAAAGAATCGGCTTTCAAAATTAACGAGACATTCTTAGAATTAACGAAAGATAAACTTAGAACGCACAACGCATGAAAGGTATCACAGTTCACGACAAACGACAAGGCTTGACTAGTGGTGTCACGCGAGTATCGACGCAGTTGAAACAATATACACTGGCGATCAAAATTAACGCATAGGTAATTCCATGCCAAAATTTCGCATGATTTCAAATAAGCGTAACTCCGTCAAAAGTGGTCGTATCTTAAAAATTTTTTTTTGTTTTAAAGCTTAAAGTCTCTACTTTAAAAAGCAGCTAAGACATTTTGACTTTATCTTTGTCCTTTCAAGCCATCTCTTCATAAGTAAGGACGTGTTTTATTTCCCAAAATTTGCATAGTTTGATGCGCTCCACGTGCTCGAATAATTTTTTTTTGCAAATATAATTACAACTGTCGAAAAATTTGGACTTTTCCGCGTAAATTAAAAAAAAATTGAATGTTGCACGATTTTTTTTCATGGAGTTATGCCGTTTTGAAGTTACTCATACATTTTTATGCAATTACCGTCAGCATGATCATTATCCGATGCTCACCACGAGGAGATTGGTCGGATTTGGCGCATGTGTGTGTAAAAATCTTTGCATTTGAAAATGCATATTCCCGTCTCGTCTTTGAATGATCTCTTGTAGACGATCACGCATATTAATGCAGGCTCTATTAGTGTCCTGAGGAATTTCATGCCATATTTGTTACAGCGCTGCCTCTAATTGTTGAAAATTAGTTGGCAATCTCTGTAAATTTTGTAATCTCATTATGTCCCACACATGTTCAATCACAATTAAATCAATCACATGTTAAAAATCACAAGAGGGCTACAAAACTTTGTAGGACACATTTTGTGAGACGCGGTCATTCAAAAACGAGTCGGGAATATGCATTTTTAAATGTAAAGGTTTCCACGCACACTCGCACGACGTGCCAAATCAGACCAGCAATCTTTTGTTGCGCGCATTAGGTAATGGTAATGCTGCCGATAATTGCACAAAAATGTCTGGGTAACTTCAAAACGTCATAACTCCGTGAAAAAAAAATTGTACGACATTCAATTTTTTTTAAATTTAGGCGGAAAAGTTAAAATTTTTCGATAGTTGTAATAATATTTGCGAGAAAAATTTATTCGAGCACGTGGAATGCATCAAACTATGCAAATTTTTGGAAATAAAACACGTCCTTACTTATGAAGAAATGCCTCGAAGGGAGAAAGATAAAGTCAAAAGGTCTTAACTGCTTTTTAAAGTAGAGACTTTAAGCTTCAAAACAAAAAAAAATTTTTTAGGATACGACCACTTTTGACGGAGTTACGCTTATTTGAAATCATGCGAAATTTTGGCATGGAATTACCTATGCGTTAATTTTGATCGCCAGTGTATATAAACTTATAATTTAAAAACGCAATGAGAACCTGTGCTGAAGGAAAGAAAATGCGACGAAAAAACAAATGAGCTTAAAGACTAAATTTAATTGTCCATTGGCAATATTGCCAGTTTCGATAAAAGCCGCAAGAGGAGACCCTTTGAAGTCTTGACGGTGGCTGCGCGTGCACCGTCGGAACCGGGATGCACTTCCTGGACTCTGGCTAGCGTCCATTGCAGGGGAACGAGACCCTGTTGCTTGACTAGATCTGCCCCGGCTGTAACTGCATGCCCTTGTCCTCCTTCCACTTGTAACGCTCCTGTAGCGAATGCAGGTATTCGACGCTCCATCTCCGCCAGAAGTGTTGCTTAACCTGCTCAACTCTTTGCCAACGTGTTAAACGGTTTTCGTTGACATCATACAAGTCCTGTGAAGGGATACTGTTTAACGCCGTGCCGACCAGAAAGTGACCCGGACTAAGATACGCTAAGTCATTCGGGTCGCTACTAAGCGGAGTAAGGGGCCGCGAGTTTAGAATCGCTTCTATCTCGCAGAAAACCATCGACATCTTTTCGAATGTCAAATGAGCCTGTCCAACAACACGCGACATATGGTATTCGGCAGACTTGACTGCCGCTTCCCACAATCCCCCAAAGTGGGGAGCACTGGTCGGTATAAAGGACCATGAGGTTCCTTGTTCACGGAGAAAGTGTTTAACAACTACTTGTGCTTGCTCGCTGTTAACGAAATCATGCAACTCTTTTAATTGCTTATTCGCTCCGACGAAGGTGGTTCCATTATCGGAGTATGCAGATGGGTTTTTCCCTTCGCGAAATGAACCTTCGGAATGAAAGCCGAAAGGAAAGCCTCCGAGGTGAGATCGCTCACCAATGTGAACCGCCCTCGTGGCGAAGCATACAAACACTGAAATGTACGCCTTATGGTTACGAGCATTTCCCTTCTCTCAAAACGATCGGACCGGCGTAATCTACGCCGCAATGAGCAAAGGGTTTGGACACTGTGACGCGTTCGCTGGCTAACGCACCCATGATCGCCTCCGGTTGGATTGGCTTCACCTTGAAGCACGTTATACAATTCCTTACAATCTTGCGCGTGACGGATCGCAACGAAAGAGGCCAAAACTGCTGCCTCCGGAAAGCCATAGTGGCTTGTGTTCCTGCATGCATATTGCGTGCATGCTCGCGATATATTAGACGTTTTGTTAGATCGTGCTGACTCGGAAGGAGTATGGGATGACGTGCGTCTACAGACAGCCCGGAATTTTTTAGCCTGCCCCCTACGCGTAATAAACCATTCCCATCGATAAAGGGAGCTAAGGGAAGTAATCTACTTGACGAACTAATGGTAACTCCTCGACCCAACGCCCTGCATTCCTCGGGAAATGCAGCTCTTTGAATTGCCCTGCACACGACGTCTAAGGCAGTAGCAATCTCTTCGGGAGAAACAAATTCTGTTGGCCTAGTCGGCCGATGCTCTTTGCGAAATCTAAGGCAATACGATAGAATGCGGCACACTTTGTCCAGATTCGAATGCCTTGTTAACAGTTCACTGACAATGGATGCCTCGACCGCCGTAATGGCTACTAGAACCGCTCGTTTCTCAGGGGCATTTCCCCCTAGCATTCGAAATTCATTGTTCGGCCAATGTACCTCGTCCATACGCAAAAACTCCGGACCCTCCCACCACAAATTCGAATTTGGAATCTGCGACGGGATGAGCCCACGTGAGAGCACGTCCGCCGGATTGTCCGCGGAAGAGATGTGCCTCCAGCACTCTGATTTGGTTAAACGCTGAATCTCACCAACTCTGTTGGATACAAACACTGACCAATTACGAGAGGGCGACGCTATCCAATTTAATGTGACCGTAGAATCGGACCATAAGAAAATCCGGATTCCAGTTGACTCGAAGGCGTCAACTACCTTTTTTATTAGTTGCGCTAACAAGACCGCTGCGCATAATTCTAACCTGGGCAAGGTTACCGCCTTGAGCGGAGCGACGCGAGACTTTGAGCACAATAGCTCGATGCGATATTTGTCTTCATTCAATCTAGTACGAACGTACACGCACACACCATACGCGCGCTGACTCGCATCACAGAAACCATGAATTTGCACGAGTTGTGCCTCCGTAGCAAACTTGACTCTGCGGAGAATCCGCAATTGATTTAAATCCGCTAAGCCTGATTTGAAATTCGCCCAGCGCGTGTGAGTATGCTGTGGGACGGATTCGTCCCATTGGCAATCCGCCTGCCAAAGCTCCTGCAGAATGAGCTTCGCAGAGACTATTACGGGACCGAGGAGGCCGAGTGGGTCAAACAATCTAGCCACCTCAGATTGTATTGTTCGCTTGGACACAACCTTCGAATTTTCTTGAATTTGATATGAATAACAAAACACATCGCAAGCCTGATCCCATCGGATTCCTAGAATACGCGGATTGCTATTGTTTATTTCGAATGGCCCTCCACATTGATCGCCTATTTCCTCCAGTAGATCAGGAAGATTCGACGTCCATTTACTCAGTTCGAAGGCTCCTAAACGCAATAGCTGTATCACTTCGTCGCGAACCAACTTAACATCCTCGATATTGTCCGCCTCCGTTAGAAGATTGTCCACGTAAAAATCACGCTGAACATGCTTCGACCCCACCGGAAAAGACATCTTGTAAATCTCAGCCAAATACTTGAGGCACCGAGTGGCCAAATAAGAGGCGGGAGCCGTCCCGTACATTACCGTAATCAATTCGTATGTGTCCACATCTGATTCTGTGTTCGACCTCCACAAAATTTTTTGGAATTTCGTCTGCGCGGGGTCAACGAGAATCTGACGATACATTTTAATTATGTCTGCCACGAAAACGTATGCGAAAGTGCGAAATCGCATTAAAATGGACGTTAGGTTGTGACCGTACAACGGTTCTCACAGACGTTAATGTAATGAGTAATGTATTTACCCTCACGGTCGCCACTTGTTTTCACCGCCCAACAAGAAGGTCGTTCGTCGCTGGCACGTTCCTCGCAGCCGACGTTCCCGATAGGAATGAATCTGTATCCCGTCGAAGCTCTCGCTCACGCAGCTCACCGTCGTCTCGTTCAGGATGTACGTGGCACAATAATTTGAGCAACAACAGTTAACTGACTTTACAATGTAATATATTTCTTTATAAATTACATAAAATGTCGCACTCATATGGATATCGCTCTATCCACGAGTCGCGGTTAACATTTTCAGCACGCCTCGCACTTTCGCAATACGACGCACTACGCGACACTCTCTCGACGTGTCGCACGTGTTCACGCGCGTCCGCGGAATCGTTTATATAGCTCGTTGTTATGGCTTTATTAACGCGTACGTATAACGAGCACTCGCGCTCGTACGTTAAACGACGCTTTCGCGATCGAATTACAAGGAATTTCGTTGTTACGCGACTTTTTCGAAACAAAGATGGGAGGCACGTATCGTACGTCCGTTCCCTTTAGAAGCCCGAGCACGATTGATTCTTTGTTCGTGCATCTCTCCCGGCCGGTCACGCCACGCTTGCGCGCGCATCTCAGAGTGGGGCGGTTGTCCGTTGCCCCTTTCCACGCCACGTCGTCACGTACTCTCGCTCGCACGGAAGTTGCCATGCTGCGGTCCCGCCATCTGTTGGATCTTTCCCGCGGTTTGTTCTGACGCCATCTTTGATCTTGAGCGCCTCCATTTGTAGTACCCCGACGTCCATCTTATGCGCTCGTTCGGCCATGTTGCCACGCGCCATCTTGGTTTTTGTTTGGTGTTCCCTTCGGCCATCTTAACTCGTCCATTTAGTCATTGCGCCGCCATGTTGTTCACGACGCCATCGTTTTTGCCTCATCCATCTTGCTTCGCCATATTGGTCTTAACTCTACTTTCCTCCGCTGAGGCTTATTCTAATACTCGCTAATATATATTCGCGATCTTATCCTTATTGGTACTCACACAACGTTATTATCAACGTATAATCTAAATCAACAAACACCTATATTTAGGTAAACAAAATAAAATAATCTTTCTTTATTTTCAGGTTCCCCGCTCATTCAAGTGACGCGACGCCATTTTGGTCCGCCATCTTTGGTATGTATTTCCTAAATTAATGTTCTAATTTTTTATTTTATTTTCAGGTCCCCTGAGCTTTAGCATGACGCGACTCCATCTTGCCCGCCATCTTTAACATGTCAGTCTTTTCGGTTATTCTAATATATATTATGCTAATCGCGGTTACGCTTCTTTAACGTAAATAAATGTTTGTCTTTTTATACAACAATGATAAAATTAATACCGATACCAAAACAAAATTAAAATTATTCGTTTCTCTTATATATTACCGCGTACTCGACTTCGCGATTCTTATCTTAATTAAAATTATTACATCTGTATATATCTAAAATCTATTACATAAAATATATTGATTTAAACAAACAAATATAAACTTTTGGAATATCGACACCCGATATCCAATATGGCCGCCTTCTCGACGCCATTTTGAGGAGATTACTCCCTCGCCGTGGATTCCTCCTCCTTCTCTGCTCCTTCCGGGTTGCTTCTTTCCGTCGGCTTGTCCCCTTCGGTCGTGGTCTCCGGGCTCGCTTCCTTCAGCTCGCGCTCGTGCTCGCCACTCCTCTGGGATGCCGCTATCTCCCGTTCGTCTGGCTTCCCCGCCATCTTTATTTTGTCCATCTTGACGACCGGCACTCTCGCCGTCCCCAGATCCTGTATGGATAGAATCGTCGGTTTCATTCTCCTCGCCAAATTGTCCGAGGATTTTCTGTCCGAGGATAATTTCCTTTTCCTCGAAACGACGATTCGTTCACTGTCGTTGTCACTGCTGGACTCTGTCTCTCTCTCTTCTTCCTCCATCATTTCTCTCGTGGTTCTCGACGCGCTTATGGCTGCTTTTCTCAGTTGACCTGGCCTTTGTTCGGTTGGATAATTCTTCCCCTTTGTTGTTGCATCCATCGTCTGCTTGGTCTGGATCGGCCATACCAGCCTCTTTTCCGCGTCTATTTCGCGTAACTCGTTCTCTTTGTACGCATTTGCTATAAATTCTATGTTTCCTTTTCGCAACATCACGTCAACTCTGTACGCGATGTCTTTCTTTTCTTCCGTCTCTTCTATCGTGACCGCCATAGATATTTTGGCTAAGTCCCTGTCCGTTTCTCGTTCTTTGATCACGATCGGTTCTATCACGTGTGTTCTTCTTTTTCTTTCCGCGTAGATTGTCCCGATGTCTTCTATTACCGCGTCTTCGCATTTGACGTCTTCCTCGCTCGGTTGTTTTTCAAGGTGTCCTTTTTCCTTGATCGCCATGAGCCTTTTCAAGTTTCTCTCGAGTCTTTCGATTCTATTTATTCGTTGACTCGTTTTTACCTTTTCGTTGTAGTAACTTTGCCATAATTTAATGGCCTCGTCTTCTCGTTGACGTAGATTCGCCATCTCGATCAGCTCGCTGTATCTTGCGATCTTGCTGCTTGTCTCGTGTCCGTTCGTGAAAGTTTTCTTTCTCGTTCGTTCGCGACCGGTTTCGTTGCGCCTTGTTTCACTCACGTCGTTGCTTTCGACGTTCGCGCTCTCGTTTTCGGTTTTTATTCGCGACACGAAATCGTTTATTGTCACTCTCACACTCGTGTCCTTTTCGCTATTCACTCGCGACACTTTTTTATTTCCTCGCGCTTCGCTCGTTATTGCGTTCGCGTCTTCGAGCTTCCTCGCACGTGTTCTCTCAGCCGCGTCAGCTGATTCTTTCGGGCTCTCGTCATGGTCCGCGCTTTTGGGCCCGTTTTCATAAGTCCCTAGACTTTTGGGTGCGTTTTCAACGCTGAGCTCTTTTTGTCCAATTTCTATGTTATCGTCTTTTTCGCGGTTTGTTCGTTCGACACTGTCGCTCGTACGTTCGATCTCGATATTTCGGCACTCCCGCGCTGTCTCTTTACGTATCGGTCTTTTTGAAGGGTTCTCTACCCTCACCGACAACGAATCGACATTGTTCACGCGATCGCGCACTCCTCGCCTTTTCGCACATTTTTCCGGCTTCTGTTCGATCTCCCGCACTTTTCTTCTCGATTTCCGCGCTTTTGACTTTATTCCGCCGTCGTTGAATAAATCTCGACGGACTTTCACACGTGGCTCCTCGCCATCTTTGATTTCTTCGCGTGATGTCTCCGCCATCTTCGCGTGGTGGTCCTCGATCTCGTCGATTTCCATCTTTATTGGTTGAATCTTTCCTTTGATTTTATTTTCTTCTATTAATTCGTTTCTTTCTTGTTTCAGGTTCTTCCCGGGCTTCTCATCTTCGATGTCCGTCCTGATTGGATTACGCGTCGCCGCCGTTCTCCAGGTAAGTTTCCTGTATTTTCTTTTTATCTTATTGATACCACTTTGTATTTTTAGTAGTTGCTCCCGTGCCTTGATGTACTCTGGGTCGCTCCTGGTATATTTTGACGTACTCGACGGTGTATCGTCCGTGAGCATCTCGCCTTCTACGATCATCACGTTGATGATGGCTTCTTTATCGAGGTAAGTCTCCTCTTCCTCGTCGTAATCGTAACATTCTTCTTGAGTTATGGCGTCTACCACAATCTCGTTTTCACTGGATTCTCTTTGTTGGTCCTCCATTTCTTCATCTTCATAATCGGTTGTTTCCTCCGCCATGTCGTCCTCTTGCGCCATGACGCCATTTCGCTCGTCCGCCATGTCGTCTTCCTCGTCCGCCATGACGCCATCTTGTTCGCGCGCCATGTCGTTTTCCTCGTCCGCCATGACGCCATTTTGCTCGTACGCCATGTCGTCTTCCTCGTCCGCCATGGCGCCATCTTGTTCGTCCGCCATGTGCTCCTCGTCATTTTGTAGAGTCGCTTCGCGGTTTGGCTTTATTTGCCGTGAATTATACACCCCTAATGGCTGCCCTTCCAGGTCTCCGATCAGATACGCGTTCTGTCGTATCTCTCTTATGATTTGGTACGGTCCGTCGTACACTAAATGTATCTTCTTCGTTAATCTCCGGCTCGCGTCGGATCTTCGGTGTAGCTTTATCCATACTTTGTCCCCGGCTCTGTAAGTCCTGGCTGTGCCGTGTTTGTCCGCTTGTCGCTTCCTTTTTTCGGCCGCCTTTCGCAGTTGCTCTCTCGCTATCGCGATTTTTTCTCGCCACTCCGTTTCCTCATAGTACTCCGGTAACAGTGTCTCGCACATGTCAATATGGCTGACGTCTCCATGTTGGAGTTCCATCGGCGTGTATCCCGTCGACGAATGTGTCGTGTAATTGATGACGCTTTCGGCTCGATTTATCACGCGATTCCATGTATACTGTCTCTCGCTCGCGTATGTCCTTACTATTCGACCGATTTCGCGCATCACTCTCTCGACCGGGTTCGACTGTGGATTGTACGGGGATGTTTTTCGCGTCTCGAATTCGTGCTCCTCCGCGAACTCGCGCCATCTCGCCGTAATGAATTGCCCACCGTTGTCCGTCAGAATCGTCTCCGGTACCCCTACGTCCCCGAAGTATCGATCCGTCAATATATTCGTAATGGTGTCTAATTTCTGATCCTTCATCGGATAAAGTTTCACAAACTTTGAAAATTGGTCCATAGCCACCAATATGTATTTGTATCCTTGCGCTGTTTTGGGCAAAGGTCCGAATATGTCTATGGAGACTACTTTTCCCGGCTGGTCCGGTAATTCGTAGTACTGCGTACCCACCGTGGGTCTTGTCGCGTATTTCGTCGCTTGGCACACTCTGCACGACGCGACTACGTCTCTCGCGATTCTAGCTATGTTACTTCCGTGGAAGTATTGCTTCGTGAACTCTATTATTTTATCTGTCCCAAAATGAATCAAAAACTTGTGTATCTTTTCTATCATTCGCCGTGCGATTCTCGATGGTAACGCAATCCTGTCGCACTCGGGATAGCGTATTCTTATGAGTCCGTCCCTCTCGTGAACGAAATCCGCTTCCTCTCGCAACGCCTTTTGTAACGATTCGTCGCCATCTTGCGCTCTCTTCAAAATTGGGATCCATGTTTCCGTATCGACGCCATCTTGCGCGTCTCTTATCATGGCGATTCTCTTCTCGTCGCTCATGTTCGTCCACTCGCATATCCGGATGATGTTTATGTGTGGCGTTCTTGTAGATCCGCCATTTTGTCTTCTTGATTTTAGCACTTGTCCGCCATCTTGACGTCCATGCTGGTTCTCCTTCGATTTTGAACATGGCTTCCTATCTGCCATTTTGTTCTCCATATCTGTCATGGCTTCCCTCGCCATTTTGATCTTTGATTCCAACTTTCTCAAGTCTCTACGTTTTATTTTCCCGACGTCGTGCACGCTCTCTGCTACCTGTTCTGCGCCTATCTTTTTATTCTCCTTGTCGTCCAATCGTGCGTTTTTTCCTGCCATCCGATTTTTTCTCGACTCTTCGTTGTTTGTCCACCTACGTTCCCTTTCGGTCCCGTCGGTATCAGATTCGGCAGTTTTCTCGATCATTTCGCTGCACTTTTTGGAACGGTATATTCTAGCGTCTCCAGGCTTTGTACTTATCTTTTCTCTCGCAACGATCGTCATGGGTAATTTGGTCTCTTTTTCTGGTATATCTATACCTTTGATTGTGCTTCCTCTTTCGAGTTTGTTTATCAGCTTCTTTCGCCAATGTATTCGAGGCTCTAATTTTGTTTCGCCATCTTCCTTTCCATCTTGTGGTACGCCATTTTGACGTCCATCTTTGCTTACGATCGAATTCGGACATGGCCTCTCGTCCGCCATCTTGTCCTCCATCTTTTTCGCTTGAAATTCGTATTTTCTCGAAATTTCGTTCTCGGTACTGTTTTTCCCGACATTTTGAGACTCCATTTTGGATCTCGCTTCCGTATTCTCAAATTTTTTCGGTACGCCATCTTGACGTCCATTTTGTCTCGTTATTGAATTTGGACATGGCCTCTCGTTCGCCATCTTGTCCTCCATCTTTTTAGCCTGAAATTCGTTATTTTTCGAAATTTCATTTCTCGTGTGTCGTTTCTCGACATTTTGCGCCTCCATTTTGGAGTAAACGTCCATATCTTCCATTTTGACCTTTTCGTCATTTTGGCTTTCCTCCTCGCCATCTTGGCCTTCCGCCATCTCGATTTGGATCTGTGTATCCTTGAGTTCGGCTCTGTGCAATTCGTACACTGGCCCTCTCGACCTAGGCATCTCCGCCATTTTTCGCGCCTTTCTGATCCGCGCTTCGGCCATTTTGTTTCTTGCTTCATCTACTCGTGCCCTTCTCTCGCGCTTCTTCCTCTTAATCTCGTCCGTGACCGCCCTCATTTCCGCGGCAAGATTGTTTCTCGTCGTTGCGTCGACTCCCCGGTAATCTTCTCGACTATTCCGGATATCTCGCTCCGCGTCTGATTTTTCTTTCTTCTCGCGATCCATGGTACGACTCTCAGCGTCGTTGGGACTTACCTTTCGTTTCCGCGTTGTTCCGGCCTTCTCCTCGTTATCTATCTCGAACTCCTCCGCTACGTTGCGCTTATCGTTCGACTTTCCATCGCCGTTTGGCTTTCCGCCATTTTGACGTTCATCTTGGCTTCCGACTTCCTCTCGGCCGCCATTTTGGCTTTTCGCCATTTTAGTCCCGCCATCTTGGCGTTGTATTAATTTTGGGATCTTCGATCGGTCCGCCATTTGCGACGCCATTTTTATCCCTCTTTTTTCGACTTTTCGCCGATTTTCCAACTGGAATCGTTCATTCGTCTTCCTTTGAGACACCATTTTCGTCCTCACCTCGATACCGTCGTCCTCGGGTATCTTCGTCTCCTGGACTTCCGCCATCTTTCTTTTAGACGTTCGTCCATCTTGTTGGCCCTTCGCCATCCCTGACGTGTATCTCGGTTCGTTTTCGCGCACCACGTCCGCCATATTGCCTTCCGCCATTTCACGCGCCCTTTCGCTTCTTTCCATAATTTCCTCACGCTCGGGTCTTACCGTTACTCTTCGCGTCTTACTTGGCCTCGACAGATTTCCGGTGTCGCCTTTCCTTTCCATCATATTGATTTGACGTCCGTTTACTCTAACGTCGCCATTCTTGTATTTTCCACTCGCGTTATATGTCGCGTCGTTCCCCGAGCTATCGTCGCTACTTCCGTTTCTCGCTTCGATCGCCGCGACGTTTCGCTTCCGGCTACTCCCTTCGTTCGCCATCTTCGCGTATCGCGGATTTTTTCTAATCTCCACGTTCGGTTCGCGCTCGTATGCTCTACGGGTATATATCGTGGTCTTCGGCTTTCCCGTCTCGTCGTCACTCTTCGGTAACTCGGTGATTTCTACGGTACTACTCGGCTTTGGCTGGGAAAATGGTCTCGATCTCGGCGCCATTTTGTACGCTTTCGCATTCGATTTAGCGTCGCGCCCTTCTATCGCCATTTTGTTGTATCCAACCATTTTGTTTTCGTCTCGCTTTCGCGTTCTCGCCGATTCGCCCGTGTCGTTTCTCTTCGACGGTACATTTATCGCCTTTCCGTTAACGTTCGCTTTCATAGCTCTCATCGATCTCTCGCTCTCAATCGTATCGAGCATCTCGATCATCTGGTCCACCGTTTTCGCTACGGATGGCCGCAGCTCGCGCGCCACTCCGCCGTCAAAGTGTTCCTTCACGGTTTGTATTATTTCTTCGTCCACCATCGGTGGTGTCAACGTCCTCGCTTGCCGCGCGATATTCAACGCGTATTCCGACATTGACGCTTCCCCCGGCTTATACTTGCCGAAATATAAATTGTTTCGAAAACGCATCTGGGCTTGAATTCCCCAATAATGCTTCCTGAATATGTCTTTAGCTTCCGCCATGTTGGTCGGTCGCTGTAGTTCCCACCATAAACTCGCGCTACCCTTCATCGCTCGCGCAAAATGGTGCATCTGCTCGGTTTCCGAAATTCGTTCGTACGCCGCCATTTTCTCGAATTTCTCGATGAATCTAATCGGGTTTTGTTTGTCACCTTTACCCTTGAACGTTATTTCCTCGAAAGGATTTTTTAGCCATCCGCCTCGCGGTAGTCGTAAGTTTCCTACTACGGTCGTGTTAATCGCGTCGTTCGCGTCACCGCGGTCGAATCTCGTCGCGTTCGTATCGTCCCTACTCTCCCTCGGAACGTCGCGCTCTCCCGTCGACACGTTTTCTCTCGGTTCGCTACAACCGCGCCTATCGTTCTCAATCTCCGAGACCTTTTCGGCTAACCTATTGACTATTCGGCATAATTCGTCCATTCGCGACGCCATGCTGGCCGCCGCCATTTTTAGGACGTTTTGCTGAGACGCCATATTGGACGCCTCCCTTTCGCTGTCGAACGCCATGTTGGCGCCCGCCATAAGTGACGCCATGTCGGTCGCCACCTTTCTCTCCTCGCGACTTTCGCCCGCCATATTGGCCGCCATGCCGCTTTCGGAAATCACGTGATCGCCGCCATTTCGTGACTCGGCGTCGTCACGTACGTCGCTTTCGCTACGCGCCGCGTTCGCGGTTCCGCGATCTTCGCTACTCGCTGCCTCCCCGCGCATCGTCGTCTGACGTGTCACGATCGGGCTTCTGAACGTCATCTTGACGTTCCTATTAATCACCGCGTAAGGATCAATCGTTTCCTCGCGATTCTCGTCACGCGGGTCGTCCTAACCTCGCGCGCGTTTTTTCGTCACCGAACGATCCACAGTCGATGCTTTTCTTACGCACACCGTTTCAGAATCAAATTTTCGCGCACGCGATTTTAACAACGTTATCGTGATACTCAAACGTTTCGCGTCGCCGAAAACATCATTTCTGTCCTGTCACGGTCGCCAATCTTTTCCGTCGTCTTGTTTCATACGAAGCGGTTTTATGCTTTTTAGCACCGATGTTTTCGTACACGCGATCGTTTTAGATTGGTCGTCCTTTATCTCTGTGACCGTACAACGGTTCTCACAGACGTTAATGTAATGAGTAATGTATTTACTCTCACGGTCGCCACTTGTTTTCACCGCCCAACAAGAAGGTCGTTCGTCGCTGGCACGTTCCTCGCAGCCGACGTTCCCGATAGGAATGAATCTGTATCCCGTCGAAGCTCTCGCTCACGCAGCTCACCGTCGTCTCGTTCAGGATGTACGTGGCACAATAATTTGAGCAACAACAGTTAACTGACTTTACAATGTAATATATTTCTTTATAAATTACATAAAATGTCGCACTCATATGGATATCGCTCTATCCACGAGTCGCGGTTAACATTTTCAGCACGCCTCGCACTTTCGCAATACGACGCACTACGCGACACTCTCTCGACGTGTCGCACGTGTTCACGCGCGTCCGCGGAATCGTTTATATAGCTCGTTGTTATGGCTTTATTAACGCGTACGTATAACGAGCACTCGCGCTCGTACGTTAAACGACGCTTTCGCGATCGAATTACAAGGAATTTCGTTGTTACGCGACTTTTTCGAAACAAAGATGGGAGGCACGTATCGTACGTCCGTTCCCTTTAGAAGCCCGAGCACGATTGATTCTTTGTTCGTGCATCTCTCCCAGCCGGTCACGCCACGCTTGCGCGCGCATCTCAGAGTGGGGCGGTTGTCCGTTGCCCCTTTCCACGCCACGTCGTCACGTACTCTCGCTCGCACGGAAGTTGCCATGCTGCGGTCCCGCCATCTGTTGGATCTTTCCCGCGGTTTGTTCTGACGCCATCTTTGATCTTGAGCGCCTCCATTTGTAGTACCCCGACGTCCATCTTATGCGCTCGTTCGGCCATGTTGCCACGCGCCATCTTGGTTTTTGTTTGGTGTTCCCTTCGGCCATCTTAACTCGTCCATTTAGTCATTGCGCCGCCATGTTGTTCACGACGCCATCGTTTTTGCCTCATCCATCTTGCTTCGCCATATTGGTCTTAACTCTACTTTCCTCCGCTGAGGCTTATTCTAATACTCGCTAATATATATTCGCGATCTTATCCTTATTGGTACTCACACAACGTTATTATCAACGTATAATCTAAATCAACAAACACCTATATTTAGGTAAACAAAATAAAATAATCTTTCTTTATTTTCAGGTTCCCCGCTCATTCAAGTGACGCGACGCCATTTTGGTCCGCCATCTTTGGTATGTATTTCCTAAATTAATGTTCTAATTTTTTATTTTATTTTCAGGTCCCCTGAGCTTTAGCATGACGCGACTCCATCTTGCCCGCCATCTTTAACATGTCAGTCTTTTCGGTTATTCTAATATATATTATGCTAATCGCGGTTACGCTTCTTTAACGTAAATAAATGTTTGTCTTTTTATACAACAATGATAAAATTAATACCGATACCAAAACAAAATTAAAATTATTCGTTTCTCTTATATATTACCGCGTACTCGACTTCGCGATTCTTATCTTAATTAAAATTATTACATCTGTATATATCTAAAATCTATTACATAAAATATATTGATTTAAACAAACAAATATAAACTTTTGGAATATCGACACCCGATATCCAATATGGCCGCCTTCTCGACGCCATTTTGAGGAGATCACTCCCTCGCCGTGGATTCCTCCTCCTTCTCGGCTCCTTCCGGGTTGCTTCTGTCCGTCGGCTTGTCCCCTTCGGTCGTGGTCTCCGGGCTCGCTTCCTTCAGCTCGCGCTCGTGCTCGCCACTCCTCTGGGATGCCGCTATCTCCCGTTCGTCTGGCTTCCCCGCCATCTTTATTTTGTCCATCTTGACGACCGGCACTCTCGCCGTCCCCAGATCCTGTATGGATAGAATCGTCGGTTTCAAGGTCCTGCTGGACCACAGGCCCTATTCTAAGAGCGTCGTTTAGCGACAACCCTGAACTGCTTTTACACGACGCATCGAACACGACGCGGATTTTCGAACCCTGATCGGAATCCTTGTAGACGCAATGATGGGGAAGGTAGAAGAACGGTGAATTCTCACTTGGCACGTCCACCCTTCGCATGTGTCCCAACGATAAATATTCATTGATGAATCGATGAATCGCGAGTATTGATCCTTTAAAGTAGGGTCCCGTTTAAAACGCCCTTCCAGATTGAAAAATCACTTTAACGCAATTTCCCTGGAATCGCCAAATTCATTAATAACCTGCTCTTTGAAGGGAAGCCCTACCGTGAACCTACCCTGCGGAGTTCACGAAACGTGGTCTTGGAAATGCTCGCATTAAGCTTTATCAAGCGTGAGATTGTTCGATGCTTTCCTGATTCCAAAAGAGTCCCAATTGCTCGTGTAACTGAGCGTTGAATAGCTTCGCATGAAAGGCTTGAATGCGCTGAACCGGTTTGGAAGAGTCGCTCAAGCGACCAGCTAGAACCCATCCTAGTTGCATCTTTTGTAGGACAGGATGCTTAGGTGAAGCTTTGATTTGCCCCACGCACAAAATGTCCCAGAATAACCCGGTCCCTATCAAGAGATCAATTTCCAGAGACCTATGGAATTGAGGGTCAGCTAATTTTAAATTGCGCGGAAATTCGAAAGCATCCCGCTTAAGATTGGATACCGGCAATTTGTTCGTCACCTGATCCGCGACAACGCAAATGATATTAGCAGAGTATGCACTGAGTCTAGATTGCAGCCTTAGATAGACCATTTGCGAGGACTCCAGTAACCGTTCCATTAATTCCCGAAATGGATATGTTTGACGAATGCGGTTTTAACGCGAGAAGATTTAAGAACTTCTTTGAAACGAAATTCGCCTGCGATCCGCAATCTAATAAAACGCGGCATTCTTTAGGCGTGCCCTCGTGATCGTCCACATATACTAGCTGTGGTACATGACTTGTTTGTCGTTTGAAGAACTCGAGTGCGTAACCACCGCGGAAGGCTGAGTTGTCACGTTCGCCGTTGTGACACTCGTTTTCTTTTCCCCATTGTTACCCTCCCGAGGCTCAGGTTCGGTTTTTGCGTGAAGCAAGGTATTGTGTTTGGCCTTGCACAATTTACAAGGATTCGATGTGCACTTGTTAGCCACGTGTGCGGTAGAACGCAAACAATTAGCACAGAGCTTTCGAGTGCGAATTTCCGAGATTCTAGGAGCGACGGTAAGAGCGAGGAAATTCTTGCATCGATATATCGAGTGATCGCCGCTACAGTAACTGCATTTGAATTACAGGACCGCATGACACGCGGCCTGATGTTTTACATTCGACTTAGAGCGCGCGCCCGCGCTCGGCTTGCCAGTAGCCTCCAAAACTTGGCATTTATGAGCGATGAATTCAAGCAACTGTTTTAACGTCGGGATATTGGAGCCGATCAAGGATGTTTGCCACTCGTGAGCCGTGACTTGATCGAGCTTGGACTCGATCACGTATATTAGTAAATCGTCCCAATGAGCGACCGACCGCCACAACGCCTGCAACGCGTGAATGTGCTTCGTTGCACCATCTGTAATTTGACGCAGTTGTACCGAATTTTTCTTTGTCATGGAAGGAAGCTCTATGATCGATTTGAGTATGCACGATTACTCGCTTGTTATCGTAACGTTCCTTTAACAAGCGCCACGCCACGTCATAGTTTAAATCCGAAATTTCAAGCGAATTAATAATATCACTTGCCTCGGACGAGAGGCATCCGCGCAAATACTGGAATTTTTGAACGTTCGAAAGCGACGTGTTCGAATGAATTATTGAGCTGAAAGCATCAAAGAAAGGGAACCAATCGTCATACCGGCCGGAAAACTTTGGTAAATCTAGCTTTGGCAATCGTACGTTTATTCGAGACTCCGACGTGCTAGAAATACCAGGCACTCCCGGGGACGGTGTTGTCGCGCTCCGCGAGGGGGAGCCGTGGCGCTGAAACATTTCTGTAATTCGGGCGGCTAATGCGTAATATGCATCCTCGAACGCGAAACGATCATTGGCCTTATTCTCATCCACGAGCTCGATTTGCGTCTGCATTGCATTATACTCGGACCAGTATTGGTCCAATTTTATTTTTCGTTCCTTGAGCTGAGCATTTACGGATGGCGTAACGGTCGTAATTGCACCAACGTACGTACTGGTGCGCGTGCACGAAGACTTTATAATCGCGCGTTGCCTCTTTAATGCAGCCAGATTTTGCTCGGTGACCACGAACGTGACGCCACAAAAACTTGAAATATCGAAATGGATACTCCCAATACGCAACAACTGCGCACGCCGACGAATGAGTACGCGAAATAACGAACGGATACGTTGACTAACGCAGCGAATGTATAGATAACGCACACACGAACTGACGTGTGAATGCGCAAGCGACGCAACGAATACGCGCACTGACGAATGAATACGCGAAATAACAAACGAATGCGTTGACTAACGCAGCAAATGTATAGATAATGCACGCACACACGAACTGACGTCACGAGTACGCTAAACGAGTGACGAAACGCAAAAGACGGTACGCGAACAAGCACAAGAAAAAAAATCTGGTCGGCAACAGCAGTCAAAACAATTTCCCTTACCTTATAAACATACGCAAAAAGCGCGGGACGCCGTGCTGTTCCTCTCTCTCTCTCTCTTCTGTGTTGCTGAAAGATGGCGGCTGGGGGAAGGTGATGGTGGCGCTCGGTTGCCGCCTGGAATCTTCCACCGCCACGTTTTGAATTTTCTGCCGCCGCCTCTGGAATCTTTCGTAGTCGACTCTCGATGTTTCCGCCGCCGCCTCTGGAAACTGCCACCGTCGAGTCTCGACGATTCCGCCGTTCCCGATGATGAATTCCATCGTCTCTCGACGATTAACGTTAACCCACGGCACTTGGTTGCCCCCGTGGATCGAAGCGCTGCCTTTTCGAGCCCCGTTGCTCGCTGCCTTCGAATGCGGCAAAAAATGCCAGCCGATGAGATTCGTCCGCCTCCGGAATTTTCCGGTAGCTATGCTTGCTGCCGCAAGCACGCAATGAGCACGCTCTTCGAAATGGCGCTTGTTCGCCCTTGGTTGAGCTCGTGCCTGCCGACGTCGGTATATGCCCACGCGACGGCCAAGGATCCCCTTGTATAAGATCTTGGCTAAATATTCGCAGCTTTACTGGCTCACTTCTCGCACTCGGAAACTTGCTCGATTCACTCGTGTGTATGATGGATGCCCGTTTGAGCGATCCGGCTCGAAGGACCAAAATGTTTGATGCAGCACGTGGCCACAGCTCCCGCGAATGATCTACGTAACGTTCTTTTGCGATCGGGCGGGTCGAGAAATGATTCACACAAGGTTTCTCTTAATTGTCTGATTTTAATGTTAACACAAACACGAGATCAAGTCCCGAAACCGAACCAAAGAATAATTACAATGCTTAAAGTAACAAACTTGCAAACACGTGCGAATCGGCGAGGCACGGAGACGAATCTGCCGAGCAGCGAGCCGGGCCCAGCGGCGTAACGGAATGGCACCGAACGAAGCCAAACGACCAGTACGACGCAAAGCTCGCTTCGACGAGCGCGATCGTCGCGGACGGAATCAGTTCTAGCGATTTGCGCTAGATTGACTATATTAATGAGATAAATTTACCGAACAGCCTCAGTTTCTAGTGATGTGTCATCCTCAGCTCTTTTTAAACCTTTAACTGCATCATCATATTCACCTACAATAACAAATATAATAGCAATAACAATTCGAATAGATTTTCAACTGATTTGCCCTATTAAAGGATAATTATTTATTTACAATAGAAATGTTTAAAAATTTTATTAAAATTTTAACTATCACTTTAAATTTGCAATTATCACAGAAAAAACACAATAAATCCGAATATTTCATATTTACTGCACAAAACTTTATTTAATGAAAAATAGATAGAAATAGAATAGAAGAAATTGATATATTCAACCAACTCACAGTATAAGTGAAGAACTAATCCTTTATAAAGAAGCCAATGAATATCAAGCTGAATACAATTTTTTACTGCTCTTTTTAAATACGGGTCTCGATCCTTTTTCAGGCCAATTTTTTGGAGGCCACAACATATTAGTAATCTTATCATTAAGATTGTCAATCCATTTAATAGGAATCACTGCGATTGTTTCTCCTTCCTCTTGGTCCTCTTCCATAAAGGCTACTACAGCATACTGAAAAAAAACACAATATTTATACAATTTTATACAGTACCAACGAAATATTTGAATTACACTTTTGAATTTATGCTTCATATAATTAAAATTCTCTTATTTTAATATCTTGCATTTAAAATCTTAAGAAGAGAAGTCATTAAAGAGAAATCATACATCCTTATTTAAGATACTCAAATAAATTACACAATATTAACAATGCTTTTTTATAAAAGCTTAAATATTCATTCACAAATGTACATATGTACATACCTATTGCTATAAACTTTAATAAACACATATTAATAAATATAAAATGTGAATATAGTAAATTTTAGAGCTACTTTTCCACAAGAATAGATCTCTTTTCAAAAAATTTTTGACCAAGTGAAAAATTTAAGGTTTGAACTATATCACCACAATAATTAAACTAGACCGATAACCAATGTTGATTGTAGACAATAACCAAAAGCAATAATAATCATGTAGAATATCAATATACAAGTACATAAACAAACAATAATAGTATAAATCTTACTATTGTTGCGCTTCCGCCGTCGGACTGCGTCGTCGCTTCGACACGCAACTTCGAGCGCGGGAACACACTCACACTCACACTGTCACACGCGGCTCGCGAGAGCAAGGAAAGACAGTTCGTAAACGAGAGATACCAACTTTATTAAATCAGCCGTAATACAGATCAAGAGCGAGCGCGTCCTCCACGAGAGGAGGCCAGTGAAAATCTGACAGGGCGCTTGTTGATCAACAAGCGCCCCAGCAACCGTTGCTCCTAGTCCACATCCCGTGAACTTGCATCTTGCCAACTTCATGCCCGGCTGATTCCGTCGATCGTCCTGTCAGCCGGCTCGCGCGGACAGGGAGCATACCGAGCGGCCGCAGCGCGCAACACTGCTCCTCCTCTTCCAGATTGTCGTCCCGACAATCAAGGGAACAGTTTGCGGTCAGAATTAATTTTCTACTGGAACTACAATCCCCGGATGTCTTCCTGCTCTCCCCGAAACTGAGCTTCCGGGTTACCGAGCTGCATCCTTCGCCTGATCTACCGCTCGTGCTCCTCTTCCGTCTTGAGCCTTGAGCACTTGGCTCTTCTGGACTTGCGGGCTTCTTACTTCTTTCTTCAGGCAAGGGGGGGGGAAGATATGACTCTCCGTGGATCCTACGTCCTACGGACTCCCCTAGCCTCCGCCTTGGCATTCGCTCACAGTCTCGCGGAAAACCACAGATCAAAAACCGCAGGAAAGGCGGTCTTCTTATAGATTAAAATTAATTTTTCCCTCGAAGGAAGTGCGAAGGGCGAATTCAGCCGGTACCCGACTCGGAGTTGGTCCTCATCCGCAGCCATCTTCCAAACTACCCTCCTGGTCTTCCTTTCTCAGGCAAACTGGAAAACAAAATGAAACGCGTAAACATTGCAAACATTAATAAGAAAATTATTTCCCTTCCCCTTTTTGGACTCCGCTAGGCTCCTTACACCAAGGCCTAAACCATACGTCTCTCTACGAAAGGAGTTAACCTATCCGCATGTACAACCTTTTTCCTACTGTGGGGAGTAAGTTTAGAGCTATTTTTCTACTGTATGCAGAGCTACTAATCCTACTGTATGCAGAAAACCATCACTAAGCTTCTTGATAATCGAATAAGGGCCCTCCCAATTACTTTGAAGTTTAGGAGCCCTTCCTCTTTTCCTCTGGGGATTAAAGAACCAAGCTTTCTGCCCTTCCTTGAAAGAAATTGACCTGGCTTCCTTGTCGTACCAGGTTTTAGTTTTTGAAGATTTAAGTGACATCTTCTGTCTTACTTCTGAATGAATTTTACTTAATTTTTCTCTTAAGCCTTTGACGTAATTTCCAGAGGTCTGGAATTCCTCTCCCGAAAATCCTGGGAAATTTCCCTGCAACAGGTCTAGAGGAAGCCTAAGATCTCTTGCGAAATACGACTCTGCCGGGGTGAGACCTGTGGTCTCATGTTTAGATGATCTATAGGCAAGGAGGAACATAGGGATCCATTTATCCCAGTCTTTTTGATTTTCACTAATGTATTTTGCCAAGAAATTCGTTATTGTCTGGTGTTGACGTTCAACTTGGCCATCCGACTGAGGATGCAAAGGAGTAGTCCTTGTTTTCTTGATCCCAAGAAGGTCCATCAATTCCCGAAACAATTTGGACTCAAAATTCCTTCCTTGGTCAGTATGAATTTCCGAAGATGTCGGGAGACGATTTCATTAACGAAGATCTCGGCGATGGTTCTTGTTCTAATATTTCTCACTGAAAATGCTTCCACCCATTTAGTGAAACAACAACCACGAGCAAATATCTGTTTCCAGAAGAAGTTTCTCGGGAGGGGGCCAAGTATGTCCATCTGAACACTCTGAAAAGGAGTACCCACGTTATAAATTTGAAGAGGAGATTTCCCCTTGTTCGAGGAACTCCTCTTGGCTGTACAGACACGACAATATTTGCACCAATCTTCTACATCGCGCTTACAGGTAGCCCAAAAGAAACGTTGACGGACTTCACTTAGAGTTTTGTTAACTCCAAAATGCCCTCCGGAAAAAGAATCGTGAGCTTCCCCCAAAATTCTTGCTATTTGATTACGAGGAATCACCAACTGAAAACAGATAGATTTTAGATTAGGAGATTCCCACTTTTTATACAAAATGCCCTCTTTAATAAGAAGGGCATTCCAATATGACCAATAAATCTGAGAAGAAATATCTCTTGACATTATTTCAGAACGAGGGGGACGAACACCTACCTCCTTTGCTCGTAAAATAAAAGAAATTTCCGGATCCTGTCTCTGCTCCTTTCGCCAGAGCTCCAGACTTCCAGTTTCCAAAGAGATCCGAGCAACAGTTTCTTCTTGCTTCTCAGAAGATCTTCTTTCCACCTTTGTACAATATTGACAATTTTCTGTCTCGCAAAGTCGCCTCGATAAACCGTCGGCGTCCTTATGAGACAGACCTTTACGATGGACCACCACGAACTGAAATTATTGGAGTCTCTCTAACCAACGAGCCAATTATCCTTCCAAATCTTTGAAAGACATTAACCACTTTAAGGAAACATGATCCGTACGTATCAAAAACTTTTGTCCCAAAAGGTAGTGGCGAAAAGACTTAAGCGAATCGACAATAACCAAAAGTTCACGAGTGACACAATAGGTTCTCTCGGCTTTATTCAAAACGCGATTGTAATAGGCAATGACTTTTTCTTTCCCCTCCTGCTTCTGTGAGAGGACTGCGCCGATCCCAATGGCAGAAGCATCTGTATCGACAATAAACTCTCCCTCTCCATAAGGAAACGAAAGAATTGGAGAAGAGGACAATACTCGTTTTAATTCTTCATAAGCCTTTTAACAGTCTTCTCCCCATACAAATTTAATTTTATTTTCCGTAAGAGCAAATAAAGGCTTAGTTATTGAAGAAAATCCTTTAATAAATTTCCTATAATAGGAGCAAAACCCGAAAAAACTTTTCAATTGCTTCTTAGTGTGAGGGATAGGCCAGTCCCTCACCGCAGAGATCTTTTCAGGATCTGTTGCAACGCCCTCGGAAGAAATCACATGACCTAAATATTTAACATTTCTTGCAAAAAGGACATTTCTTAGGATTAATTTTCAAATTAACAGTGCGTAACCGAAGAAAAACCTTCTTTAAATTTTCCACCATCTCGTTAAAATTCTTTCCAAAAATAATTACGTCATCAAGATATACTAAACAGATTTTGAATAGTAAACCATGAAGAACTTTCTCCATTAAACGTTGAAAAGTCGCGGGGGCGTTGCACAATCCAAATGGCATTACAGTAAATTGCCAAAGACCATTTCCAATAGAAAAAGCGGTCTTTTCCCTATCTTCGGGATGTATTTTCACTTGCCAATATCCGCTTTTAAGATCAAATGTGGAAAACCAAGTGTTACCTGATAGCTGGTCGAGGATATCATCAATACATGGTAAAGGAAAAGAGTCTTTTAATGTAACTTCGTTCAGTTTTCTATAATCCACGCAGAATCTAATTGAATCATCCTGTTTTTTTACAAGTTACAGCAGGAGAAATCCAGGGACTCTGAGAAGCTTCGATAACTCTTGTTCCTTCATTTCCTCAATTATCTCATTGACTTCCTTTCTTAATTTAAAATGGGATTCTACGTGGTACCTGTTTAATTGGGAGAGAATCTTCAATATTAATAACATGCCTAGCTACATCACAATTCCCGGCAATAATCTTTTCCAAAAATACATCCCGATATTCATGGATAAATCCAGCAAAAACCTCCCGCTGATCACTGGAAAGGTCTTCGGAGCTCCTAATAAGGAGTTCCCCCAAAAGAGGGGAAAACTCCCTAGAATTTCCCGTTTCGGCGATCCTCCGAATAACAGAGGAAACCCCGAAAAAAGAATCACAAACATTGACAAAGTTGATCTTCCGGAGGAAATTCACCCCCAGAAGACAGTCATCCGAAATTTCGGACACCAACATCGGGAACTCCAACGAATTCCCCCCTAACTCCACTTTCGCGAGAATCTCATATTCAACAGAGACGTCCTCCCTCGTGGGGTACTTAAACCTGCGTCCCACCACCGGAAACCTTTGTTTCCGTTCGCGAACAAATTTCTTACTAACTAAAGAAACATCGGAGCCCGTATCTATCTTAAAAACACATTCTTTATTATTAAAAGAACCAGAATAACACAAATCTTTCACAACTTTCTGTACTCTAGTAACAGAAAAACATTGAACTCTCGGGGAACTTTTCACACAAGCTGACCTTTCCCCGATAAGGTCAACTAATCCGTGTTTCCCTTATTGTTAGGGCATTCGTTTCGAAAATGTCCTTGTTTCCCGCAAAGCCAGCATTCTTTCGACTCTGCTTTATTAAACCTTCTCTTTCCCGCTTCCTTTGCATCCACTTTTTCCTTTTGTCCCTCCTCGGAAGAGTTCACTTTCTCATCCGTATCTCGGTTTTTGAAAAAGAACTTTCCGCTCTTTCCTTTTTCCCCAAAGCTTTCGCCCTGAATATTCCTCACTGCCTTCGCTCTTTCTACTGCGACCTTCAACGAAGTGACTCTCTCCAATTGAAGAGTCCTTTTGACAAAACCGTTCGAAAGGGTCGAAACAAATTGCGAGCAGGCAATTTTATCGCGAACGGCAAAGCTGCACTTGGGATAGGCTAAACGCGAAAGTCTTTCTAGATCGGAGCCCAGCGCGGCGTAATCCTCCCCGAATTTTTGCTTTCGGTTGGTAAAAAGCGAGTAATAATCCTGAGAGTGTTGATGCTGTCCGAAACGTAACTCAAGTTTCGCAATGAGCTCCGCAAAACTTAGCTCATGTGGATTTTCCACAAATTCGAGCACGGCACGAGCCTTTCCCCTGAGACACGAAGCCAGCGCGACGGTCTTCGACGGTTCATCCCACCGATTCGCGCTCGCGATTAAATTAAATTGCGAAAGAAACTCTCGCAACATAACAGACCCATCATAAGTGTCCGGCTTGAGCTTGTAGCCAAAGCCGCTTCCCGCATCCCCCGTCTCTCGCGACTGCCCGAACGTAAAAGTCGCGCCGCGCTCAACGTTACCGGCCCCCGCCTCGTGCGTCTGTCCAAAGGTAAAAGTCGCGCCGCATACATTATTTCCGGAAGAAATATTATCGGAACTACTTATCTGGGCTTGCAAGCGGAGCAACTCGACATTCCGAAGGCGCAGCGTCTCCTCGAACCGCTCCCGCATGTGCTCACGTTCCTCGCGCATCTCCCTCAGCTCGTCCATGAGAGAGCGCAGTGCCGTCTCCGAAGTAAGCTCCGACGACTCAGGGATGAGCTCCGATGTCGCCACGCGCCTCCGCTTAGCCGCTGCACGCGTCCTTTCGGCAGGTGCCGTCTCCGTCTCCGTGGAAGGCGCAGACTCCATCTCCGAAACCGTCACAAGTCGTTGTCGATCCCGGACGAGCCCCCAAAATGTTGCGCTTCCGCCGTCGGACTGCGTCGTCACTTCGAGCGCGGGAACACACTCACACTCGAGCGCGGAAACACACTCACACTCACACTGTCACACGCGGCTCGCGAGAACAAGGAAAGACAGTTCGTAAACGAGAGACACCAACTTTATTAAATCAGCCGTAATACAGATCAAGAGCGAGCGCGTCCTCCACGAGAGGAGGCCAGCGAAAATCTGACAGGGCGCTTGTTGATCAACAAGCGCCCCAGCAACCGTTGCTCCTAATCCACATCCCGTGAACTTGCATCTTGCCAACTTCATGCCCGGCTGAACGATTCCGTCGATCGTCCTGTCAGCCGGCTCGCGCGGCCAGGGAGCATACCGAGCGGCCGCAGCGCGCAACACTATCAATAGTCATAATATATCAGAGAAGTTGTGTGCAAGAGGAATACACAGATATGAATTCATATTTTCAGAAGTAAGAACTGCGACGGGAATTTCCGCGGGTCCGCCTGCCCCCGCGGAGGTCCGTCCAGATTGAATGTAATTCCCGACAAGATATCGATATGGAATCAGATCAGCTTCGTATTTATCTCAGTCCGGTAATATGACGCGAAAAATCGAGGATGCACGAAAGGTATTTGGGCGCCAGGCACGGCCGTCCGTGCCACACAATACGATATGCGGAACTCAAGCTAAGTATCAATTACGTGGCTCGGGACGAAAGGAGGGGTTAGCGTTTCGCAAATCATTATGGTATCAATTATTATGCTGATAACAGAATATGTATTTCAGACACATAAACGGCGTTACGACTCGAATACAAAAAAAAAGAAAGAACACGTAACAACGGAATAAGAGCGACATGCCGCGTACAGACCTGGCTAAATCATTACGCGATCTTCAAAACGAAATTATAACTCGAAATAAGCAATTAACTTCGACTGCGAATACACGAACAGACTCATAATATGAATACGATAGTCGATCTCTCACGGGAATTTATGAACGGACCCACAACGATAAGATCGCAGCCGAATTATAGCTTGGATATTCGAAAGGACTCATTACAACAGAAACTTTAATTGCGTTATAACGCGAATATACGAGAGCAACGCTAGAGCCAGACAGAATTATAATGCGAATTTACAGAGGTAACGCGCGAGACGTCGACACGTTAGACAATCAACGCAATAATTAATTCACATAAGTCCCGACGCGAGAAATGAGCGCACGCTAATCAGACGTGAATTCCGAATGTCGACGACACGGCCACGAGACAACGGCCATGACGCCACCGCGCGAATTCGCGAACACCTCCTTCGACTGCGTGGGAGATGCGACGGCGGGAGATTTCCCCATAGAATCAAAACGATAGAACGCAACGTACGACGAGCCCGGGGCAGCCAGCCTCCTCGAGGGACTATCGCAATGGCGTCCGGCGACCTTGGCCGCCGCGCGGTTACGGCTCGACGTCCTTTCCCGTGGACGGTACCACGAGGCCGCCGCCCCCGGTCTCGCTTTTTCGCGACGCGCTGGAGTGGTGGTCTTACAGTTCCTGTCGCCTCCTCGAAAACGCTCTCCTCGACGACCTGTCTCGATCCCCCAGTCCGGCGGCAACTCTCAGGCGACGTGTGGCGGTAAGGCTCGGGCGGCGTGGCAACGGGTCTCGGTTTCGCTCCTGACGCCGCGACATCCCACAAGACAGTGCCGTCGGGACGCTTCCGGCGCAGCGTCGGGTCCTCCCTTTGCTTCCGCGCCATCCAGCGCCTAGTATTACTCATTGATTATTACCCTTCGATCCCGGGCAGTCGATAAGGGCGGTCGATCCTAACGGTCGATAACTTTTATCCAAAAAGTTCGTTGACTCGTCCGTACACGCCCGTGTCCTGTTTGCCGCTCATCAGGCGCGTTTCCTTGCGCGAGTTCCCCGGCTGGCCGGGCCAGGGCTCGCTTCTCCATCGCCTCCTCGTGTCGTCGGCGGCCTGCTCTTTAACAGTGGGGTCCCACCGAAGCGTCCTCCGGTTGGCGACCCTCCACTCGCCCGTGTCCCGGGATCTTCGAGGTGCGCTAGTCGCTCAGGGAGAGGTCCGCGCCCTACGCCTCGTCCCGTATGTCCGCTCCGACTCTTACTCTCCTCCGTTCTCCTGCCCTGCCTCCGCCCTTGCCCTTGTTCCGTTGCTCCCGCTGCCCCTCCGCTCGTCCTCTCCATCACAATTTCCAACTCTAATCACGCGAACCACCACTCCAGTCGCCTTTTTAATCTTCCTGTCGAATCGAAAAATCATAAGTCTGTGAATTTAATTCCGCGAGCGGAACCACAAAACAAACGTGCGGATTACGCGCCGCAACGCGACCAAATTACGCTAAATAAAGGGACTCGCCGCGCTTCCGCCCCGCGGAAGCGACTCCGATCCCTTGCCGGACCCTGCTCGGTCAGGCGAACTCTTGTGACGGACCCTGTCACGTCACAGAACACATTTGGTAATTGTATCATTCATCTCCTAAGATCTAATTGTTTCATCCAGTTGTGAAACAAGAACAATATCAATCAAAGATGAGTCCATTGGCTATTGATAATAATTATTTTGTATTTGAAATTTTTGTCCACGTAGGATGATATTGTCTTCAGAATGAACAATATTTCGTAACAAAATCACAGATCCATCTTCAGTTTTAAAGCAATGATCAGGTACAACACAGCTCAATATAAATTTTTTGCTTCTAAGCATTTTGTAGTGCTCTCCTTGAATAGTTTCAATAGGATTAATATAATTTTCTGTCAACTG
Source organism: Tetramorium bicarinatum (assembly GCA_928718305.1). Classification (NCBI taxonomy): domain Eukaryota; kingdom Metazoa; phylum Arthropoda; class Insecta; order Hymenoptera; family Formicidae; genus Tetramorium; species Tetramorium bicarinatum. The sequence goes on from OV788319.1 coordinate 16,896,047, forward strand.
TATATCTTTGATAACTTTCTTCGACTCTGACAAGCGTCCATTGGTTTCAGCATCCCTTCTTGCTAACTGTTGCAGTGGTTGATACCCTGATCGTAATGATTGTTTGATAATCTTTAAATAGTTTTCATAGGAAAAAGCACTAAATGAGTCCAAAGAGCAATGCTCATCGCATTCATCAACTAGATGAGTAAGTCCATGCACGTTAAACACAACAAAGTCACGACTAAAAATATGACTACTAGATTGTACAAATAAGTTCAAAAATTCTCTAGCAGTATTTCTCATTGATCAAATCAAGATTTTTTTTTACTTCCTTGTACCATACATGCCCATTATCAATTTCAAATACTGTTGTCTTAGGTGTATTCAGCAAGGTTACGTATGTCTTAGGGAGTTCTGGATGCACTTTGTTTAAAATACGTAACAAACTGTTAGAAATAAAGCTCAAAGATCGTATTTCACTCTAAATAATATATTTCTTATCAATACAGTATCAGTTTAACTGCAGCCTTTTGTCTCGAATAGTAAAATCAAGCAAAATGCACGAAACGTGTGTCTACGTGTCCAGCGTTACGGTTAGTCTCTCGTCTGGGCCTCGGTCCCCCTCTTCCCTCTCTCCTGCGCGGCAGCGCCTGCATCGGCTCTGCGCACGGCCGGTCGTCGTTGAGTCGGCCCAGCGTTCTAGCATTTTCTAGCAGTTTCTTACATTCGGCCGTTCTGATGATGATGACTGTCCTCAGTCACCTGTCGTGATATGGTGGTCCTCATCCTTCTCCGTTGGTTATCCATCGCTTCCAGAGTCCTCTACTCCGACGTTAGCCCGTATAGCAAAATTAGTGTAATACCGTCGTATTACCTGGAACCAATGTAACCGAATTAACTTAGCACTTCAATGCCAGTTTAAATCGGTTCGTATGACTGAGCTAGGTTGGCGTAATCAGGCCGCCCCGTGTCAGTTCGTATAACTGGTCTGGCGTAGTGCCGTTGCATCACCCAGAATCAGTTCGTATAACCGAGTTTGTCCGGCAGTACTTTGCCAACTCAATCGGTCCGTGTAGCTGCACTAGACTGGCATTGCCATGCCATCCAGCATCAGCCCGTATAACTAAACTGGCGTAGCACCGTCGCGCCGGCCAGAATCAGTTCGTTCGCCTCGTCTCCGATAAATTGGCGTCGTGTCTCGTAGGGCGATCTCCTATTCGCTCAGGACCGCTACCCACGGTTTCATCTTATCGGCTGCTACCACCGTTCGTCGTGATCTGCCTCCTTCTCGCAGATCTTCGACCTCGTATCGATCGTTAATCAACACCTTATAGACCCGGAATGGTCCCTTGAACTTGGGGTGCAACTTCTTGCTGCTACCCGTTGCCGGATCACTGGTAATCTGTACTAAGACAAGATCACTCTCCTGGTACTTACGGGCATTCCGTCGTGTCTTATCATATCGTTCTTTCTGCGCTCACTGATCTTGATCGATATGTTTCGTGATGTCTTCGCGTAACTCATCCAACTCGATGCGATGTACAACGTCCTGTACTGCAGACAAGATCTGTGCCTCTGCCGCACTTCGTGTCTCACACCCAATAAGCGCTTTCAAGGGTGTCGTATTGATGCCCTTATTATACATAGTACTCTGTACCTGCTTGACGCTCAGATCCCAGTCTCATGGATCCTGTCCTGCAGTCGTAGTAGCCAAGGCCTGCACGATGGTCTTGTTGTACCTCTCGCACTGGCCATTAGCTCGTGGTGTGGCAACGGCGTTCAGTACATGCCGGATGCCATAAACATTACAGAAAGAGCGGAACGCCTGAGAAGTGAAGGCCGTTCCTCGATCACTGATAATCCTGTTAGGGACTCCAAATAGCCAGATTAGATTAGTCAAAATTTTCGTAACATGACACGTCCTCTGATCTTTTATCGGCTCTACTATGGTGAACTTTGTGAAGCCGTCTACTATAACAAGAAGGAACTTGTGACGCCTGCGGCTTGGTTCGAAGGGTCCAACGTGGTCTAAATGAATCGTATGGAATGGTACTGGTACTTTCTCAATACTATGTAATTTGCACTGCTTCTTCCCAGCTGCATGTTTATAATATGCACAACTCAGGCATGCATTTACATATTTGGTTACAAAGCGTCGCATACCAGCAAACCAATAATTTCGTTTGATTCGCTCCAACGTCTTCTCGGCGCTCAAATGCCCCGCGTCATCATGGCATAACTTGCAGATTTGCATCCGTGCGTTTTGTGGTACCACCCATGCGTTAACTTGATCGTTCATCCGTCTATAGAGCTTGTCGTTCTTTACTAAGTACTCGTCAAAGTAATGTTTAGTCTCATTTGTCGGTTTTCCGCATAACAATATTGATTGAATCCGTAACAGTTGTTCGTCTTGCAGCTGAGCTGCCAATATCCAATCACCTTCCGTCACATCAATGTGGCATACTTCTAATTCAAGCGGCACGGGATTCCGACTGAGAGCATCCGCGTGTTTCATCCGCGATCCTGCCCGGTATTCGATCTCGAACGTATACTCTTGAACTTCAAGCCACCATCGACCGATTCTGGGCAATAAATCTCGCTTCGCGAAAGTTGCGCGTAACAGTCCTTATACTTCAGTCCTAATAGATATACTCGGAAGTAACGTAACGCCAAAACGACTGCCATCGTCTCTAGCTCGTACGAATGGTAATGGCGTTGATCCATTGTCGTTTGCTTACTGAAGTATGATACAACCGTAGTCCGATCATTGTCCTTCTGCAATAATATAGCACCTACTCCTATCGCGCTTGCATCCGTATGCACCTCCGTCGATTTGTTCGGATCGAATATCGTCAATATAGATCTAGACGTAAGCTTTTCCTTGATCGTATCGAAAGCAGACTGTTGAGCTTCCGCCCATGTCCAAAGTGTATCTTTCTTCGTCAATCTCGTCAATGGTTCAGAGATAGTTGCAAAATTCTCGATATACCGCCTGAAATAGCTAGCTAAACCGACAAATTGTCGCACCTGCTTTACTGAACGCGGCATCTCCATTTGCAACACTGTCTCTACCTTGCCTCGTCCCGGCCGAATTCCTTCTTCGCTAATCTCTCTGCCTAAGTATTCGATCGATTTCGCGAAAAATGAACATTTGTCTAAGTTAAGTGTTAACTGGTGTGCCCTAAGCACTTCTAGCACCTGCCGTAATCTACTTATACCCTCCTCTATAGTTCTAGATGGTATAATAATGTCGTCTAGATATGAAAAAGCTATAGCGTTCTTTAACCCGCCTAATACTCTATTTATCAAACGTTGGAATACTGCCGGCGCATTTGTTAACCCGAAGGGCATGCGCAAGAACTCGTAGTGACCCTCCGGAGTCACAAAGGCCGTCTTCTCAATCGAATCGTTCGCTACTGGTATTTGATAATACCCCGAAGCTAGGTCTAATCCCGTGAAATATCGGTGACCCCCTAACTTGTCTATCTGATCGTCAATCAGCGGCATAGGATATTTGTCTCTAATCGTGACAGCATTCAGCTTGCGATAGTCTATGCACATACGGCGTGCCCACCATTTTTCTTTCGCACTAACAAAATGGGGCTCGCGTACGGCGATGTGGATTCGCGAATGATTTTGTTATCCAATAACTCTCGAATCATTTCTCTCACTACTTGTTTCTCTGGTTCTGCTAAGCGATATGGACGATATACAATCGGTACGTCTGTAGTACAGTGTATACTCAGCGACGCGGAATTTGTCTTACCCAAGTCGCGCATCGACGAGGAGACACAATCATCAAATTCCTGAATCAGCTGACTACATGGCTGTCGTGCTGCCTCATCTACGTTATTTATCTTCTTACTAATCGTACACACGTCCAGAAAGCTAACAATCGTCATATCCTCACTCGCGTTATCAATTGGAGACAACTGTTTGAATAATAACATATTGCCGCGTTTAATAGTGACTATGTGTTCCTGCTCTAAAAAGTCTCGGCCAACGATCACATCGTAAATAAGGTGGCAATCCGGTAATATTACCGCGTTGACTCGTGCCGTCGCTTCCATAATTTGAATGTCAACGATCGCCGATTTATCACTAGTCGCGATCTGACCGGCGAATCCTTTCAATGTCGTGCTCGATGTCAACGATACTTCGATATTATATTTATTAACTACCGATTCTCGTAGTAAGGTACATCCGCTTCCCGTATCGATTAAGCCTGTAACCTTGTGCCGATTCACAATTACCGTGCGCTCATACAGATTTTTATTATGCTTCAACTCTCGCGCTACGTTCACGTCTTTTTGGAGGGGGCACTTGTCGCTGAGATGCCCTAACCGATTGCAACGTTCGCACTCTACCCGCGGTTTCCGACATTTTCTCGCGATGTGCCCTGCCTTCCCGCAATTAAAACATTCTATTCGTTTCTTGTTATTATTCGTATCGTCCGTATTTTTGTCGTCTGTCTCTGTCTGTTTTTCATCTGCCGCCTGCGATGGCTCCTGTTTCACACCCGCCGATCGGTCCTTCTTGAAATTCTTACCGGATCCGACCGTCTTTTCTTTTTCGTTCTTCGATGGCACGTTACCCAGCGTCGTCATATATATGCATACAGCGCGTTAGCGTCCGTGTGCTGCGCAGAGCGTACCGTTCTGGCGATGTGTGCGTCAGCAATTCCACCAATCACTGCATCTACAAGATATTTATCTGGGATGTTAATATCCATCTTACGTAATTTGTTTAGTTTGTGAAAACAGTAGTCTCCCAGCGCTTGCCCGGGAGTGCTCTCATACAACGCTGCTTCCTTGAATAGCTTATTGAATGGTACTTCCTTCCGAAATTGCTGTCGCAACGTCTCCTTCGCTTCAGCCCACGTAATCGCCACTCGCTGTCATGTGTCATACCACAATCGGGCGTGCCCCTTCAACCGGGATGGTATCAGCCTCAAGATCGCTTTCTCGTTCCAGCCATACTGCGCGGCCAGGTCATCCACGTGCTCGATCCACTTATCAATCACTAAGTCGTCTTTCGAAGGATCGAATAGTGGTATCATTAGCTCGTCTCCTTTGTGGATGCACGGTCCGCGTGCGTGAGATGCGAGAGACTGTCGGTCCAGACTCTCGACGATGCGTTGTAGTCTCTCGGCGCGGTCGTCCCGCTGTCTTTTCTCGTCGTTCCGCCGCCTTCTCTCGTCGTCCGATGCTGAAGACGAAGAATGACGTCTCTTACGTCTCGAGCCGCTACTTCCTGAATCACGTCGTGACTTATGGCGACCCATCGTTCGTTGTTATTTCCGCCGTATCACACGGAAGATCTTGAATCCGTTTGGCACGTTGTCAAATCCCACTTCTGATTGTTAGAAATAAAGCTCAAAGATCGTATTTCACTCTAAATAATATATTTCTTATCAATACAGTATCAGTTTAACTGCAGCCTTTTGTCTCGAATAGTAAAATTAAGCAAGATGCACGAAACGTGTGTCTACGTGTCCAGCGTTACGGTTAATCTCTCGTCTGGGCCTCGGTCCCCCTCTTCCCTCTCTCCTGCGCGGCAGCGCCTGCATCGGCTCTGCGCACGGCCGGTCGTCGTTGAGTCGGCCCAGCGTTCTAGCATTTTCTAGCAGTTTCTTACAAAACTGTTTATTTTTCTTTTTGATATACCATGAGAAGCCCATTCTGTCAAAGCCACACGTAAATAAATATTTATATCAAATTCATCTGATTCACTAGTTTCCTCTGTGGAAACTGATGTATTTTCTAATTATGAATTTATATCATTGAAATTACTTGAATTGTCTTCAGAATAACAAACAGATCGATTATCTTCTATACTCTCTTGTTCTTGCATAGCAACATCTGTATTTGATTCTTCTAAGCCTGAAACTTCATGTATATTTGCATGATAAAACGTGTTAGATGATTGTTCATATTCGCTTGATTCTTCATAATCTTCTATTTCATGCAATTGCAATCTTAACCTACGTCTGTGTTCCATTTCAGCTCGCTTTCTCAATATTCGTTCATGACGATTCTACGTATAAAAGAAAGATACATTATCATATTAGAAAAACAAGAGAGAAGCTAAATATAATCTGCAATTTATAATATTAAAATATTTTGCGTTTCAGTAAATAACTTTCCTATCCTACTAACTTTCAATAAATAACTTTAATCCTATAAATAAAATGCACAATAACATAAGTTCTTCACACCAATCTTGCTTTTTAAAGTAAATTAATTTACTATTGTAATTTAATTATACATATCTCCATAAATTCAGAAATTATAGTAAAACTTCATAGATAAAAATATATTTAGATATAGACATAGATAAATAGTACGAAACATTTTTCTTCCCTTTCCTTTTAATAAAGATAGAAGGAGAAGAAGAACGCTTTGAAGCATTTGAAGCGTCAAGTGGACCGCAGCCAAGGTCATAATACACATATTTATACGTGTACGTACATGTAATTATACATTGTTGACAAGTATAAATACGTGGACGTTACGTTATTGATGTTACATTAAGTACGTTATATTTATCGCTGACAACATTCGTAGAATCATTTCATTCTTGTTGTTTAGCAAGTATTAAACAATAAGGATGAAATGATTCTACAAATGTTGTGAGCAATAAGTGGAACGTACCCTTGGAAATAGCTGATAACCTAATCTTGCAGCCGTCAGGCTGCACCGACCCGAGTCAGCGGGACCAGCCGGAGGCGCAGGGGTCATCGCGGCCGACCATCACCGCGATGGAGGTCCTCCTGGTGCCAGTTGCCAGAGTCGAGAGAACCAGTGGGCGCGGCGCTGCGGTGCACGGGGCCAAGGCGGAGCATCCCACGGTGGAGGCGCGGCGACGGTCTTGCGATCTGGCGAGCGAGGCGCCGCGGATGGACGACGGCGGCGCCGACGGGGTTCGGGAACACACCCGAGACACCACCCGATGACCATATCGGGGGCTCGGGCGACGGGGCCCTAGATCGAGGGACCACCGACTCATAGATCCGGGAACGGTGGTGCTGACGCGCGCGTGGCGCACCAGGAGTGCCCTGTATCATTGTTATTATCTTATTTATGCACTCGCTTATGCACTGGGTTTTCGTTCGGGTTGTGTTTTGTTTCCTGCGTCGCGTCACTAATTTGCGTTATCCGCGTGTGATTTCTTTGTGCGGAGTTTCGCGATACGGGCTACGGTGGAGTTGTATTTGATTTGCGTTATTTGAATTGATTTGCGTATCGCGGACTCGTGTTGCGTAACCACGAGTAATATCGGTTATTGTTTCTTGCCTCTCATTTTCTTTTTTGTTTATGTTTCGCGTCGTGGCATTGAGCCGAATAATAAGTTGTGTTTATTTGCGTCACCTTTATTTTGCGTCGGATTACTGCGCCGAACGTTAAATTGCGTTTTAGTTATTTGATTTGGTTTCTCCCTTTTCTGTTTTGCAACGTCGAGGTTCGCCGAACTCGAAATTGTCATTTATCTAGTGCTTGCTGTAACGCCATACGAATTTTTGGTTTTCGGCCAACGATTGGCTCTCGCGGCACGCGACCTGTTATTATGCTTCACTTTGCGACGCGCGTTTGTGGGGTGTGGTCTAGCATGATCTTGTATTTTAAGCCGAGACCATAGTCAGGCGTGGTGGAGGCGCGTCTGCGACGCAACGCCCGGCAGGGGTCACGCCCATGCGACCGTCCCGATGGGGGCGTGGTCGAACGCCATAGTACGGAGTGACGCAAGGAGGGAGTTAGCCCCAACCGGGGAGACAAGAGCGACGAGACGACGCGCATGCGCGAGCGCAACGGTGGGGAGAGCCGACGGCTCGAACCGGAGCGAGGAGCGCTATCCTGGTCTTTGTTCGGGGAGCTCTTGGGGCGAGTCGCACCCCGGGTGCTTGATAACAACCCCGCGGTCCCGCGTAACGAGGCGATACATGTAAATTTCTGCCGGAAGTACGATCGAAGTAGTCGGGTGAAACGGTCTTTAGTCGGGGAGCTCTCGAGGCGATTGATAGTGCCTCGAGCCAGCTTTATAACAATCCGCGGGTCCCGCGTAACGAGGCGCTACTTCGGGAAACTGAAACGGTTTTCAGTCTTCGATCGGGAGTACTCGAGCTAGAGGCAAACGGTAACGATAGTAGCGAACCATACCGCGTCAGCGAACACGCGGCAAGCAAATCATTGTACGTACCTGAAAAGAAGAAGAACCGAATAAAGAAACATTCATTACGAATAAAAAGTGCGTGACTACTTACCTATACCTACCTGTGGGCGAGTCCAAGATCCCAGCGGCGTGGCAGCGGTGGTCTTCGGAGCGTGGCGTCGGAAAGTCCCAGGATGTCGGCGGGGGGCCCGAGAAGATCTTCACCAGTCGGCAACGGAGGAGACGTCCACTCGGACACCGGAGGGCTGCGGGGCACAGGGGAATCAGTGTCGGCACGGTAAGGTGGTTTAGAGTTACAACGCGGACCTTCTTGGTAGCTATCGGTCAAACCAAGTGGCGACCTGGTACCTCGACGAGTGAGCCGCGGGACGTCGTGTCTGGTCACAACTAACTAACTTAACCTTCATCATAATGGGTTGCTGTATAAATAAATCTAAAAAAACAAGGAAATATTATTAAATATACAAATAATTCATACTTGTCTTTTATCCATCGTTGCTTCTTCTTCATATAACAAACAAAATTAATAATAATTACTTAAATCATATAAGAAAATTAAATCACTTCGCCGTACCATATTGATAGTAGTGGTAGCATACATGTATGTGATGGACGTAATTACTACTATATATCATATAGGGTACGTTCCACTTATCGCCCGCGGCGACCGTGGAGTCGTCTCATCCTTGTTTAATATATACTAAACAACAAGGATGATGCGATCCGCGGGCGTCACGGGCGATAAGTGGAACGTACCCATAATAACTAGCTGTGATTGGAGACTTGGAGATTGCGGGATTTTCGGACACATACGCAATAATATAGCACGGTAACTGAAAAAAATCCTGTAAACGCCCTTGTTTAGGCTTGTTATACAATGCAATTTATAAAAATATAAGAGAGGAATTTAACTCATCGAAAATTCTGTTTAATTATAATTATATATATTCTGTTTTAATTATAATTATATATTCTGTTAATTATAATTTCTGTTTTAATTGACGTAAGTTACCCAAGTAGAACAGCAAGTCATGATAATATCAAAGTGATCTCAAATGATGTCAAAATGACAAATGACAAATGATAAAATGACAAAAAAATAATTAAATTATGATTGAAAGATGAATTTTGTAATCATATTCTCATCATTTTGACGTCACTTTGACATTATTATGACTTCCTGTTCTATTTGGGTAATTGTTAGGCCAAAAAATAATAATGAAGAAATAGATGTTCTAGTTTCTGCAACTATTCATTTTTATAATTGGCGCAATTTCTTGATATCACTACTTTTTTAGGAAAGATAAATTTCTTGTTTTTTTTTTCTACAAAGATTTTTGTAGTGATTTCATACATTTTATATTGTTAAATTAAAATAATTTGGTACAACAATTATTTTTTTAGGCGTGATTTGAGCGCGTATACTTGGCGCTTGTTTTTACCTTTTTTGAAAAGATAATTTTGTTGTGATTTCACACATTTTGTAGTAATTATTATTTTGTACAAAAGTTCTTTTTTCAATACCAAATCTCCGATACCTGATCATTCTCACATAATTTCACAGGATATTTTAGAATTTCGGCTGGTATTAAGGAAAAGGGCGGGTGTCGCACGGTTCCTACGCGTTCCCCGGTGCCGCCGAACTCGTTGGTTCTCGTGGCACACCTCCGTGTCGTGATCTTCGCGACCCGGACATCCCGGTTGACGGAAATCGCCTGGCACGGTCCCTAAGCGTGCCCTGGTACTGCCGAACCCGTTGGTTCTCGTGGCGGATCCCTACGTCGCGATTTTCGCGACCTGGACATCCCGGTTGACGGGAGTCGCCTGGCACGGTCCCTAAGCGTGCCCTGGTGCCGCCGAACCCGTTGGTTCTCGTGGCGCACCTCTGTGTCGTGATCTTCGCGATCCGGACATCCCGATTGACTGGATTCGCCTGGAACGGTCCCTACGCGTGCCCCGATGAGAGTTGCAATCTATTGCAACCTTTGTGTCCACGAGTGTACATTCGGCAGCGCCTAATGTGGCAACATTCCGACACATCGGGCGCCGCCTTACGGTGAAAATGCGAACAGTACATTCCCCCACCTCTGGCCTGGGCGACGACGATAATGACGACGACGTTTCTTAATCAAAAATTTCCAAATTCAGACTTTACATCGCGATATCTCCGCTCGTAGGTCACGCAGAAGAAAAATAAAAATACTTTCATTATATAACTTAAACCCAAGCTATTCATTAAGCCTACTTAAAATTTTGTCGGTTCAATCGTTTTTGAGATCTGATAATCGAAGGATCTGTCAATGCGACGTCTCGCGTAAAAGAAGCTTGTCGGTCTCGGCGCGACACTGCGCGTACACTTGCCGCGAGACACTACCTCGCCTCTTGATAACATAGTTATTAAATTTTGGCATCAACATGATGATATTAATTGAATTCTCTCTACATTATAACACTATAACTATCATCTAAATATCCATTTTCACTGTTTCCTACATAATCCTTTACTGCAAAGAAATAATTTAATATGATGAAAAATTGACACTAATACGTCAATGTATATAGTGTCAATTTTTCATCATATTAAATTATTTCTTTGATGCCATGACGACAACCATCGGTTTTGATGTCATATTGACATCATTTTGAGCAGACTGTTTTCACTGGGATGTCCCCGTCCCATCTCTTTAGAACTTTCATAATTGCAGTCATAAAGAAGTTGTTTACACGCCTCAACTGCATTGATATATGTATCTGAAAACACAAAATATTTAATTATACATGGATTATACATGGAAATAAATAGAAAAAGAAACATGAATAAGTTGTTGACAACATAGTCAAAGAGGTCCATATTTCATACCATTTGAAGTTTAATCTTTTTTTCAAAGAAAAATATTGAATTAATAAATTAAATTAAAAATTAAAAATAGATTTAATTAAAAAAAACTTTAAGCTTGTAAGTAGTTCAATGAAATCCCTCAAAAGTGTTTTAATTTCACAGTAAATCAACTTTACTATGAGAATTTTTAAAATAAAAGGTTACCATAAAATCGTTTCACTAAAATATTTAATGATGACCAGGATGGATGGACTGGCTTTTCTTTTCGAACAAAATCTCCAGCTATCTTAAAATCAGTAGGCCATTTTGGTCTTCATGCCTATATCCATTTCAGTCTCCAACCATTGAGCCAAGCCAATATCGTAAAACTCGCTGTCAGAATCTTCTTGATTTATAAACTTAAACACGACAAACTAGAAATATAAAGAAAATATTACAAAAAACAATTTACAGCAACACAACGGAGAGTTAAATACTAATGTACCTTTGATATAAACTAAGCAGAAGAGTACAATTTTACACATTTACATATAGTAGAAAATAAAGAGATTATGGGAACATTGATACTGTATGAAGCAAAGGTATACACACGTATGAATTCTCATCTGGTATAAGCCAGCACTTAGCCTCAACTTGTTCAAGATGAAAGAAAACCTTTCGCTTTTCCAAGTTTGATACTTTAACAATACCCAGAATTGAAGAGCGCAAGAGATATTATACACATCTGCATCATACTTAAATGAAAATCCCACTAAAATCACTTGTCTATCCTGTAGAATTATATTTTGAAGCCACACAACTTCGCCTGTTTTGATTTTAAAACAAGAATCCTTTTTGTTGACTTTCAGCACAATACCATTGTTCGAAAGAGCGCGACAGAGCAAAAGGCAGACGTGCACAAAAGAACGGCAAAGCAACAGTTACGATATGCACAATATATTTACAAAGTATTTACAAAGTCTGTACAAGAAGTGTACCGCGAGAAGTATCGCACACGCGAACGAGCAATTGAAAGCGCGGACAAGCAATCCGCGAGGGATAGATAGGCGCAAGAAATAGCAAAGTGAAAGCGACGGATAGAGCAATCCGTGAAGCAAGCAACTCGATAAGCAGATAAAGCGACTAATACTCGAGCAAAGCAATTAGCGACTGCGGGCAATCGGCCGCGTCGTCGGTCTTTTAAACTCTCGGGGGCCTTTGTTCTCGGCAATGACCCTCGAGGATAGGACACCGAGAGCCGTGTCGCCGAAAACAGCTGATTTTGGAAATAACAAGGTCGCAAGATCGAGTCGCCCGATCTTTCGGCGCTATGTCAATATGCCGTCGGGCAGAAAAACAGCGCGCCTTTGTCTGCCGCCTTCTCAAAAAGCACGTAAACACGTACCTTTTCGAGAAGATTCCGCGAAATTGATCGAAATAATCGTCGGAAATTCCCTTGCGACAAATGTAGCAGGTTCACGATGTAAATGGGGAAATTATAATCGCGCTTCGAACATACGATCCGAAACAACCATTAACAGAGACACATCTAAATTGTGAGCCTTCAACATTATCTTCAGGCAAAAAGTGTCTCATGCTAAGCTGAATATGATTGCTGTCCTCTAAAACAATGTCAACGTTGCAATTTCTTTCAAGATCTCTGTATGCAACTTGATGCAATAGTTTATAACCGGACTGTGATTTGATAGATTTTAGTTTGTTCTCAAAAGGATACGTGCTGAAGGATTTCACATTCCCATGTTCAGCACACTCCTGTACCAAATGGCACAGGGAATGAACATTGTACACAACAAATTTGTCACCAAATATAACTGCAGAATGTGTAATAAATAATTTGAGCAGTTTGATAGCACAATCAAGATGAGACTGTACTAGAATACTACTAAGAATGTACATGCTACAGTGAAAAAGAAGAAAATACTTATAAACATTGTTGAGTATATTATTTTTAAAAATAACAATTCCATACAAAAGAATTCTACGGAATTTTGTGGCCTTATAATGTGCCAAATTGAACTCTCTAGGCTTTCTATTAAAATCTGTAGGACATGAGGTTTCAATTGCTTGAAGAGTAACTGTAATTGCATTCACCGCTGTATGATGCAGCTTCCAAGGACCGTTCCATTTCATCCATGCAAGTAATAATCTTTTAAATACTCCAAAATGAACAAGATGAAGAACATCAAATCGAAATTGACTAATCATACCTGTTGGAATAACTTCAAAAGGAGACTTCAACTTGATGATAAAAGGGCTATTTCCTGTTCGTGAATGATTCATCAGTTCTTAAAGAGTGATCTAGCTTTAAATATGTCATCCGATTTTGACTCCACTCACCAACTACGGTACATTTTTTGCAAGCATAGTATTCACCATGCTCAATTATTCCCTTTATTAAGGCTCTGGCAGGAGCATTGCAAATATAATGTCTCACGACAAATTCGTAAATATGATTATTATAAATGTATCCATTTTCTGACAGATCTTGAATTTCCAAAACTAAATCTATAAGAAATTCATTAACTTTAGGATCACTGTTGCCATAATGCACTGCTATAATAAATGGCTCATTTTTGCTTCCAACTAGTTTGCCTATTGGCCTAAATTGGCCAAACCCAAGCAGCATTTTTTAGTTAAGCTTTTTAGTTAAGCTTTCCGACTAAGAACTACTTTTCTACTAATTACAACGTTATAAGCGATCCAAGAAAGTTATAAAATAAAACTTATAATTACTAACGTTTTTTGGATGTTGTCTTAACGTTAAAATTACGACGTGCTTTTTTTATCACTTTCCCAACGTCAAATTTAAAACAGTTTAAGTTCTATTACCCGACGTTAAGATATTTAACGTTCGCCTGACGTTATACTCTGCACCACACTTTTCGAGCGACTTCAATACGTAATTCTCAATACGTAAACCAACGTTTTGTTATCAAACGTTGTAAAACGCTAACGTTGTGAAACGTCGCCTGTGGTCATTTCTGACTGACGTTAAGAAATCGCGAGAAATGGTAACAAATTCTGCCTAAAAAGAGAGTAGAGATATATGAGTGTAAATAGAACATTCGGTTTGATGTGACGTTTGACTTGTTTGCGGAAGTTAAATAATTGTGAAATATGGAAAAACTGAAAGAAAAGTTTAAACATTCTTCCACCTTTTATAGAAAAAGGCTAAAACTTTGTGAACAATTTAAAAAAGATCTAGAGCATAGAGATTTTAAAAGAAAAAAAAAAATACATCAGAACCATCAAAAGATATAGATATAGATCAAGATGTAAATCTTGAGACTCCCATCCAAGCTTCAAGATCTAGAACATCAACAAATTTTCCTGAGTTACCAAAATTTTCTGATATGGAAACTGAAGATATCGACATACAATCGTTATATGACAATGAGGAAATTTTTTTTGAAGACCAAGACAAGGTGCTAAAGGTTATTGAAAATTTAAAAGACTGGGCCCTGAGGAATTGTATTACGCATTTTGCTCTGAATGAATTGTTATACCTTTTGTCTCAGGCTGGTTTTAACAATTTACCCAAAGATTGTAGAACCTTACTACAAACTCCACATAAAGTAGAAATTGTGCCAATGGGATTTGGCCACTTTTGGTATTATGGGATCAAACAGAGTATAACTAACATTCTACTTAACAACGAAGGTATTACAAAACCAATGAATGTTGCAATAAATTTCTATATAGATGGTCTACCAATAAATAATAGTTCAAAAACCCAATTTTGGCCAATCCTGATGAAAATTGTTGAATTTTCAAATGTTGCTCCACAAGTCGTGGCAATTTATTGTGGTGAGAGTAAACCTCCTGTTAAATTATTTTTTCAAGAGTTTGTCACTGAACTTAATAACCTATTAGATCAAGGAATGCAAATAAATGAGTTTCAAATAAAAATAAAAATAAATGCCTTTGTATGTGATACACCTGCACGTGCTTTTTCAAAATGTAAGTATATAAAATCTACTTTTATACTATTATATATATACTAGAATCTGTTAAGGAATACAAATTAAATTATAAAGATTTTTTAAAGAATTTAGTTCAAGTACCTTCAAGTTATACATATTTTTTGTTGTTGTAGGTATCGTTTCACATAATGCATACAGCAGTTGCAATAAATGCACAGTACGAGGTCAGTATTGTCGACAAAGTAAACGTATGAGTTTTCCAATTGATTGATCTCCGAGAACGAATGAAGCATTTCGGCAAAAAGTTGACGGAGACCATCATATAACAGAAGTAGGTATCGAGGTACCGATACCATCTCCTCTGGAATCCTATACCTATACCTATCAACATGATAAAGGACTTCCCCTGATTCGCTACATCTCATTGATTTGGGAATTATGAAACGATGCTTAAAAGGATGGGTACATGGAAGTCATAATTGTCGTGTAAAATTTTTTCCTACTCAGATTGAAATTATATCAAAATGGTTAGAAGAAAGCAATTCCAAACTACCAAATGATATTCATCGATCAGCAAGAGGTTTAAAGTGTCTGTCATTTTGGAAAGGCACAGAATATAGAACCTTTTTATTATATTTGGGACCTATTATTTTAAAAGATCACTTAACTAATGAATTATACAAACATTTTCTTTTATTTTTTTGTGCTATAACTATATGTTCAACTAACTATTATACTAAAAATGAAAAACTTATATCACTGGCTGAGCAACTTTTGAAAGATTATATTGAGTTATTTATAGCCAATTATGGTGATGATACTATCAGCAGCAATGTGCACAACTTGTCTCATTTAATAGATAATGTTAGAAAATTTGGTCCTTTACTTATCATAAGTTCCTATTCATTTGAGAGCAAATTAGGATCATTAAAACAATTTCTAAGAAGTGGGACTCGTCCATTAGCTCAAGTGGCAAAAAGATTGATAGAAACATCTGTATTAGACTGTAGAACTCCATCAGCACCCAAAGTTCCTATACTTAAAAATGAAATAGTTAATCCATGTTTTCTATCACCTGTTTGTAACATTAGCTATTTTAAAACAATTAAATTAGTGCAAGGTGTGAATTTAAGTAAAGATCCAAAAAATCAATGGTTTATGACAAAAAATGGAGACGTTGTCAAAATGATATGTGTTTATTCGTTGAAAAACAAAATTTATATATATGGCTCTAAATTTAAAAAACTGTTAAACTTTTTTGATTATCCATTTGAATCAAAATATTTTAATATCTGTACGGCTTCTTCTAATTTTCACAAAGTATGTAATTTTGAAATTGAACAAATTAAATGTAAAGTAATAGGTTTAAATTATAAAAATATGTTTGTATTTTTTCCATTACTTCACACTATTGACCTACTTAATATGTGATTTAGATCTGGTTAACTCTTAAATTATTCAAAACTATAAAATAATGTTAGTCTATACCTACTATTTAAAATTTTGCCAGATGTATTTCATAATTAATTTTGTTTGAAAAAGTTTCTAGTGTTTCAATATGTTAATAAATAACAAACATTAAGACATATAATATTTCATGCAAAACGTATTTTTAAGAAAAAAATAGGTTAATACTACAGTTTTAAATCATATAGATTAAAATTTTGTATTAGTATAATCTATGTGCAAGAAACGTTTTTTTTTAGATAATTTAATTAATATTTAGACTATATATAACTAATATTTTATTGTAGGTATAATTATAATAAAAAAGGTATATGTATTAAAAAATGATTTTTATTAATACTTGTTAAAGTTTTTAATTTAGACAACTAGAATTATGTGCTACTTAAAAAATAGACCCTTGTGGACTAGTATTACAAAAAATACCTTTTTTCTTACAAATAAAAAGTACTGTAGCAATTTGAGATCTAGTTTGTCAATTACAAAAACTACGACTAATAATAAAAATCTTAAAACAAATAAAAAACTTTTTTATCGTTTTCAAAACTGTATTATATATTGCAAACACAAAACAACATGTATTTTATATCCCATAAAACATTAAAATATACTTAGTATATACAATGTATGTACATTTATGTATATTGAATATTCTATGAACATACATCCTAGATGCAACTTACATACATAGGATGTGAAATCTATGTGCAAATGTAACCAGGAAAATATCCATAGAAGATCCACAGTACATACATATGTACATGATATATATGGTACATTCAGTGTATATACACTCTGTATGTACATTCTTTGTACATACATGTACATATTATGTATATACATTTTGTATATACATTCTTCTTATGTATATGCATACCATGTACATACCAAGCACATACAATCTATATATTTATTCTTTACACATATATGTACGTACATACTACATACATATATTCTTTATACGTATATGTACTGCTCCTCATTAATTTGTTCCATTTTCTTAGTGAGTTTATAGGATATGACGTTTTATGTAAACTCGCTACAGAAATGGAAATAATGACAGCGAATATCATGTACTGATGAAGAAGTGCACTTTGTACCTATTTATATACATTTCCAAGTGAATTTTACTTACGAGAAAGCTTATGGTCTTATGCGACGCCTAGCAGCGTAGGCGAAATTTATGGGAGTATTACACATTTTATAAGTATTAAATAACATTTACTATAATCTTATATAAATTAATTAATACTAATCAAGGGCAAAGTGCCTTATTAAGACATGTGAGGAAACCATAAGCTACTAATTAAGATTAAATACGGGTAAATTTAAAAAGTTCCATATAAATCAAGAGGCACGGTAGTGTCTCGCGCGCCAAGTTACGCGCAGCGAGGCGCCGAGACACGGCCGTGCCTCTTTTACGCGAAACGTCGTATTGAGAAATCCTTCGATTATCGGATCTCATTAATGACTGAATCGATCGAATTCTAAGTAGGCTTAATCGAAAGCTTGTGGTCGAATCATATAATGAAAGTGTTTTTATTTTTATTCTACGTGAACTACGAGCGAAGATATCGCGATTTAAAGTTTGAAAAAGTCGAAAATGGGAAATTTTCATTTAAGAAACGTCGTCTCCTCCGCCCCGGCTAGTGGTGGGGAAATGTCCAGGTTCGTTTTTTTAACGCAAGAGCGCTACTGTTACGCGGCGTCTGTACTCACTGAGGTGCACTGCTGAACTTAGGGCATCTCAGTGCATCTATAACGAGAACCGAGCCATAACCTCAATGTCATCTTGATGTTAGTAGACATGTGTAGGTTAACTGTGTAAGTGTACGTATCGTGTGCATACGTATTTCCACGAGGAGATTTGCACGTGGCCGTTGTCCGACCGTGACGTGCCATCACGTGATCTTCTTTTAATGACGCTGAAAATGATCGTCAAGCATCAAATCAATGTGAATATATTTATTAAATTTATTAATTAAAAAATATTAATATTTATTATTTTATATTTATTATGTTTTTTATATACATTCTTAAACTTGATTTGTCATCTACATATCATATTATTATAAAATTAATTATTAATATATTTCTTATGAAATTAATTTTATATGAGATTATTTAATTCTATGTACTAAAAATTTATTTTATTTATATGAGAGTTATATGATCTGTTGATGACATATTTAGTTTAAGTGTGTATATACGTTCGTAAACTTAATGTACCAAAGATTTTATATGAGAATTATTATGATCGATGACAGATTTAAAGTGCGTTCCGTTTCATGCATGATGTGCATGATGCATCATTTATTTTTTTTGTTAATCAAAAGATAAACAAGAATAAATGATGCATTATGCACATCATGCTTGAAACGGAACGCATCTTTAGTTTGAGCGTGTATGTAAATTAATTTATATATTATATATTGATATTAAAATATTGGCTGCTGTGCGCCGATATAAGGCTGCTATGCGCCGATATAAGGCTGCTGTGCGCCGATATAAGGCTGCTATGCGCCTATGAAAAATGATTAATAATTATTAGAAAATGTTTAAGATATTAATTTAATTGCTGTGCGTCGATATAAGGCTGTTGTGCGATATACTAATTACTACAAAATGTGTGAAATTAAGAAAATTATTACATTAAATAGATCAGTCCCATTATACAAGAATCTTTAATAAATTTAAGTGCTCATCGAAATAAGTATGTTTGATGTATTTATATGTTTGTATCTGATATGATATTAATGCATGTTCATATTCGCAGGTTTATTAAATCTGCGATCATTGTGATATCGAGTGATATAAGAATTGAAGAGAAGCATATTCACCGAATCAACGGAGAAAAAGGTAAGTTTGTGATTTATTTTATTATTATATATATATATATATTATATATATATATATATATATATATATATATTATATATATATATTATATATATTTAAAGTTTCATTAAGCTCAATGTAGTAGAGATTTATATTATGGGATTTTATAAATTGAAAACTAAGTTTATATACATTCCTGCATCAAAATGGAAAGAGAAAACTCATTTTCCTCAGAACATATCTGTCAAATACGGTCTGATGACATGGAAAACATTTTTACGTTGCATAGAATTTGATAGAAAATAAAATTAATAATATACCTGTCATCGAAACTTTTGAATTGTTCGTGCCTTTCGAAGCTTCTTAAAATATGTTTAAAGAAAATATGGGTTTGAATGATTTTTCGCAAAATTTTATAAATTACATCTCTGCTTATGTATTGTTTTCATTAAACAACAGGTACATAAGGATCCAGCACTGGAAAAAGTTGGTATAGCGGCCTGCAAAATTCAAACAACCCCAGTGTCAGCTGATGCACGACGAGAGAGACTACTGAAATTTTAAATTAAATTTTACCGTCGAAAGAATGGGAATAGGACGGCCAGATATGGACTCAACGTGTAAATTGGACAAATTCTTAAAAAAGCTCATCTATCTTTTCAATCGTGCAATGTGTGCGTTTATATATTATATATTGATATTAAGATATTGGCTGCTGTGCGCCGATATAAGGCTGCTGTGCGCCGATTTAAGGCTGCTGTGCGCCGATATAAGGTTGCTATGCGCCTCTAAAAAAGATTAATAATTACTAAATAATGTTTAAGATATTAATGTAAATGTCCAAACAGAAAGAATTCAACATACAATTTACAATATCTGAGAAATACGTATTTGCTGTTATTGGTAGAGGTGGTTCTGTAATAAAAAGAATTGAACACTCAACTAACACGTGCATCAAAATCGAAAGAGAAAACTCATTTTCCTCAGAACGTATCTGTCAAATACGGTCTGATGACATGGTAAACATTTACAGGGCACAGAATTCGATACAAATTAAATTTAATAATATACCTGTCATCGAAACTTTTGAATTGTTCGTGCCTTTCGAAGCTTCTAAAAATATGTTTAAAGAAAATATGGGTTCAAATGGATTTTCGCAAAAGATTTAAAAATTTAATGGCACAAAGTTGATAATTGAGAATAATCCTCATGTAACTACAAGTACGCACACAATTTATATCATGTTGTATATAACAGTATTACTTATGTTATTGTAATAATTATTAATTCTTTTTAGCTGTATTGAAGAGAAGGATTATATTAAAAGGTACTGCTGATCAAATAGCGTCAGCCATTATTTAAATAAAAGACAACGTTCAGGAGGAAATCGAGGCTCAATCAAGCTCAGTTAAAGATTGCATCTGCGAGACACCCTAGACATTTTGGTGTTAAGAACATAAATGATCATTCTGATAATGAGATTTGTGATTATCCTTATCATATGAAACTTGTAGAACAATCTTAGAAAAAGATGATTGTATTATGCAAGAAATAGAAAGAGTCTGGTACAAGAATCATTATTGATAATAAAATTAATGCTAAAGATATATATTATTTTAACACATTTGTTTTAATGAATAATGATCTTTCATTTTATCATTATATTATTATATTCAATGAATTTTTTTTCGATTAATCTGTGTTAATACTGTTAGAGTCTACAATAACAACTATTGCAGTAATCGTGATCATTTCTTTTTTATAAATGAAGGAAAAGTAACAATAAAGGGAACTACTGAGCAAGTTAAATCAGCCATGAGTCCGATAGAAATTAAAATTCAAGAGATCCATGAATCTAATATTGAATCAAACGATATTGAAATAAAAAGTATATCTGAATCGTCTTCATCTAACAATAAGTTTAACACGTTTAATAATGTTTTAAGTTCTGTATTAGAAGGTACATAAAATTGTAAATTTGTATCTTTCCATTGAAATTCATTAATTTGTTTGGTACTGTATTACAATTAAATTGCAATTAGGTGGTACAATGGAAGTGTATGTATCTGCGGTGAAAACACCCAGTCAGTTCTGGATTCAAGTGATAGGTCGTGCAAACGTTGATTTACAGCACTTAGTAGACGAGATGACGGAGTATTACAATAACGAAAAAAATTGCGAGCTACATACTTTGAAAAATGTAAGCGGCAAAGATATGATTCTTTTTCAATTTTATAATATTGCTGTAGCAAGATGTTTAAAATAATATACTAATTACTTATAACTGTTTGTTGATTTTTTTAGATAACAGTAGGCCAAATGGTAGCAGCTAAATTTCAATTTGACGAGAAGTGGTATTGTGCAGAAGTGATAACTCCACTATGTACGAAGTGTTTTTTGTGGTAAAAAGCCAACCAAAATTGCTCGGATGCTAAGTTAACGCGAATGTAGGAAAGACCTGATGTATTTCTAGTTTAAAAATAACATAAATAACATTGCCACTATTATATAGCTTTTGAGATACTCGAATCGGGAGAACACAATAAAAAAAAAGAATATATAGATTTACTCGAATCGGAAAAATACAAAATCGCAAAAAAAGAAAACTAATAAAGCTCTCTGTCTACACCGGACATGGATTTCCTATATACTGTAAATGATGTAAAGAAACAGTACGTGATTGATAAATACAAACATTTATTTAACACAATATTAATAATACATTTCTTTATAAATAAAAAGCAAACCAAAATCGCTCGGATCCTTACTAAGTTAACGCGAATGTAGGAAAGACCTGATGTATTCGAATCGGGAGAACACAAAATACATATATAGAACACACAATATTACATTGTTATTAATAATATAGGTCTAATTACCTATAACTGTTTGTTGATTTTAGATAACGGTAGGCCAAATGGTAGCAGCCAAATTTCAATTCAATTTGACGAGAAGTGGTATCATGCAGAAGTGATATCTATTGTAAATTTCACTATGTACGAAGTGTTTTTTGTATATTATGGAGATTTTGATGTCGTCTCTAAAAATTATATATTCGAACTCTGTACAGACATGTTGAGTTTACGACGGCAGGCTGTAGAGTGTTCGTTAGTAAATGTGAAGCCACATGTCGCTCGGATGCTAAGTTAACGCGAATGTAGGAAAGACCTGATGTATTTCGAGTATAAAAATAATAACATAGCCACTATTATATAGCTTTTGATATAAATATAAATCATTTATAGCATATATATATATATATATATATATATATATATATATATATATATATAGTATAGATTTACTCGAATCGGAAGAACACAAAATCGCGAAAAAAAGAATATAGATTTACTCGAGTCGGGATTAGGAAATCCTTCTCCTGAATTAAAGCATAAGCATTAAATTCAGTCTGGATTGCGGAGTTTATGTCGAGAATGGAAAAAAAATTTTTATTTATGATATTTTTATCATTTCTTAGTCGAAAATGGCGTTTGAAGCTGTCACATCGTAATAATATTTGCTTGATATAGAAGATCTGCAGTTTGTACTCACGAAATTCGAATTTTTAGACGTATAGACAACGCAAACAAACAGTTGTTTATAAAATTTGACTTTGATGCCTAAATAAAACGTATTTGCGATACGAAAATTTATGCTGACAGGCGTGCGAAAGTTGATTTTTTATAAAATTTAAATTTTAAAAATATAAAATATTATTTTTTTAATAAAAATTTTAAAATTTATTTAAAAATTATCCCTTAAATAATTATTTTTACATTAATAAATACTCTAATAAATAAAATAAGATTAAATATAAAAATTAAATTTAATTTAATTAAATAAAAATACAGCAAAAATTTTTAATTTTTCTTCTTTTTATTTAATACAATACAATACAATAATACATTTTGAATGCTTCAATAATAATTATTGAAAAATATTTGTTGCGTGCCGTAACCGCCATATCCACGGCCCCGACCACGGCCACGACCACGGCCACGGCCGCGATACCCTTCACGCCATTTTCGGCCGGCCTTTTGCCAGCGAGGTGCTGAAAAAAGGAAAAATGTATTAATATATTTATTAATAATTAACACAGTTACATATATACATATATAATTTGTTCTTTACTTACGTCTTTTATTTGCCTGCTCCTGCGGCGGCTGTTCCTTTTCCTGCTGTTCCTTTTCCTGCTGTTCCTTTTCTTGCTGCTGTTGCTGCGACACCAGCAGCGACGATGCCATCGACGTCGATGGCATCGTCTGAGGCGGCGGTTGTTTCTTAGGAGGTGGCGGCTGCTGCTGCTGCGGCGGCGATGCCATCCTCCTTTTTCTCCGCCATCTTTCTTTTTTAAGATCGTCTTTTCAATTTTAAGGTCGTCGCACTTTTTTTCGTCATTGACATTGAATAGGTACTAGATGCATATGCAACTAGATTTTTTTTTGGTTAATGTTTTTGAGAACATCCTTAGGGATTTGATAGATAGATCGATTATTGATACGCGACTATTGTAATGTTTGATTCATGTCATTCATGACCATTCACCAGATAGTTATTGTGTTGTGCGGATTGCGGATACATTGTCAATACGGAGGATAAATACGTTGAATCTTTTAATACATGTAGTAAGTATCAATCAAAATAAATATCTCAATATTTACATGTAGATCAGGTTATTACTTAGTTTATATCAACTTTTGATATATTTATGACCGTTCAATAGAGGTTATTGTGTCGTGTGATGCGTAAATTCGCTCGAGGTAAATGTTAGTTATTTTAGTGGCACCTCGATGTCTCTAATCAAATCAATCTCTATTATAATTAGTGAAAATTATAGTCTGTATACTTTTTTCTTCTTTGAAATCTCAACTGTAAAAGTTAATTAAAACAAAGTAAACATTAATAATGATTCTGATTGATGTTGATCTTGACATATGTTCTAAAGGGGAAGATAATAATTAATAAAGGGGAGGATAATAATTATTGTTCACTTTGTTTTAATTGGGTCATATAGTTGAGATATTAAAT
The DNA here is from genome assembly GCA_928718305.1 of Tetramorium bicarinatum. Classification (NCBI taxonomy): domain Eukaryota; kingdom Metazoa; phylum Arthropoda; class Insecta; order Hymenoptera; family Formicidae; genus Tetramorium; species Tetramorium bicarinatum. Next base: position 16,920,290 of record OV788319.1, read on the forward strand.
GAAGAAAAAATATATAAGCCATTATTTATAGTCTATTTTTATTTCAAGGCAATCTTTAAGCCCTGTGTTGTGTGGATTGCAGATACACTGTGAATACGTAGATACACTGAAAAAGATTTGAAGTTCCATTAATAAGTATAGTAAGTATCAATCAATCAAAATAAATATCTCAGTATATGCATGTATGTATACAGCCGTGTGCAAAAGTGTTAGGCACCCTGTAATAACGTGAGTAATGTGTATATGGGGCGTGGGTAAATGAAAATAACAGCATTTATTTGTTTAAAATGTTATATATATTGTTTTAATCAATATTTAGTAGGTCCGCCTTTTGATTTAATTACAGCAGTGATTCTTTTCGGCACAGACTTATCATGTTTCACTCTTGTTTTAAAGCAGTCAAAAGTGATTGTTTGTATGTTATAGAGTGACGCCGTACATTTTTCTTTAAAATATTCCAAAGATGCTCAATATAATTGAGATCCGGCGATGCGGGCCAGTCGAGCAATTCAATACCATTTTCGCGCATCCTCGTCACTGTGAGCGCTGACTTATGGTACGAAGCATTATTTTGCTGGAACTTGACCTCATGGGCGTTGATAGCGTAAAAAAGTGGGGGTGTTTAAGACTTTTACACACGGCTGTATCAGGTTATTATTGGGTTAGTTTACAACAACTTTTAACCGTTCAATAGAGGTTATTGTGTCGTGTAATGCGTAATTGATATTTCGAGGTAAATGTTATTAGTTTTTTAGTGGCAACTCGTTAAATCAATCGCAACTCGTCAAATCAATCAAATCAAATTAATTTTTATTACAATTAGTGAAAATTATAGTCTGTATACCTTTTCTTCTTTAAAATCTCAACCGTACAAGTTAATTAAAACAAAGTAAACATTAATGATTCTGCCTGATATTGATCTTGACATATGTTCCAAAGGGAAAGATAGTAATTAATAAAGAGGAACATAATAATTAATGTTCACTTTGTTTTAATTAGGTTATATAGTTATTAAATAAAGAGATATTAAATAAAGAAAAAATATATAGGCCATTATTTGTAGTCCATTTTTATTTCAAGGCAATCAAATTAATTTTTATTATAATTAGTGAAAATTATAGTCTGTATACCTTTTCTTCTTTAAAATCTCAACCGTACAAGTTAATTAAAACAAAGTAAACATTAATGATTCTGCCTGATATTGATCTTGACATATGTTCCAAAGGGGGAGATTCTTTAAGCCCGTATCAGAATATAAGGATTGGGATTAAATTGAAATTTGACAAATCAGAACAATGTTCACAGAATTACTTTGTATTAGCTTTATTCTAATTTATCCAATTTCAATCTAATCTCAATCCCAATTTGTAGTCTAATACGGGCTTAAGTAACATCCTATTAATGCCTAAAAGGACATATTTTTGACATAATTTTCAGCGACTTTATTTGCAATGTTAAAGGTCTAAAAAAAATTTGAATAGTATTATTTCTTACGTAAAATTGTATACTCTTTTAGAATCTATCATCAGAGTTGGTGTAAAATAAAGTCCGAAAAAGTTACGGTGGCTTTTAAGTAGAAAAATGCACAAAAATCGAAAAAAATTTTTTTCAATATTGTTTTTTACATCGCATAGTATGAAATTCCAGCTCTTTCCGCAACCATTGATGTACAAAATAGTTGTATTTTAAGGGGAGTTCTACAATAAATTGCAAATGCCTTGTCACCAGTCGCAAACGACATAATTGATTGATTAGCGAATCACATCGCTGTATCGAAATATTAGCGACTAGCGATAAAGCTGTCATTTTGAAAATTACATATTTGATCGAAAATGAATTGCGAATATCAACCTCATTATTTTCAGTGATAATAAGTCGTTAGTTATTTGAAATTTACGAATAAATAAAGAGTAACCCCAAATTTGGCCCATTTTTTTCGCCCTCGAATTTCAAATCGAACTATGTGCCAAATAATTCTATATGATGGGACATTAATCTCAGAAAAAATTTAAGTTGAGCATAGGGGTAGTTTTGGAGATACGGGAGGTCAAGGTGACTAAATTCTTACTATTCTCCATATTGTCCAAGCGCTGTAGAGACAAAAAAAGTCAGTACTTCTTTGATAACAGTGAGGATTTGACTTGAATTAGTCAAAATGGTTTTCTGATTCCTCCATCCCTGTTGTTTAATATTTTAAGGGTTGTCTAATATTTAAAACTAGCCTCAAAACAGTTTTACTGAATTTCTCGAAAATGAATGCAGATACGAAAAAATGTTTTAGATAAAAGTTGTTTGTCTTAAAATTCTGCATAAAAAAGATCTGTTTCATTTTTTCGATAGGACTAACCCTTCAGTCGAAAATCGCATCTGAAAAGATATAGTTTCCGAAAATAATAATTACTATTCCTAAAAAAAAAAAAAAAACAATGAATTTTTCTTTCATTGTTCTTTTCACACATTTTCTTGCGTCAGTTTTTCAACATAGCAACTAGAAACTCTTTATTTTATTCCTTTATAACATTTCTCGAAAACGAATGCAGATACGAAAAAATGTTTTAGATAAAAGTTGTTTGTCTTAAAATTCTGCATAAAAAAGATTTGTTTCATTTTTTCGATAGGACTAACCCTTTAGTAGAAAATCGTATCTGAAAAGATATAGTTTCCAAAAATAACAATTACTATTTCTAAAAAACAAAAAAAAACAATGAATTTTTCTTTCATTGTTCTTTTCACATATTTTCTTGCGTCAGTTTTTCAACATAGCAACTAGCAACTTTTTATTTTAATCCTTTATATTTTTACAGAATCAGATATAATTTCCGCGATTTCTGACTAAAGGATTAGTTCTATCTATTCCAGTACATAGTGACAAAAGATATAATAATTTAGAATTTTTTTCTACATCAAATACATATATAAAAAAAATTATTGATCATATTGTAACATTATTTTCAGAAACTATATCTCTTCAGATGCGATTTTCGATTAAAGCGTTAATCCTATCGAAAAAATGAAAGAGACCTTTTTTATGCAGAATTTTAAGACAAACAAATTTTATCTAAAACATTTTTTCGTATCTGCATTCGTTTTCGAGAAATTCAGCAAAACTGTTTTGAGGCTAGTTTTTAAATATTAAACAACCCTTAAAATATTAAACAACAGGGATGGAGGAGTCAGAAAACCATTTTGACTGATTCTAGTCAAATCTCCACTGTTATTAAAGAAGTATTGATTTTTTTTATGTCTACAGTGCTTGGACAATATTGAGAATAGTGAGAATTTAGTCACTTTGACCTCTCGTATCTCCAAAACTACTCCTATGCTCAACTTAAATTTTTTCTGAGATTAATGTCCCATCATATAGAATTGTTTGGCACATTACTCTTTAGCTACCATTTTTTAATGAAGATGACAATTTTGACAAATTTAAAAAATATACTTTTAAAGTACAACTATTTTTTTGTGTACCGATGGTTGTAGAAAGAGTTGCATTTTCATATTTTGAGCATTTTATTCATTGATTTTCACAATTCTTTTTTACTTATTCCTTATTTAATAAACAATGTAAGACGAAAAAATCCGTTTTTTTTATGTTAAATTCGTTACTGAAAAAAAATTCTTTTTAAACATACTGCTTTTTTTACCTATATTTATGTTTTTGAGGTTGCTAATCATAAATCCGTCGTTAGATTTGCGAAATTTTTTTATTATAAATAAAATATTGAAGAAAATATGAGAGCAAAAAATGAGAATTTCTAGAATTTAGGTAAAAATTTGATTATCTGAACGTTATTTTTCTACAAATCGCTTATTACCAGAGACCGAATCGCGGAGTCGTTTTCTTCACTCCACGCGCGTTTAGCGGCTGAGTGCTTCGAGAAGTAGTACTGTGTACGTGAGCCGTGCCAGTGTCATTTTTTTCAAATCTGATGGTTGGTAGTGGATTCAGAAACTGAAGACTATTAGATATTGAATTTTATGTAAAGAATACTAATTTGTGTGAAAATTTAGGATTAAGTACCCTTTTAATCCGCCATATTGCGTCAGCCATCTTAGATCTCATTTTTCCAAACATTTTATGGCAGATGCAAACTCAACGACCTCAAAAATGTATATAATCATGCTTTTTGTAATGATTCGACTACTCCCTTAATTGCGTGACTCAAAGGGTTAAGATGCAAATACAACCCTGCAATTTGTTTACAACATATAAAATTTTTACTTAAAATGAACTTAAATATAAGAACAGACTATGAATACCGGCCATAGACTATAATTTTCAGTAATTATACAATATAATAGAAATATTTTAATGTTATCATATATAAAATGTTATTTCTTGTTTCAGGATCACATTATACATATTTCTTTTTATATTTCTATTATTTCTTTTCCTGTTTCTGTTTCTATTTCCTTTTTCTATTTCTATATTTCTATTTCTTTTATCTTTTTCTCTATTCTTTTTTCTTTCTTTTTATTTCGTTTTGTTTTCTTTTTTTAATCAAAAGGTTGCTGTGCGCCAATAAAAACAGGTTGCTGTGCGCCAATATCAGGTTGCTGTGCGCCAAAATCAGGTTGCTGTGCGCCAATACCAGGTTGCTGTGCGCCAATATTAGGTTGCTGTGCGCCAATACCAGGTTGCTGTGCGCCAATTTCAATTACAATTTTAGATTTTAGATTTAAGAAAACTTTGAATTATTTCAATTTTTCAATAGTTGAATTGTCAAAACTGTTACGATATCGCGCTGATAGTTGTTCTTGCAACACGAAGTGTGCCAAATAAAAGAACCAATCAGCATTGTGGAAAAGAGATAACAATATTTCGAGACTTTCAACTGTTAATTTAACACGCCTTTTTCAAGAGTAGTATATAATAAAAATGTCTATAAAAACAAAAGTAACGTTTCCGATAGAAGAGAAACATATTATTGCTCAAGGTAGATGGTTAGAAGACATGCATATAGAACATTTTTATCATCTTTTAAAAAGTTGCTCAGATTATAGACCAGTTAGTACATTGCAAAGTTATATTCTTGATGATACAATACCATCTATGTCAGAAAGTAAAAAACATATACAGATTTTACATAGTTCTGATTTTGATTTACATAATTATGAATCTGATTCACTGGATTTGTGTAAATTAAATAAATTATTGAATGTGAATGGACATTGGGTGTGTAGTTACTATGATACAAAAAATATATGTATTTACGATTCATCTAATAAAAAGAAGTTGCATAAACATCATGAACAATTTTTGAGACGATTATTTCCATTTTATCCCTTTGATAAAAAATCTATTATATTTCCTACTGTGCAACAACAATCAAATTGTAGTGATTGCGGTGTTTTTGCAATAGCTTTCGCTATTTCATTATTATTTAACATTAAGATAACAAAAAGTAAGATATGACGTTAACTTAATGCGTTCGCATTTAATAAAAATTTTTGAATCGAATGTTATTGAGCATTTTCCTCAAGATTTAAAATATGGTGTGCCTCAGAAAGTGTTTCCATTGGCAGTAATAAGAGTAAGAGAGGCTGATGCGGTTCGTAAACGTACAAACCGTCAATATGAAAAGAAACAACAGGAATCGTCGAATAAACAAAAAGAGTCTCAACAAATTAAGAAAGAATTAAATAACAATTTTTTTATAAATACATCAGAAAAGTACGTACAATCAGTAACGAGTAATATTTATATTAGGCAATTTAATGAACAATTTCAAAATGTGTCGTGTTGAAAATATTTATGATAACAAGGAGAAAAATAGCGTCAACATTCACGATATAAGCAAAGATATAAAAAATGAAGACGCTGCTGAACATATGCAATATAGAAATAATTTTGTTAAAGAGAAACGTCAACGAGAAATGACACTGTCGGTGCAACAAAAAAGTATTATTGCTCAAGGCAGATGGTTAAATGATTTGTATATGGATCATTTTAATGATCTTTTAAAAATGTACTCAGATTATAGACCTGTTGATACATGGCGAATACAATAAATGAACACAATACAACCCATACCAAGAAATAAAAAGCATATACAGATATTACCTACTGAGTTATTGGGTAGCCATTGGGTATGCAGTTATTACGATACAAAAAATATATTTATTTATGATTCTTTAAATACAAAAATATTAACCGAGTGTCAGAAACAGTTTTTGGAAAAATTATTTCCAACGTATAACTTTATTAAGTGTCCTATTCAATTTCCTATTGTGCAAGAACAACCAAATTTCAACGATTGCGGTGTTTTTGCAATAGCCTTTGGTATTTCATTATTATTTGATATTAAACCAGATAAAGTAAGATATAACATTAACTTAATGCGTTCACATTTAATAAAAATTTTTGAATTTAATGTAATTGAGCACTTTCCTCAAGATTTATTAATCTACAATGCTGCTCTAGAAGTATTTCCATTGGAAGTAGTAAAAGTAAAAGCAAAAGAAATTAACACGATATATGCAAAATGTCAATATGGCAAGGAACAACAGAAACTGAGTCAATTCCAAGAAAATTTTAATTCTCAGCAAATTAAAGAAAAATTAAATAATTTTTCGAAAATGTTGAGTACATCAAAAGAACATGTACAATCAATAATGAGAAATATTTATATTACGCAAGTTGATAAAGAGTTTCAAATTGGTATTACTCGAGAGGATAATGATTTATGTAGTGACAACAAGGAAAAGAAAATAGAAGTTCAAGGTACGAATAATGAAAAGAAAAACAAATACCCAGAACATATTAATTCTGAAGTAGAACATAAATATAAAAATGAAAGTTATCGTGCTAAAAAACGATATCGGTATCAACAAGATCTAGAAAATCATCGTGCTAAAAAACGATGTCGGTATCAACAAGATTCAGAAATTCATCGTGCTAAAAAACGATATCAGTATCAACAAGATCCCGAAAATCATCGTGCTAAGAAACGATGTCGGTATCAACAAGATCCAGAAAATCATCGTGTTAAACAGCGTCGTCGATATAACAAGAATAGCCAGCGTGAACGAGAGAGACAAAGAGGTATACCTTCTGATCGTAAGTGGCTATATAATAAGCGATATTATAAAAAAAGAAGTACTAATAATAACTCTATACTTGAAAAGAAAAATAATATTGTTACAAAGATTGCTAAAAATATTACTAAAAAGTACGTAAAGTCGGTTCGGTCAAAAGACTTTATAAAAATTTATGGTAATTCGGTAATATTTGTTGAAAATATTTTACGAAAACTTAATATTACAGACAGCAATAAAAGTTATATAGAAAAACGATTAGAAGCTGAAAAAATAGTACGTTGGTGCATGAATATCAGAGACAATTATATTAGTAAAATATACAAAACGTTATCTGAGCTTAAAAAGAAATCAGAAGTATGTTCGACTGTTGCTGAAGAATGTTCTATATTTGACGATAAACTACGTGCGTTGTGTGGTACATCTAGACATACAGCTTCGTCTGAAAATTACTTTGCTGACACTACATACGACAACGTTATTTCATCTAAATCTAGTATAACTAAGCCTTTCATAAAGGATAAAACATGTATTGAGAACATTTCTATATGTTATGATATAGCTTTGCCTGAAGTGAATATAACTGAATCTTTCAAAATGAATGTAAAGGGGCAAGTTGTTAATATATTATCTTTGATACAAGCGCGAGCAAAAAGTGCATGGTTGTGCAATAGTTTATGTAAAATTAATCCTCTTTTAATTGACCGATATCAAAAACTTTTGGAAATTATAAATACATGTAGTGTGAAGAATGTATCGAAATTATTACAAAAAGTTTTCGAATGTACTGTGAAAACTTCGAATGATAAATTAGGCCATCCGAATAGCTGTTATATTGATCTGAATCTTTGTAAAGCAATGTTCGTCCCAATGCAATTGTTAGCACCTCATTTCCCAAAAGTAAGGTATATCAGACGTTTGATTTATCGACTTAAAGATTTCCACGATAAGACGTCAAAAGTCGGTGAGGCATTAACTTCTGCTGATCTAGATACTTTAAATGAAATAGTAACTTCAGCACAAGAGAAAGTAGATATGTACAAGCATGAGCAAACTGGTACAATTTTAAGTGATGACGATATTATTTCTAAATATCATAATGCGTTTAAGGCTTTGACTAAACGTTCTGTAGATACACCACGGTATATTTGTGTGTCATGTGAAAGACTTTGTTTTAAAAGGAACGTTTCTAAAATTAGTCAACTTCAAGCACAGAGAGATATTCCAATTTGGAGAGACTTAATGGCGTATGTAGAGCAACGAAAAATTAATCCAGAATATATATGTAATTATTGTGAAGGGAAGTTTCGTAGTGGCTTCATGCCTGCGTATTGTATTCTAAATAATCTTTTTGTAAACGATGTGCCCGATATCGTCTCTTAACACATTTGAAAAAGTGCTTATACAGAGAGCTAAAGCCTTTCAAACTGTTCATAAAATGGGAACAGTTAGTAATAAAAAAATACCTGAAAGACAAAAGATACAAAAAGTTAAAGATAGGACGTTTCATTTACCACTTCCTTTACAACAGACTTGGAATAAATTATGTTCTGACACTGATCCAATAAACGTAAATCACGAACTGTATATTATAGTTCGAAATATTCCGACTAAATCAAAAATTATCTGGGAAGATTTTGTGGATATTAAAAAAGTATTTGAAGCGTTAACGTGGTTGAAAAATAATAATCCTTTGTATTCTCATATTATATTGCCTAATACTTATGATGAGATACGTTTGGAGAAGTTGAATAATCCTGAATTTCACATGGTGGAAGAAACGGAAAATGATACAAGAGATTCATTTAATGACGAATGTAATAATTCCGAACTGCAAATTCAAGAGATAAAAACTCATGCAGAAGTTACATTACACGATCAATGCGTGGCAATGTTAACGCAGAAAGATGAAAATGATAGTTATTACGAGCAATATACTGTTTATCCTTTGTATGAAAAAAAGGTTAATAAGACTGCGACTGCTTTGTATCAAATGTTAAAAATTCAAGATTCACCTTTGGATAATCGCGAAAGAAATTTGGATTTAATGTGTTTTCCAGATTTATTTCCATACGGTATTAATGGACAACATGATGAAACTAGACCGGTTAAACTTCAAGAGCATGAATTTATCAAATCTCGTTTGAAATCTAAGCATCCACAATATAGATTAAATCAACAATACTTATTTTATTTGTTAAATAATGCGAATATTCGCCAGTTAAGTCGTGGAATTTATCATAAAATGAATATAACTAATCCACGGATTCGTTACACGGCTGCCGAATATTTAGAAGCAATGTCGAAAGAATTGCTGGAGTCCAATTTAAATACAATATTTTCTGCACTTCGAAATATGGAACAATATTGGCGTAGACCGAGAAGTGATTTACGATGTATGGCACAACACTATGGACCTGCGACATGGTTTTTAACATTAAGTCCTACTGAATGGTTATGAGAAGATTTAGGTGAATATATTCGTGAAGTAAATGGATGGCACGATTCGTCGTCGAGCGTCAGTACACTTGTTGCTGCAGATCCTGTATCAACATCGAGATTTCTTGATAACAAATTTCAGGCAATGCTTGATTTTATTTGTTCTAAAGATCATCCAATTGGAGAGGTTACATTACTTTTGGCGAAGAGAATATCAAGATAGAGGTATACAACATTTTCATTTATTAATTTGGATTAAAGATGCACCTATATTTGGTGAATCCTCTATCGAAGAAGTCTCTCGATTTATTTTACAATATATAAGTTGCAAAATGCCAGACCAAAATATATCGCCATTATTGTACAGACGTGTCGATACGCATCAACGACATAAACATAACGATTATTGTCTTCGATCTAAAAAAGTAGGACGTAAAGTTATTCGTAGATGTCGTTTTGGATTTCCTCGTCCCATTACTGAAACATTAATTATAAGAGATGTGGCAACTTCGATAGCAGGTAGAAAACAATTGAAACATAAAAGTAGATTGTATGATGTTCCTCGAGCGGATAATGAAGGTGATATTAATGATTATAATCCTGTTATTCTTACTGCATGGGAAGGAAATATGGATATACAATTTATTGGTGAAAAATCATCATTGCTTACTTGGTATGTTACTAAATATTTGAATAAAGCTGGAAAAAGTGAACTGTCTGATTTTGATCTTGATAGTAAGGATAATAAAAACAAATCATTGGCAAGTTATCTTTGGAATTTTGCTTTACGTTCCATGACACAAAGAGAATGTGGTGCTCTCGAAGCTGCTGATACGTTATTAGGAATTTCTTTATATGGGACTGATCGAAATACAACCATTAAATGGCTAGATGTTAATCCCATACGGCATAGGAAATTAAAAAGTCGTAAAGAAATTGAAGCTCTTGACGGTCAATCTATAAACATATTTTGTCCATCTGTAATAGATAATTATTATCCGCAAAGACCGAAAGAATTAGAATCAAAGTCTCTTTATGAATTTATACAGTGGTACGACATCACAAAAATCAAACCGCAAAGTAAAAATATTGAATATTATAAAATAGATAACAGTAGTAATTATATTAAACAATGACAACGTGGATGTCTTATAAATCATTATAGACATAATGTTAATAAACAGCCGGAAGACTATTTCTTTTCTTTACTGTTTATGTTTAAACCATGGCGGAAATTAGAGGATCTTAGAGATAATTGTGATACTTATGCACAATCATTTCATAACATAAAATTACATCTTACGAATGCATTGCAATATCACGAAAAACTAGAAGAATTACAAAAAGCGTATGAAATTGTAAATGAATTAGTTCAACAACGTTTAGATGAAGATTCACAAAAAAATGTGTCTCAGGATGACCCTGACAATCCGATAGGTATTCAAAATATTGAAGCTGGTGAAGCGATGCAAGATTTTAGGGACCTTGGTAATAAAATAGATGAGAAGATCGATGTAGCTGAAATGATAGCAAAATTAAATACGGATCAAAGAAGAGTATTCGATAGAGTCATTGATACTGTAAGTTCAGATAATTCAGTACTACGATTATATGTTAGCGGAGAAGGTGGTACTGGAAAGAGTTTCTTAATTAAAACAATTAAATGCTGGATAAGACAAAATCTCAATAAAGATACCGCCGTATCAGCACCTACTGGCATAGCAGCGTTTAATATAGATGGTTTGACAGTTCACAGATTGCTTCAGTTACCTGTTGAACACGGTCAAACTCCAAAGTATAAGCTATTGTCTGATCATGTATTGAAAGTTTTACGAGCAGATCTTAAGGATGTTGTTCTTCTTGTAATTGATGAAGTGTCAATGATATCTAATTTGATTTTAATGTATATACATCTTCGAATGTCTGAAATATTTGATACTAATGATTGTGAAGATGGTTGGTTCGGTCGAAGGCATATTCTTTTATTTGGTGATCTGCTTCAATTACCCCCTGTACGCGAAGATCCCGTTTTCGTGCGATTGTCAAATGACAAAATTAATAAATATATTGGTTCTCTAAATGCTGTTAATTTGTGGACCACATTATTTGATTATGATGAATTGACGATCAATATGCGTCAAAAAGGGGATGAGTCTTATAAACAGTTGTTGTCGAGAATTCGTATTGGTTTAGTGACGAAATCTGATTGTGAAATTCTTGAGAGTAGAAAAATATCTTTCAAAAGTGATTTCTTTGAATCTAGATTGAACGAATTATGTAATTTTATTACTGATTTACCGTCGGACACTGTTTGTTTATTGCCTACTTGTCATATGTATGATGTTCTTAATACTGCAATGTTAAATCGCGTTACTGAGAAAGAAATAATATTAGTTGCCGAAGATATGATTGATTGTATTTCATATGTAAAAAAGAAAGTATTAAAAGTATTGTCAAATAATGATGATGATAATTCTAAAACTGCTGGACTTTCAAAGGAAATTGTAATTAAGATTGGAGCAAAAGTGATGATAAGGCGTAATATTGACCTCAAAAAAGAATCCTTCTACAAAAGTACGCCTAAAAAAGAACTCTTGTATTAATTACCTTTGTACAAAAAAGATTTTTTCTACAAAAAATGTGATATCAAGGAAATGCGCCAACTATAAAAATGGATAGTTCCTAATACTCTTTGGTTAGTGTTTATAGTCTGTAAGAAATAAAAAAGATAATATAAAGCAAACAAATAAGTATTTTTATACAATTATTTTAATACAAATAAATATTTTAATATATAAATATTTAAATACTATACATAAATCTTTTATAAATAAATATATGATTGCACGCACGCACGCACGCAGTGAGAGAGAGAAAGAGAGAGTTAGGCAATTAAGATATTTATTCGGTATGAAAGATAATAATTTTAACACATAATTATTTGAATACAAATAAATTTTTTTTTAAATACTTGGCGCCGCCAAACCGAATAAATGTCTTAACTGCTTTAATATGTTAACAATCATTTTTTACTAACTAAATTACATACTAACTTATCAACTATGATAACAATAATTTATATATATACGCAGGAGGAGGAAAATACGAAAGACACACACACGCACATGCACACGCAAACGCACACGCACACACACACACACACACACGCATACATGCACACACGCACACACCTGCGCACGCACAAACACATTAAGAGAGAAAGTTAGACAATTAATTTATTCGGTTTGGCGGCGCCAAGTATTTTGAAAAAAAATTTATTTGTATTCAAATAATTATGTGTTAAAATTATTATCTTTCATACTGAATAAATATCTTAATTGCCTCTCTTTCTCTCTCTCTCTCTCACTGCGTGCGTGCGTGCGTGCGATAAAATATTTATTTATAAAAGATTTATGTATAGTATTTAAATATTTATATGTAAAAATATATTAAAATATTTATTTGTATTAAAATAATTATTTGTATAAAAATACTTATTTGTTTGCTTTATATTATCTCCTTTATTTCTTACTTATATGGACGCACAACAACTGTTTTTTGTAAGCGCACAGCAGCTTTATATCGGCGCACAGCAGCCTTATATCGGCGCACAGCAGCCCATATTTTAATATCAATAGGCGGTATTCATAGTCTGATCTTATCTTTAAGATCGTTTTGAGTTCATCTTCAAATGCTTCGTAATCAATGAAATAATTAGTATTTGAAGATAAATTCAAGACAATTTTATATATAAAATCAGACTATAAACACTAACCAAAGAGTATTATGAAATTATCCATTTTTATAGTTGGCGCACTTTCTTGATATCACATTTTTTGTAGGAAAAACCTTTTTTGTACAAAGATAAGTAATACAAGAGTTCTTTTTTAGGCGTAGTTTTGTAGAAGGGTTCTTTTTTGAGGCGTACATTATATACGGCACAAATTTAATTTAGATTTTTACATAATCTAAATTAAACCTTTAAACATATGTAAAAATTAAAAAAGTACATTATTAACAGGGTTGGCGGTCTCCTTGTTAAAATAAAATCTGATATTATTAAATCTGGATTGGCCTTGTTGAATATTTCAATAGTATGCAGAATGTATCTAAGAAAATATCTAAGAAAATTTAAGTTAAAGTTAGTGCAGTAAATTTCTAAGAATAAGAAATATAAACCAAAAATTCAATTACTTTTTAGTCAGAAAGTTACTTGTTGATATACAGTGCACAAGTCAATAACTTGTCTATTATTTAGGACAAGACGTGTGAGAAACTCGAATCTATATATTTCTCGCAGCAGTAAATTTGATTAATCAATTCTACTCCATGAAACACAAAGATATCGTGATGTATGGTTTCAAGCCTTTCATACATTTCATCTCTTGAGTCTGAGACAAATCGTTGACCAGCACACTGTATAACTGTATATAACTACCCTATACACAAGCTATCTTTAAGTTAAAACAAAAATAAACAATATTAATCATGTTCATTGGTCTCATTAATCTCAGGGTCATATTGTTAGATGTACCATCATTGACATCTTATTCGGAAGTACTGTTTTTTTCTGTATCTTCATTATCCTGATGATCATTTCTCAAATCATCTGGAAGAATATTGCTCTTACTCTGACTTAAAAAAGTAAAAATACTACTATTTTACAGAAATTAGAGGGTTAATTATTAGTGTTTAAACAAAAATATAGCAGGTTTAGTTGTCAAAGATTCTTTTTTTAAGTATTTCAAACGTCTTTTAAATTGGCAATGTACTTTAAAAGATAACTTAAAATATAAACAAAAATACTGTAAATTTTACTTTACATTAAGTTTATTTAAAAATAATTGAAAAGAAAACTTTATTCCTAGGTCAATAATTTTTTTGGTTAAATTAAAAGATAATTTACTAAATTCTAGTGTATAACTTTTATTTTACTTCATGAAAGATAAATTGTAGCAAGTTTTGACTAAAAGTTGCTTATAAAGTATTATTTTGATAAAAAAAACTTGCCTTTTGTAACTCTCTTTTTTGGATTTAATCTGGTATTGCTATGTTTTAAAATACCATCTCGAAAAAATTGCTCCTTCATACTGTGAGAAAAAGTGCTATCTGCGTATTTGACAACTTGATAAAACACATCTAAAATTTAAAAAAATTATTACTAATTTTAAACATGTAGCATTATGTAAATAGTTTAAATGTAATGTAATACATTATATTTAAATACACATATCCATATATATATATATATATATATATACATTAGATATATACACATACATGTCCCATTTTAAAAGACCCACTCAAATATCTCAGAAATACTGCGTTAAATTGAAAAATGTTTCATACAAAAGTTGTAGAATTTCGAGGGAGACATGTGACGGTGACCTTGACTTTGACCCTGAAGTTTAACCTCAAATTTAAAGGTCATTTAAAGGTCAACGCTAAAATTTTAAATGGAAACCCCTATTTTTTATTTGACATTCTTGTAGCTTATCTCGAGAGCTTTCCAAAACACTGTAATTAAATGTTTTTTCATTAAGTACTTTTCGAATTATAAGGCTTGAAAGTTACAGTACCGCCGACATTAGCATTACCCAAAATGATCAACCGACTAAAGGCTGAAACTTCTTGAACATTGTTCAAGATTATAATCTTGATAACATTTGTTAAGATCAAGGTCATTGGAAGTTGTTTCTCTTATTTCCATTTTGACGTAAAAATGCCGAATGGTAAGATTTTACAAAAATTGGTTATTAATCTGCCTCATCCAAAAAGGATTAACTGGAAAAACAGTGCCGGTTTTAGAATCCGTTCTCCACCTTATCAGTGGAAACTAGGTAGAATCGTCGAATTGCATCCGGGACCGGGTAAGTATGTTCGAGTCGTATCGGTGAAAACTGCGAATACTGTAACTAAGCGTGCCGTAAATAAATTGTGTAAATTACCCGTTCATTCTGAGGACGAAGATTATGACTAATCTTGGTGGGCGGTATGTTTGATATGATTTGACTCTAGGCGTAATTTCTTTCCGAAGTAGCCCGCATGAGGGCAATATTAATGATAGTTACGTGACAAGGACACGATCCGACTTTCGGTAGTAGTCAACAGCGCGCGCTAGCGATCACTTGTATTTTTGCTATTTCGTGACACGGCGTGATAATAATGTAAGACGCCACGTAAATCAGAGTGCAAGTTTAGAAGAAATAATTGTACGAATCTAATAAATAAAGTGACTCGTTTTAATAGTGAATTGTTTAGTTCGACGCCCAGTATCCAACAAGCATCGTTGGAGCCTAACTGTTGCGAATCTGGTGCGGAATTATTAATGGCTATTTAATTGTCCTTATTTTTTTGATGCTATGATTAATGGTGAGACTTATTTACAATTGCTGAGGGACGAACTTCCGGGTTTACTTGAAGATGTTGACATCGATACGAGGAGGAGAATGTGGTTGCAACAAGATGGAGTAGGCCTTCATTTTGCCAATATAGTCAAAAATTTTTCAATAATACTTTTCCTAATCAATGGATTGGTAGAGGCGGTCCAGTGAGATGGCCAGTAAGATCGCCTGATCTAACATCTCTTGATTTTTATTTGTGGGGATACCTCAAAGATGTAGTCTACTAGAATACACCGACGACAAGAGATGACATGAAGGAGAGAATCCGAGCTGCGTGCAATATTCCACGTAATATACTCTTGCGTACTGTTAGACATTTCGAACGCCGCATTCAGTACTGCCAACAAGTCAATGGTGCGACCTTCGAACATGTAATTAATTGAAGTATTACTGTAGCCAGATAATCAACATCAGCCTTTTTTAAAGCATGATATTTTCTTCGATGAATTTTGTAATGTAGCATGCTCACCATTAGTTTTTACTTATTATTATTGAATCTAACTATTTACACTTAACGTTTATTGGCCAGATCAGCCACCAATCTTGCCTTTATTGGTTGGATCAACCATCGATCTTGCCTTTATTGGTTGGATCAACCACCGATCTTGCCTTCATTGGTTGGATCAACCATCAATCTTGCCTTCATTGGTTGGATCAACCATCGATCTTGCCTTCATTGGCAGAATCGTTCTCCGAACATTTAGGTAATGCTAATGCCGGCGGTACTGTAATTTTCAAGCCTTATAACTCGAAAAGTACTTAATGAAAAAACATTTAATTACAGTGTTTTGGAAAGCTCTCGAGATAAGCTACAAGAATGTCAAATAAAAAATAGGGGTTTCTATTTAAAATTTGAGCGTTGATCTTTAAATGACCTTTAAATTTGACTTCAAGGTCAAAGTCAAGGTCACCGTCACATGTCTCCCTCGAAAGTCTACAACTTTTGTATGAAACATTTTTCGATTTAACGCAGTATTTCTGAGATATTTGAGTGGGTCCTTTAAAATGGGACACCCTGTATATACACACACGCACACAATATTTATATAAATCAGATCTACAGTAACATAATAAGAAATTAAACCTATCCAAAATATTAACCAATTGCTGGAAAGGCTTTTTGGTTAGTCCAGTACGGCTTGCACCGGTCCACGAATACATGGTGAGTAGTTTTCTACAACAAAGAATTAGTTTAATACATTAAGGGGATGCTGGACTGACGCTCGAACTTAATCGAGGTCGATAATGTAGGTGGAATTCTAGAGTGGCATTCACTTGGACACCGTACAAATAGACACGGTGCTGAAGGACACAGAGACATTAGACATGATATTTTGCGCACGGTTTAATTGGATACGGAAAAGATGCACACGAGAAGAAACGCACCGTGCATTTGCACACCGAAAGAAGGACACCGTGCAAGGTAAAGCAGGAAGGAGCGAACCCTTGCACATCACACTGCTCGCCCGTGCGTACCAACGTGCGGCAATCTCTGAAAACATAGTCATCGCGGGTTTCCAGTCATTTGGAACCCGCTGGCTTCTAGCAGAATCGGCGAACCGGTACAAGGAAGGTTCTCGAAATAGCGGGAGGGCGGCCATATTGACGTCACCATGGCCGGCGAAACCGCTATGGTCGGTATGGAGTGTTCCATACTCTGACATTTCTAGAGTATGGAATTCCATACTCTGATGAAAGTTGAAATATTATTCATGGAGGGGGGGGTTCAGTGCAACTGGCCAAAAAATTTAGGATTTTGTGAATTTTTTGTTAAAGAAAACGGTACACGTAAATAAAATTTAACTTATTTATATTATTTATATTACGTTCTTAAAATGTGTATCTTTCGTTTTCTAAAAAATTCTACACTAAACCACATTTTCAATATTTTTATTTTGCTTATTTTTTTAATAAGTGCTTGAAATGCACAAACTACAGATGTATAGGTTCATAATTTCTACAAAACACCGACAAGTTATTAAAAATTAAAATTTACAAACATGTATAGTCTTTGATTGGGGCTCTACATGGTAGGTTTCTGCCCTGAAGACCTACCCATTCCTGGTCTACCTGACTGACTCACACACGTACACAGCATTGTTGCCGGGTTCTAACCTGTACGAGTCTGTGCTCCTTTCCACCGCGCGTGTTGGTTTGTCGTGTGTGAATACAAACTCAGGAGCGGTCCATTATGGACAGGTTTTTCATCAAGGTAAAGCGCAAGAGAGAGACAGAAGAAGATCTAAGCCTCTGGTTTTGAAGCCTCTACCAGTACGGATGGAAGTGCCATAACCACTAGTTTGCAATTGGAAAGTCGCTGTAAAAAAACGCATATATCACTATCGCGAAAAACTGTCACAAAAGAAAACATTGGCGAAGCAAACACGAAAGATAAAAATAATAAAAAGCTCAACGAAACACCACGACCTTTCTCTCGTTGGAAAACTGATTATCCATGGTTATAAACAAATAGTGAGGGAAAAGCTATTTGTTCAATTTGTGTCGAAGCTACGAATAAAAAATTATCTTTGTCTACTTCTAGTGCATATGTATTGTCCCGTCGAGCATACGTAAAGGAAGGTTTTAATACGTGGAAAAATGCAGTGAAATCGTTTCAATCGCATGAAAAAAGTGAATTGCACCGCTCTGCTACATTAGCCTTAGCAATTTTGCAGCAACCAAGTATCACTTACTCTCTGTCTAGTGCAAAAAAAAAAAGAAATGGTTGACGCACGTGTAGCTCTACGAAAAATATTCAGCACGGTGAAACTATTAGCTAAACAAGGATTAGCTTTTCGAGGGAGCGACAATGACGAACGTTCAAATTTAGTGCAAATATTAAAAATGCGAGCAGAGGACGTCCCGGAGCTCAATACTTGGCTAAATCGAACCGGCCATACATGGACTCATCACGATATTATCAACGAAATTCTCGAACTTTTCGTAAACAAAGTAGTGCGACAAAATCTCGAAGAAATAAAATCAGCTGGTTTTTATGGTATAACTCTGGACGAAACATCTGACGCATCAAGATTGGAATAAGTCTCTGTATGCTCTATATGCTTCCGAATATCGTTAGATGATTTATCGACAAGGGAAATTTTCATGGGATTCTATGAAACTGAAAAAACAAATTCAGAAACGCTATTTGATATTGTAAAAGACGTGCTTACTCGATATGATTTAAAATTGAGTAACATAAGAGGACAGTGTTACGATGGTGCGTCGAATGTTAGTGGGCGAATTACGGGCTTGCAAGCACGTATAAAAGAGGTAGAACCACGAGCTATATATGTGCATTGTAATGCACATACGCTAAATCTTATTGTCCAAGATGCTATTGAACATGTGTCGTGTGCTCGAAATTTTATTGGAATTGTTAAAGACATCATAAACTTTATACGTAACTCGCCCAAGCGAATGGCGCAATTTAAGAACCTGCAATTTGGAGACAGCCCGAAATTAAGTCCCTATTGTCCAACAAAGTAAATGAATAATTATCATATAATAACAGAGTTTGTCATCATCATTTTGTAAAATACAATCACATAATTTGCATTTTAAAAAATCTATCGATGTTTTAAAAAATATATCTTCTTGAATCAAAATTACATGGAAAGCTTAAAAAAAAATGAAAACAATTCATTACATTGACTAAACAAGCAATAAAGTATATGCTTCAATAAATAACAAAATTATAAAATAAATATAAAAAACATTTTTTACTTATAATGTAGTATTAGAAGACAAATTTAAGGCTAGCTGGATTAAAAATAAGCTAAGAATAAGGTATCCATATAATTTGTTAAAATTGTAATTTGTCAAAAACTGTGAAAATCGAATTTTTATTAACCTTGGGATTTTTTCTCACGAAAGTTTGCATTCTACGCAAATGTCAGTACCAACCCTTTTTGTCCTAAATGACCTAAAAAATGTGAAACAATTTTTTCCGAGATGAAAAATTCCAAATTGTTTAATTGTTTTAAAAAATTGTTATAAACAATGAATAACCCATTATAGCATTCCATAAAAAATTCATATTCAGCGGCCCAATATATACAAAAAAACCTTAGTGGAAGCGACGACATGTAAAAGGCGACATATAAAGATAATAATTTTCTTACATTGTATCCTTATTCGAAATATTTGAAACTATTTTTTAGGTGGTGTATGAGGATTAAATCCTTAAAGACTATACTCGATAAAGACAATTATACAGCTGCCTTAACATTTTTTGACGAAATGAGTCTTGATCGAACACTGGATTGCAGTACATCAGCAAAAGCAGCAGGATTCATCAAGTATTTAGAAACTTTCGAATTCTACTTTCTATTAACTTTGATAATTGAGATTTTTCACCGCATCGAAATTCTAAATACTGAGCTACAAAAATTGAGCCTAAATGTAAATGAATCACACAAAAAAGTTATGAGAATTATGGACAGCCTAAGACAAATGCGAGAATCAAAATTCGATGATATATGGGCTATATCTACGGAAGATGGTAAGGCATTGGGCTTAGAAGAACCCGAAGTACATCGTCCGTAAAATACCTAAAGCGCCTTGAGACAAGTGCGAGCAAGGCTCATACTTTTCAAACGCCGAAAGAATATTATCGCAGGATCTATTTTGAAATTTTCGATCAAGTTTTGATGTCAATGAATGAAAGATTTAATTCGATAACCATGACGCTATTAAATTCTTTCGAAGACTTTGTGATAGGCAAACAAAACATTAGCGTAAAAGAAATAATCAAGTTTTATAACTGTAATAACTCGGTAAAATCTGACAGATCGAACGATTTCGACGAACAAAAACTGAAATTGCACAGTGACATGTTTTTCGAAATCACATCATTGAGAAAAATCACTTTTCAATGTTTGGCTGATGTTATCAAATTTTTGCAAGACAATCTCGAAATCGGGGATCTTGTACCCGAGTACAAAAAATTAGTTCGCGTTCTTTTAACAATTCCCGCAACATCGTGTACAAATGAAAGATCGTTTTCGCACTTAAGATTATTAAAAAATTATTTGAGATCAACGATGCATCAAAAGCGGTTAAATAATATTACGATATTATATACGCATCAAGATATTGTTGAGAAGTTAGACATAGAGAAGTTACTTGATTTATTTATAAAGAAAAATAATATTAGGGCAGCTACTTTTGCCATGTAAAAAAATGTGAATATTTATTCTCCCCCCCCCCCCTCTCCAAATCTCCGCTGGCTACTCCATACACTGAAAAATTTTACTTCGCCGGCCCTGGACGTCACACCCGTGCATTGCGCACACGGCTACGCGCAGGACCGGCGAGCCAGCACAAGGATGACGCCGGGAGCAGCATTTAGGGTGCGTTCCACTTGGCGCTCACAACGCTCACGCTTCCAACGCCACTTTTACCGTTCCACTAGCATGAATGTGCCAGCAAATGGAATAAGCTAAAGTGATTTGTGAGCGCTTAAAAATGGCAGCAATCGCAATTGTGTCAACTATACAAGCATTAGAAAATTATTCTTCAGATACAGATTCAGATTCAAGTTCGGACGAAGAATGGCAAACAAGAAAATCAAAACGTACACAGCTTTTTCGTATACAAAATTATGTGCAATCTGTTGTTGGACACTACGAAGATTACATATTTAAGAGTCATTTTAGGTAACAAATATTTTTTATTTTATAATATTCAAATTATTTATCTAATTTATAATTTTATAATCTAAGAAATATAATAATCTTACACAAGTATATATTTATAACAAATATCTTATGTTTAGGTTAACTAGGAGAACTTTCGAACATATTTTAAATATAATTAGCATTAACCTTGTTAGAAAAACAGCCGGTTATAAAACAATTCCACCTCGCGATCAGCTTATGATTGCCTTGTGGAAAATGGCTACCATGGATTCTTATAGGTACCATTCTTTTATTACATATATTACTACTCTTAATATATAATTTAATTAACTCAATAATTATGTATATAGATCCGTGTGTGACCGTTTCAACGTAGGTAGAGTTATAGCATTACGAGCAGTTAGAAGGGTTACACGAGCATTATTTAAGTTAGCTCCTGAGTATATTTCTTGGCCGTCTGAAGACCAAGCACAAATTATATTACGTAAATTTGAGGAAATTAGTGGATTCCCTAAAACAATTGGAGCTATCGATGGTACGCATATTCAGATCGAAGCACCCAAAGAAAATGCGGCAGATTATGTAAATCGAAAAGGATTTCATTCAATCCAACTTCAAGTAAAGTATTATTATAAAATACCAATTTTAATTTGCATTACTTATAACTTTCAATTATATTATATTTATTAATAGATATTTTAATTTTTTAATTTAAGGTGGTATGTGATCACCAAGCATTAATCATTCACTGTTATGTGGGTCATCCAGGCTCTTTTCACGATCAAAGGGTTTTCAGACAATCAGAGATAGCTGCTTATTTAAATGATGAAAGAAAATTTCCCTTTGATAGTCACCTTGTAGGAGTTTCCGCATACGAGTTACACCAGCATCTTTTAGTACCATTTAAAAATAATGGACATTTGACTCCGGCACAAACATATTACAATTTTCGACAATCAACTGCGAGAGTAGTTGTCGAACGATGCTTTGGATTGTTAAAAGGGCGAATGAGGAGCCTAATGCACTGTTTACCTATGAATAGAGTCGATTTAATGGCGGAATACATAGTTGGTTGTTGTGTTGTACATAATATTTGCATATTGCAAGGAGATGAATTTGAAATAATACCAATTGGAACATCTACAGAAGTTATAATGCAAAGTAATATTGTCCAAAGGCAAAGGAATAATATGCTTGGTATTTGTAAAAGAAATATGATAATGAATATTTTGCAAAGACGTAATGCATAATAACTTGTGATTTGTATTTTATACTTATATGTAATAAGCTTAAACGCGTACAACTTATATTTTATGTTTTATACTTATACAATTTATTCATATTTTAATTATAATGCATCGTGTGTGTGCGTGTGCGTGTGCGTGTGCGTGTGTGTGTGTGTGTGTGTGTGTGTGTGTGTGTGTGCGTGTGCGTGTGCGTGTGCGTGTGCGTGTGCGTGTGCGTGTGTGCGCGTGCGCGTGCGCGTGCGCGTGCGCGTGCGTGTGCGTGTGTGTGTGAACGCGAGCGCATGTGTCTTTATTCTTTTAGCATTATTATTAGATATGAATAATTTTATTCTTTGAATTTTATAATAAACTTATAAATGTATATGTACTTAGTAATATACTTAAAAATTACATTTTGTACTTATGTTATAGTATACAATGTACGCTCATGTAGATACACATACTTATAATCTTTAATTTCAACTTTATATTAATATTTGTATTCAATATTTGTACTCAAAAATGAAATCTATAATTTGCATTTAATATTTATATATAATTCATTTAAAACATATAACATAGCTCATATCTTGTAATTATATTTAAACTATAATGCAATACGTTATAACGCAATATTATTTCAATATTATAATTGTTTCAGTCTTTGTTGGTTAATAAAACTAAAAAAGAATATAATTGATAAAAGCATTAAATATAAAAAAG
This sequence comes from Tetramorium bicarinatum, assembly GCA_928718305.1. Classification (NCBI taxonomy): domain Eukaryota; kingdom Metazoa; phylum Arthropoda; class Insecta; order Hymenoptera; family Formicidae; genus Tetramorium; species Tetramorium bicarinatum. The sequence continues at coordinate 16,943,762 of OV788319.1, forward strand.
TAAATTCTAATATTAGAATAATTAATGTAACGAATGTATTGCATTATGTCATATTAGACTTTGTCACGAATGTATTGCATTACATCACACATTTTATCACATTTTATATCACATAATATATTACGTAACGGAACGAACTTATTATTAATTAATTTAAAAAATATTTTACTTTTCCAAAAATTTTGTCAGTGCATTAACCAATTTTTCTTCCATAGCCATCCTATCTTCATGGTGTTTTTGTCTTTTTTATTCATGAGTTTCCTTCTGTGCTAGTCTTTTTTGAAGAAGTCGTGTCATAGACATTTTTGTATCATTTATAGGATCTATAAATCAAATAATAATTACATATTAATGCACACTTGTAAATATAATCGAATCATATGAAACAATGTTACTCATCTAATCTTTTTCTCATTTATAAATAAATAATTATAAATATTTAAAATAAATAATATATATTTCTACAAGTAGTACAATTAAACAACTTATATTACTATTAATGAAATAAATTAATTTTAAACAAAGTATAAATAGAAATATAAGTAGATTATATTAAAATTAAAAATAAGTAGAAAAATTAAAAATAAGTAGAAATAATTAAAACTTACTTTTTTTTTAGGCAAATTATTTTCTTTATTATTTAAAGATTCTTCAGAATCATCATTATAAGAAGGATTTGATAACGAAGTTGTACAATCTATGTCTGTATTTTTTACTAACAATCCAGAAGAAGAAGCAACTGCCAAAGGTTTACACCAAGCTTTCTTCGAAAAGATTTCTTCCATGATCTATATATGTAGAAAAATTAATTATGAATATACAGTTGCACAAATGTACGTATATTTTATATGTATATATATATGTATAAATTATTTATGTAATTAGACTAATTTAAATAGAAAATAAGGCTAATATAATATTTTCAATTATCTCAAAATGCTGCCAGGTTCGTCGATTATTTCCTGATTTGCTATTATGTTCTTTAATTGTTTTGTAAGTTTTTTTTAAGCTTCTTAAGGGGATGCTGGAGTGACGGCCAAACTTGATCGAGGTCGATAATCTAGAATATGATATAAAAATTTCCTATATTATCGATCCTAGCTCAAGCATATATACATTGCGCGCTTGTGCGTGCAATGTTGCCGCCTCGATTGTTTACGATACGAGCAGGACAGATATATGGTCTTTCGTCCTTTTCCTCTCATTGTTACCAAGAATCTCGATGTTGCCAAGATTCTCGATGTTCTGAGACGGCTAGAGCGTCCGAATTTCCTTTTACCAGGCACTGCAGGGCCGCCCTACAAATTGTGGGCCCCTCATCCTGATAATATTTTAATAAATATTAAAGTCGCGTATGATTTTAATATGTATAATAATATAACGACTTTATTATATCTTATGAAAGAAATATATTCAATAATTTGTACTATATGACTTGTATAATACTAATTTTGTCTTGAAGTGTGACTAAAATTATAGTATTATATAAAATCATATTATTCTATGATTTTAAATATTGGGAACAGTGGATGGGCCCCTCCAACGTTCATTCCCGTGAAAACGCACAAATAAATTTTTCTCGTCTCTCCAAATCAAATTTATAAGTATTTGTAATAACCAGCACTATCTTAAAAACAAGATACTTCTGGTTTTTATTAAAATCAGTACCGTCATATCACAGACGCCTCTGATTTTTATACATAATATATAATCATGCAGTTTTATACTTTAATTTTATATACTCAGTACCATCAATATAGACGCTTCTGATTTTTATATGTAATATATATATAATCATGCAATTTTATATACTCAGTATCGTCAAAATAGACGCATCTGATTTTTATATGTAATATACATATGACCATGCAATTTTATATACTCAGTATCGTCAAAATAGACGTTTCTGATTTTTATATGTAATATACATATAACCATGCAATTTTATATACATCAATTTTATATACTCAGTATCGTCAAAATAGACGTTTCTGATTTTTATATGTAATATACATATAACCATGCAATTTTATATACATCAATTTTATATACTCAGTATCGTCAAAATAGACGCTTCTGATTTTTATATGTAATATACATATAATCATGCAATTTTATATTTATCAATTTTATATACTCAGTACCGTCAAAATAGACGCTTCTGATTTTGATTGTACATACCATTAGAAATCGGGACTGAGAATCTTTGAAATTATGTTATTTAACGATTCTAAAGGCTCGCCACCGCGATCGAGAAGTCCAAGTGGAAGCGCTCGTACGACGTGGAGTTGGCGCGCGAGAAGTCCGACGAGTCATAGTTGGCCCGCATGGAGAACCGCTCGACCGAGCTGGAGCGCGGTATCGAGGATCGGCTCTCGGACTCGGAGTTCTTCGAGAACCGGCCCTCGCTCGCCCGAGTCGTTGCGGCTGCGCCGTGTCGACTCCGATCCGTTCATCAGCAGCCCGTCCTCCACGCTGCTCGACTTCATAATCTCGTTCTGCTAGCGCTGCTGCTTCCTCGCGTGGTGGCCGACGCACTCGGGGCTGCCCTCGGGGCTGCTCTAATTATCACGACTATCACTAATTATCACGACATTGTCCGTCTCGTCGTTTGTCGTGAAACACGGTACGAATACACGATTACACTCCAAAATACACGGAGCGAACAGGCATTCGCGCGCTTTGACAGTTCGGTCAACTTTTTTCCGTTTACGTTCGCGTGTTTTGACTACGCGCGTATCCTCACGCATTCGGGTTGTGTGTAGTAGTGTATACATGTGAATCTTCCTTGTGCTAAGTTACTAACACAAGGAAGTATCACACCGACACGTCAATGCCATCTTTTAGAAAATTCCGGAACTACTGTCGTGCATTATTTACCGTTCCACATGTACACTGCATATGAATAAAATGAGTGAGCTTTACTGCAATAAATCTCTCTTATTAGACATTTTTTCGTACTTTTATCGCTACCACAGTGTTAATTATTCCTGTCCGAGTCCTGCTGGTATCTCGATTTATGTGCTAACCTCATATAATCTTTATATGAGTGAATGTTTCTGTGAGCTGACAGCTCACAATAAATAATTAATATAATTATGTAATTTTAAGAGTACAGCAGAAATTGTTTTAGTACGTACTTTATTCCTGTAAAAGGATTTTTTAATCCGTTAAACCGTTTCGATGAATTATTACAATAAAGATATGAAACTGTAATGTCGGTATCCAGCATCGCCTTAATTTTGAAGCGCATTGAGGATCAGTTATGTTATGTCCACGATCTTTTAAAGATTTGGAGACCATTTCCCAGCATTTTTTATGTGATATTTTTCCTTCATTGAATTTTTGTTCCATCTCTTGATAAGTTCTTAATAATAATAAAACAGCTGCATCTGACCATCGATACAGAGTATCTATAAAATATAATATATTAGACAACTATAATCCATGTATGATTACCATTAAAATTAATATCAATTTAAAAATCACAAAACTACACATATTTAAGAAAAATTGTAACTGAATAATTGTAATTTTACTTTCTTCACAACCATCCGTTGATTGTACATCGCTATCTAAATTCTCTGAAATTTCATTTGTATTTTGTTCTGTTTCAATTTGCTCGTGTCGTTCTTTGATTGTAGCATGCAAAAGAGATGTAGCAAAAGTAATATCTGTAAATAAAATATTATATTAAAATTATATTAATTATTCAAAAATAATAAATTCAACACTACATAAGGTTGTGATATTGGATCATGCTGATATTCTATAATTAATGTTTATTACCCGAAGAAGCACGTTGTGCATCGGCAACAGATAAAAATACATCATACATTTTATCATTTTCTTAATCATATAATGTTACTTTTTCCATTTTTTTATAATGCATAGGAAGAATAGCGCAATATCTCGATGTTTCTCCAGGAAAGCTAAAAGTTTCCAACAAAAATGTGCGTTCCTATTCTCTTGACGTTACGAGGAGTGATGGTTTCTTTCTTTACACGTGTGCACATATGTAAAATATAATTAAAATTCTATCAAACTAGCGGTAAGTAGCGACAAAAAATCAAACGTTCGACTTGTGACGTCACATGCTCACGCCGACCCACCTCTTTAGTGCGAGCGTTGTGAGCGTTTATTTCAACCATCTAAAGTTGGTTGCAGTAGCATTCGTTGAACGTTGCGAGCGCCAAGTGGAACAGCATAAAGAACGATCTGAGCGTTGTGAGCGCCAAGTGGAACGCACCCTTAGAGCGGCCATAGAGACATCGCATCTGCGCGTACGGTTTCGCGCAGAATGGGCGAAGCGGCGCGAGGACGACGCCGGGCGCGACGGCCATCACGGATAGACGGAGATCACGCCTGCGTACGCGATTCAGCGCGGGATCGGCGAGCCGTCGCAAGGAGCACGCAAGCAGCAGCAGCATCGCCGACGCATCACAGCACGCCTGCGCAGCACGCCGCTCCGTTCCCGAATACGCGGCTGCCTCTTCTGCGATTCCAAGTAAGGAAAGCTGTTCAATTGCCAACCAAAATTGTAGCGCATATTGTTTGTGTGCATTTCTTGCGTACTTCGCGCATATTCCTCGCGTATCAGCGCATATTTCTGAGTGTTGCGTGCGTAAATTTCACACATTCCTCGCGGCGTTTGCACGTATTCTTGCGTGATTGTCACATATATCTAGCATAGCTCTCGCGTGCCGCTAACGTAGTTCCGGCATATTCTCGCGTACGCCTAGCGTAATTTTGCTTATTCCTGCATTGTGCGCGAGTCGTTCGCGTGTGTCCCTCGCATTTCTAATTATTGCCCGCGCAGTCTTAGCACCTGCTACACAACCGACAAATGGCGACAGAATCGGAAGTTGCTAATCTTAAAAAACGCCGTGCGACGATCAAGGCGTCCTGCACGCGCGTTAAAACTTACGTGGATGCAATCGCGTCGGTCACTCCGGCCATAGCTTCACAACTCGAAGAAAGAAAGATTAAGTTGGAGCAATTCTGGGCAGAATACAATGAGCTCCAAACGCGAATGGAACTAGAAGACAACGCCGAAGCTAATGATCGGGTGGGGTTTGAGGAGGCGTTCTATGACTTGTCTGCTCGAATTCGATCGTTGACTCAATTCAGGTCGGCCACGCGAAGCGTTGACATATCGTCCCCGACGCTGTCAAGCGCCTCGGATTCGTGAGCCCCGATTAACGTGCGTTTACCCAAACTCGATTTATCTAAGTTTTCGGGCAAGTACGATGAATGGTTTCCCTTTCACGATGCCTTTCAGTCGGTGATCCATTCGAATTTGGCCCTTAGCAATATACATAAATTACAGTATCTAAAAGCTGCAACTACAGAGGACGCGTACAAGGTAATAAGTGCGCTCGAGACGTCCGAGGACAATTACGCGGTCGCATGGAACCTCCTCAAGGAACGTTATGACAATAAAAGAATCATAGTCAATAACCACGTCAAAGCTATAATCGAATTGCCGTCAATGAATAAAGAAAACGCGGCCGAATTGCGGCAAATTGCGGACGGCGCCACGCGCCACATTCAAGCGCTGAAAGCCTTGAAACGCCCTACAAATTATTGGGACGATCTGTTGATTTATTTACTCAGTGCAAAGCTGGATTCGAACACGACGCGAGAATGGCAGAGAAATTTGACGGGCGATGAATTGCCCACACTCAAGCAATTTCTGGATTTCCTTACTTATCACTGCTAGGTCCTCGAGTCGACCTAAAAAACGGTTAGCGTTTCCAACAAGCAAATGAATTCGCGCTCGCCCGCGAACGGTAAGCAAAAAACGACGTGTAATGCCTCGGTAAAGGCAAAGTGCCCTTATTGCAACGGTGAGCATTTCATACAGCAGTGTAAACCGTTTTTGTCCTTGGCCGTCTTCGAGCGCATAGAAAATGCTCGCTCTCGAAAATTATGCTTGAACTGTCTACGTTCGACAACGCACTCCACTAGTAAATGTCCATCCGGTGTTTGCAAGATTTGTTCGCGAAAACATAACACGTTTTTGCACCTGCAAAACGCCTCGTCTAATCAAGTTAAGCCCGTGGAAGGCGCGAAACAAGAAACAGTTTCTGCTAGCCCGGTCGCCTCAAGCGCATCAAGCGTCGTAGCAACGCACTCCACAAACTCCTCGTCTGAAAACAGTGCTATGTTGTCGACTGCAGTCGTTTTAGTAGAAGGTAAGGGTGGTGCCAAACATTCTTGCCGAGTCTTGTTGGACTCAGGATCCCAAGCGAATTTCATAACCAAAGGACGTCTAGTCAATTTAGAATTAGTTCCTCGCTCGGTAGATATAGAGATATCAGGCATAAGTGGAACAGCCACACAATCTTCACAAGCAGTGCGAATCAAATTGCATTCAAGAATAAACGCGTTTTCTGTTAGCATTGATTGCATCGTTATCGATCACATTACCGACGACATTCCCGCGTTTACTGTCAAGCGCTCGACATTGAGCGTTCCTCGCAACATTACCCTCGCAGATACTTCCTTTAACGTATCGGTCGGAGTTGATTTATTAATCGGAAACGAAATCTTCTGGGGCCTCATGTGCGTGGGCCAGATAAAGGCATCCGCCTTACATCCAACACTCCAAAAAACAAAATTGGGATGGATCCTGGCGGGGAGGCTAAACGAATCTTCCTCGTTTCCGCAAAACGTCATTTCTCTGTGCGCGTCGGTTAGCAACTCTGAGTTAAATGAGCAACTCCATAAGTTTTGGATGATAGACGAATTTCTTAATGATTCCAAAATCCAAACGCTGGAAGAGAGAAAATGTGAGAAACACTTCGTGAAAACCGCGTTCAGAAACGATCAAAATAGATACGTAGTGCAATTGCCGCTCAATCTAGAATTAACGGAAAACCTCGGCGATTCGAGAGATATCGCTTTCAAGCGTTTGCAAGCTTTAGAGAGAAGATTCGACAGAGATTCTACTTTAAAGGAGAACTATTCGAAGTTCATCCAGGAGTACCTTGCGTTAGGACCGGCCGTGCGGCCGGTGACGGAAGATTCGCTCATCGAAAAGGGTGCGTACTATATGCCCCATCATTGTGTACTGCGGGAGGACGCTAAAAGCACGAAGCTTCGCGTAGTCTTTGACGCTTCATGCAAAACCGACAAGGGGATTCGTTAAACGACGCCATGATGATAGAACCTGTCGTACAAAGCGATCTTATAGCTATACTTCTGAGGTTCCACACTCATCGATTTGTCCTAGTGGCGGACATTATTAAAATGTACCGCCAAATTCTCATACACCCCTCGCAAACCAAACTATAAAGGATTCTGTGACGCGACAGCAAGGTGTCAGACTTGCAAGCTTTCGAATTAGTCACCGTTACGTACGGTACAGCGGCCGCTTCATATTTGGCTACGAGATGTCTCCTTGACTTGGCCGAACGACACGAAAACGAATTCCCGTTGGGGGCACTTCATTTAAAGCGCAGTTTCTACATGGATGATTTACTAGCAGGAGCGGACTCGAAGGCGGAAGCACTAGCCATTCGCGACCAAATAATAGCGCTGCTCAAGCTGGGATCATTCGAATTGAGCAAGTGGAGGACTAATTGTCCGGAGTTGCTTGACGGTATCACTGATAGGAGCGATGGTCCAATTCAGTTCGACAAAACCTGTGCTTTTCGCATTCTTGGCACATTATGGGATAGAGACGATGACTCGTTGCGATTCTCCTTGAAACTTCAACAGTCTTCAAATGCCGTTACCAAACGCTCCATTTTATCGGAATTGTCAAAGCTGTTTGACCCGCTAGGGTTGTTAGGTCCAATAGTCGTAGTAGCGAAACTCGTGTTGTAGGATCTCTGGCAGGCAGGAACAGATTGGGACGAGTTCCGCAAGATATTTATTCCAAGTGGCTGCAGCTCAAGCTGCAATTGGCAAGCATTGATTGGTTACGAGTACCGAGATGTATCAAACACAATTCTGAGCCCAAGCTCATGCAGATTCATGGGTATTGCGATGCAAGCGAGCGCGCTTATGGTGCATGTGTCTACCTACGAACTCAAGTCGATGCCAACAACTACTCCTTCTATCTTCTCTGTTCGAAGTCGCGCGTCGCTCCCTTGAAGGCGATTTCGTTACCCCACCTCGAATTGTCGGCAACTTTATTGTTATCGCGATTAATCGATAAAATTAAATCGGCCATTGACGCGGCCAATATAAGCATGTGGTTATGGTCAGACTCAACCATAACGTTAAATTGGATCACCTCATCGTCGCGGCGCTGGTCAGCGTTCGTAGCCAACCGCGTTGGAGAGATCCAACGGCTAACTGATCCAGGTAACTGGAGACATGTCAAATCCGCGGACAATCCTGCAAACGTCCTATCAAGAGGGATGCTTCCGGACGAACTAATAGATTTAGGCTTGTGGTGGAACGGCCCTACTTATTTAAAACTGCCCGAAGATCAATGGCCTAGTGGTGAATTAAGACTCTCGTAGAGGGACTTCCCGAGCAGAAATCAACTTGCGCAGTGGTTACCGCGGCTGACTTCAGCCTCATAAATGGGCTAATCGATAAATACTTTGATATAAACAGAACATGTCGGGTCCTAGCGTATTGTTTGAGATTCTTCGCGTCTAAAAATTCCAAGCCTTCTACGTTGATCGTATCTCCGAAAGAAATTACGCACTCGCTAGATCTTCTTTGCAAAACAATTCAAAGGCAATCCTTTCCCGGGGAATACCACGCTCTAAGTCAAAGGAGCAGCATCAATATAACTATAATAAAACTAGCAATTTAAACTCCTTGGCTCCATTCACGAACAAAGACAAACTAATCAGAGTGGGAGGGAGGTTGGAAAATTCGGCACTGGCATTCGACGCCTGTCATCAAATAGTGCTTCCACAGAAGCACACGCTAACGAAAAGAATAATAGAGTTCGAGCATCGTCGAAATATGCATTCCGGGTTGCAGGCCACTATGGCGTTAGTTAGGCAACGATTCTGGCGTTAAGATTCACGAAAAATTATAAATGGTTGCGTTTAGGGCACTTGCTTTAGGGCAAGACCTATATTTTCCGAAACTGTAATAGGCACGCTACCCACTACGCGCGTTACCGTTTCGAGACTCTTTTCAAACTGCGGGGTAGATTACGCCGGACCAGTTGTTTTGCGCGAAGGAAATCGACGAAATTCGCGGAACCGAAAGGCCTACTTAGCGATTTTCGTTTGCTTCGTCACTAAGGCTGTCCACTTGGAAGTGGTGAGCGACCTCACCACCGACGCATTCGTTGCAGTGCTCAGGAGATTGATATCCTGAAGAGGGAAACCTATACAAATGTACTTGGACAACGCGACAACATTTGTTGGAGCTAAAAAGCAGATTAAAGAGTTTTATGAATTCCTACAGACTGACAAGACGCAAACATCCATAGAATATTTTTTACGCGATCACGGAACTACTTGGGCGTTTATTCCTCCAAATGCGCCGCATTTCGGTGAACTTTGGGAGGCGGCGGTAAAGTCCGCTAAATTCCATCTAGCAAGAATGGTGGGTGGTCATAACCTGACATACGAGGAAATGTCTACGATACTATGTGAAATCAAGGCAGTTATGAACTCGCGACCGCTCATTGCGTTGAGCTCCGGCCCAAACGACTTAGCGTATATAAGCCCGGGACACTTTTTGGTTGGCAGCCCGCTGAATAGCTTTCCTAGTCCTAGTTTAAGTGACATTAATATGAATAAGTTAACACGATGGCAATTAGTTCAACAGATTCGCCAACAATTCTAGGCAAGGTGGAGCCACGAGTACTTGAATTCCCTCCAGGAAAGGCACAAATGGTAAAGGTCGAAGAGTCCACAACTGGAAAACAGACAGTTGGTAGTAATAAAGCAACCCGGCTTGGCTCCGCTGCAATGGTTGACGGGTCGAGTGGAACGAATCCACCTGGGTCGAGACGGAGTAGCTCGTTCGGCCAGTCAAAACGGCTAAGGGAACGTATGACAGACCGTTGTCCCGATTGGCTATTTTACCAATGTGATTCATCGTAATTTAGGTTTGCATGAATACTTTCGTTAGTTATTATCGCGTCGGAAACTTGCGTAAGCCGTTAGAATCTAAGATTAGTTTAAGCATCAGATATTATATTGTTCTTTTTTTTCTCTTTTCACCCGCTGGATTACTTGTCATTGCGTACGCGTCCAAGCAGAATTTGTGTATTCATGCGTACGTGCGACCTTTAGTTTAGTTTTTTGCTTCTTCTCTTTTCGCAAATTTCGTTATGTCCAATCTGGCTATGGCTCTAGACCTGTTAGAGCTTTCAGTTTAAATTTTATATGCATTGTATGCCTTCAGATTTTCAAACAAGATTCTTGAAGGGAGACCCTTCAAGGGGGGCGGCTTTGTTAAGAAACAAGTATGTGATTTCGCCGGTCATTTGCGTAATAGGTACGCCTCTTTTTTGTTGCGATGCGAAGAGGCTCGGTTTCGACTCAGTTCGGGCACGCTCGATCGCTTCGGGCTGTATCGGTTCGTCTCGGTTAGTCTCGCACGCTGTCGGTCGTCTTTCGTCAGATCTCGTCAAGGCGTAGCACGCGTAACATAAAATTTCGGTGCTAGTGCGAAGCAAGTTGTGAGTGCGAAGAGAAGTGCTAATAAAGAGACATTTGTTAATTAAACTGAAGGAAATTATTTCTGCCCGTCCTGTTCCCGCGTGAGGCCGGAGAGCGATCTAGCTTGCGAGCTTTACGCCAGCACGGCTGACGCCATTCCTCAACATCTATTGTTAAAGTTTTAACAACATGTTTATTTTAAAAGTAATTTTGATAACAAAAATAAAAATCTACATTTAGAAAATTTTATAGTTATTTAATAGAATATAATAAATTAGAATATTTTAGAAGGGATTTGTCTAATTTCGACCTATTACTTCTACATTTATCAATAAAGTGGGTTTCGTTATAAATTTTCAGTGCTGGGTTCGTGTATTTATGCAAAATTACAATAGTATCAAAGCTTGCGCAAACTATTTTTCCTCTAAAGCCATTTTATTTGTGCCAAACTGATAAGTACATATTATGATACATTTATTACACCAATGCCGTCATATGATTTGAATGGAAGCACGAAAACTACACCTAAAATATTACGTTGTGAAAAAATAATCTCACCCAGATAACAAAATGCACAATGATCGCATGGTGCGCGCATACATGCGAGTACTCGCACGCGCATGACCCTCATAATTTATGCAGATGCGTCCTCATTTACGGCTCATATCGCTCGCACGCGTGCGACTCTCACGCTTGCGAGCGATGTGAGTCTCAATTCTAAAATACGCGTGTTCGCACACTGATATCACGGTGCGCGCACGCGTGCGATACTCATGCGTGCGAGCAATATGAGCCTCAATCACAGAAGACACATACCCGCACAATGATGTCACGGTGCGCGCACGCGTGCGGGTGTTAACAGGCACACGCAGATGCATGTCCTCATGTGAGGCTTACATCGTACACGTGCGAGCGGTATGAGCCTCAAGGAAGTAATGAATAAGCCTGGATCCTCATGCAGGCACCAGCTCTTTGACACCGACGCTGATTGGTGAAAAACAGATGGTGGGGGTAAACTGCAAAACAATTGTTTACCCCCATCACCTGTTTCACCAATCAGCGCTTGGTGTCAAAGCGCCGGTGTCTGCATGAGGATTCACTCTAAGCGTTTATTGAAAAATATTATAATTATATTAATTAAAATATATCAATGGGACAATTATCCTTGCAGGAAATAAAAACTAAAAATATATACACACACACACATCTGTGAGACCACACCCGTATATCAATATAAAAAATAATGTAAAATTTTATAATTAAACCCTGGCGAAAAAAATTTCTCTGTTATTTCGCTCCTATTTCTCTGAAAAAGCGATTTGCGGAGAAAATGTAGAGTATTAGTAGAGAAATTTGTCTGCAAACTTTATTTGCAGACAAATTGGAGAGAAACTGAAGACAAAATTGCAGAGGAAATGTAGATAAATTTGTAGGGAATACTGCAAAGAAATTTCTTTGCATTTTTTCTGCAAACCTTACTTGCAGAGAAATTAAAAAGAATCTGAAGACAAAATTGCGAAGAAGACGAAGACAAATTTGCAGAGAATTTATAGAGGATATTATAGAGAAATTTCACGAAATTTTCTCTCCAAAACCTTTTAATTGCAGAGAAACTGAAGAAAAACTAGACAAATTTTCAGAGTAATAACAGAGTAATTGCAAAGAAATAGTAGAGAAACTGCAGAGAAATTTGAAGTAAAATTTCACTCTGCAAAACCTGTTTCCAGAGAAACTGAAGCGAAACTAAAGACAAACATGCAGAGAAAAAGCAGACTAATTAGCATAGAATTTGCAGGAAATATTGCAGAAAATTTCTGGGTGTTTTCTCAGCAAAACCTATTAGCAAGGAAACTGAAGAGAAACTAAAGGCAAATTTTCAGAGTAATAGGACAATAATTGCAAAGAAATTTGCGGAGAAATTGCAGAAAAATTTGTAAAGAAATTGCAGCAAAAATTTTTTTATTTTATTTCATCAAAAACTTTTGACATTACTTTTTTTTCGTTATATATATAAAATATATTGTTATGTTCGTAGACTCCACGATTTCTTCCATTCTCGAAGCATAAACGAAAATAGTAAATAAGTCACCGAGCGCAGCCTGATAAGAGTCTAACACGGTCTCAATAATCTCTTATCTAAAAACTTTTCGTCAACATTGCTTTGTCCCATGAAGGCACGTGTTATAACTTCTGGGAAGCGATCTCAATAAATATGCCTAATCTAGACAGCGACATGGAGAAAAATTAAAATATCCATAATTAATAGCTCCGAGAAATAGTTGCGAGCCGTGTGCACTGCTTTCATAATTTTCGGCCAATAGAAAGCCGAAAACTTGTAAATCTCCTTATTTGTAGACCATTATCTATGTCGCATCACCAATCAAATTGAATTACGCGGAAATTGGGAAGGACCACCTCCCCTAAAAATTCACTATAAAAAGGGCGACTTGGCGACTCCGCGGTCAATTCCATCCGCAGTCAGTAACCATCTCACGGTGCGTGACTCTATCACTTATTATAATTACAAGTAGCACTCATTATCCGCGATTCGCAGTTGTGAGTTCGATTCGCGTATCATTGTTCGAGAAGATCCATCTCCTACGAACTCAGCGCTTCCAGAAGACCGAATCACCCGAGCTCTTCTACAAAAGTAAGTCATTCCATTCTGATCATATTTTTCCGCGTTGTGGATCGTGGAGTCATATAGAACCTCGTTCTAGTGTCGATTAACTGCTCAGCTGACGACGATTTCGTCCGAGAGATAGATTTATTCCTCGAGGAACTTGACTTTCTGTTCGATAACGTGGACGACCAAGAATTTAGACAACTGTATGGTGTTAGGACTCCTCCTCCACAAAATCCCTTAACTAACCGGGTCATCCTTGACACTCCTCTGCCGATACCGCCGCCTCTTGAATATCATTCGTTCTTGGATGACGACTCTGGCCCATCTTACTCGCCCGTTTGGGGTCTAGAAGAAGAAGAGACGGACTCTCTTCCTATTAACGACCAATCGGAAGAAACCGAGGAGAATCAAGAATCGGAGGAAGACAATGATAGTATTTATAGTAAAGAAACTGAAAAATTCGACGAGAGTGATTGTAGCAAAACTGAAACAACCGATACCGACGATAGTGACTGTTGACGAACGAAAGAATCCTGTTCGTTCGCCGACTGAATATGCCGGGATCGCACAGAGGAGCGCGAGAGGAATTAAGTGTAGGAGCAGCAACGAGCCAGAAAAGACGATGTTCGGAATGAGCGATAGCGATAGGCGACGGAACGGATGGGCACGTTGGACAAGGCGAGGTTGAAAAAAGGTGCTTCAGATTATAGACCACCAGTTTATTCTTCGTGCTTGCAGTCGCAACGGTGATTTGGCGGCGAAGCCGAACGAGAGCAGAATCGAGCGGATTCTGCCTAGTCGGTTGCTCCAGTGGTCCGAGATCGCTAATTGAATCGCCGAGTCGAAAAAGCTGTCGCCGCCGAACGATCCTCCCTTTTATATCCGTCGATCGGGATCGTTAGAGAAAGGGAAAGATCAAATGTCGCTCGAGAACAAATAACTGGCTGGACGAATATTGACTCGAATGCGGCGAAAACAAGGACACCGAAAAATAACGACGATCGAGAACAAATATCGTGACAAACAATTTCGAATTAGATGATCGAGTCTAACGGTCCAAATACAATATAATACTAGATAATAACGAAATATAATAACATTCAGACGAACTTAAACAGTGACTATGAGCCACCCGCTAAGATAAGAATTTTATAACAATTTCAATCTATTCGCTACTGTCCCTAATACACATTTTATTCGTACACGTTCTATAACCTGTGAGAATGAGACCGCGATATTCTCGACGGGTTAGTTTTATTATTTCTATATTCATGTAACTCTTATTTTCTTTTATATTTTTTAAAGTTTATAATTGAATAAATACTAATAAATAGTTTAATTAGTTTGTAACAATAATAATTGTTTCTATTTTCATTTGAAACCCCGACCTCGCTCACTCCTCCTTCGCGATAGCACACGGTCCAGTCCTGGGGTAAGAGGGTTAAGCCTTGACCCGAAATTAGGACCGATGATTGCATAGCTCGGTTAAAGAGTCATAGCGTTGCGGACGTTGACCTATAACCGAAGCATCTGCATGCGATCGGCGCTCGCCCGAATAGAGTGCCTTCGAGATAAGAGATACACGACTCGTCCATCCACACCCGCTCCTTATCTCCAACTTAATTAATTTTAATCCACGGGTCCGGACGTAACAATATATACAAACTTTTTTTTCGTTATATATATATACTCCGTATGTAAAAATATTTATGAGTGTATGAAAAAGTGTATGAAAATAGAAAACAAAGCTATACTATTTCACATAAATGTATGAAAATAGAAAACAAAGCTATACTCATTCATCAGTTTCATATTCGCTCTGATTATTGTCCTATAAATCAGAGTCTTCATCCACTTCGTCGTCTAGCTGCTACTCTTGATGAAGAGGCAGCTGGTTTTTCTTAATATTTTTGCGGTATCTTTGTTTTATGGCCCGTAAGACTTCCTGGACTTCAATTTTGCAGGAAGCCTTATCCTGCGGACCGTAAAACAAAGTGCATTTCTGTGCTGCCACTGAAAGAAAAAAATAAATTATTTTATATGTTAAATAAAGTTTATGTATTAAAATGTTACAGTTTGGGTTGTATTATGCGTATAGAGTTCCATAAGTTGAAAAAGATGTACGGTATGGCAATATCATTACATGTAATATTTTGGTTTAACCTTGAACGACCTCCGCAATGTTACATGGAGGTCACCTCGAAATTTTTTACGTACGACCTAGCCTGAGCATCTTTTTCGTAAGGGAATGTACAACTTCTATGATTTTGTATACAACCCTTATAAAAAAATACACCTAACTAGACGTTGGCGGTCTGAAATGACACTCAAATTGAGTATTAACTGCCAAATAAACCTCCAACTTGAGGGTTAACACTCGTATCAACTTGAATGTTATTTCGGACTTTCAATAGTTTCAATGTTTAATTGAGTGTAGTGTAAGGGGTGTCAGGAGGGTCGAGAGTGGAGAATGAAGGCGACAGACGATATCGGTTAAATATGTATATTTAATAAGCAACGTGACTACAAGGCACGTGGTCATAAACAAGACGCGAATGCGTGTTACTGGTACTTAAACTTATTATCACAAAGTGCCGGGGAACGTAACTTAAAGCAAACCGGACGCGTACACAATGACTTGACGAACAGACGGGAATAAACCCGGGAAAATGACCGAAGGGAAGACGATGCTATCACTCTCGCGATCGGGACTCAAGTCCTGAGATCCGGGCCGCGCTCGAGCATGCCGGCGCGCGCATAGTTCCGCGTAGGGATATTTCGCACGCCGCGGGATACATCGCCAAAAGTGGCGGGCTTTACTGGATTATGCCTTATAGTATATTTTCGTAAGGGAATTGTACATAAAGAAAAGTATATACTTACGATATATAATATTCATAATTTTTGTGTCCCCAAATTTCTTCGAAACGCTACTACCGGGCCACGTGAATTTCGAGACCAAACTGTCAGTCATAATCATTTTTATTGCATTGTAGAGAAATTCTCGTAATTTGGATCCTCCTAATTCTCGCAAGTGATTGTATTAAAATAAAATAAAGTACCATTACACTGCAGTACTATGAAGGTAATATTCAAATAAAATTAAGAAATATCCGAATGAAGAAGAATCATATATCAATTTTAGTTATATCAATCAATCCAAGAAGAATCATATATCAATTTTAATTAACACAATTATCTGCAATAACATTAAGACTTATTATCTAATATATTTTTCGTATATTTCGTATATTATACAGGTTCATTTAATGTTGTTCGGACATATTTTCAAATTATATTGTATACATATAACACTGTTCAACAAAATCGATTTTTTTCCTTCCATGACAAATTGAAACAGATTCCGAAAATTCATGTAAAAAAAAACATATCCGTGTCTCAGCGTTTTGCTAGATCAAGTCATTTTCGTTTTTTAAGTATCATCGAATATTTTCTTATTAATTATTTTAAATTACCCATTCTACTTTACTTCGAAATTTCGTTCCGCTTTGTAACGTCCCATTCCTTCTCCTAACCCCCACTCTCGTACGTCCGTTGAAATACTGTTTGCTTCTGATTGGCTCGCGGTATATATATATATATATATATATATATATATATATATATATATATATATATATATATATATATATATATATATATATATGTATATATATATATATATATATATATATATATGTACTGTTATGGCTTCAGCAATACATTCCACCGTCGTAATAGGAGAAGATACCGACCTTCTTGTGCTGCTCGCTGCGTTGACACCATCCGATAATAATCTTCTTCTTAAAGCCAGGTAGAGGAAAAAGTAAGAAGCAAATTTTCTTGTTTCAGCAATTGCAAAAAACGAAAAATTTATAAGCTACAATTTTATTAGCTCATGCGTTCAGTGGCTGCGATACGACCTCGGCAGTTTTTCAAAAAGTGAAAAATAAAGTTTTCAATTTACTGAGAAACAAAAAATTGCAATCAATGAACAATATTTTCATGTCAGCAACTTCGGAAGCCATGGACGTCAAGAAAGCAGGGGAATTGTTATTTCTGCATTTGTACGGGTCAAAGAACTCTTTCGAATCTAATTTTAACGCTCTTCGTTACGATACGTACAGACGATCGGCGTCGAATAAGACCTCTCGCTTGCCTACCTTGCCGCCCACTTCAGGTGCTGCTGCCCAACACTCGTTCAGAACTTATCATCAAGTTCAAACGTGGTTGGGTAACAATAAAAATCCGAAATTTTGGGGCTGGCAAAATTCAAGGATGTCTTCCCGTTACGACGACTGCACCAAATAAACTGCTGAAATTAGTGGCATGCAATTATAGAACGAATTGCGCGACATCATGTGGATGCAAAAAAGTAGGTCTCAAATGCTCGCATTTGTGGCCATTGTATTGAGAACGGTTGCCTCAACATGTGGGTGCTTGACGAGGACAACGATATCGATGAATTTGATGAAGAACGAGAAGAAGAAGAAGAAGGAGAACAACAACAATATAATCTTGACGACTGACTATAATTACTTCATCTATATAATTGTGTTCGCGCGGCGATCACACAACCCGGTTTGTAAGGCCGGCGTTTGCCTTGTACGCGATCACGTTGGTGGCGAGAGGATGAGGGTGGTTCGCGCTTCGAATGATGCGCTGAAGTAATCGGGATTTAAGACAGTTCCGGATCGAATTACCAGAGTAAGCAAACACGTGATAGACTCAACACAATAAATCTTTATTTCGAACACACCAAGTATCACAGTTCAATGACTTCGCACTTATACAATGAATTCACGAACAAGCTTGAGTCGCACGCGAACAATGTGAAGATTTGGTATTGATGGCCGAGCACGGCGCTCACGCACGTAATGCGTGAGACCTTAATTATTGTCTAATGGCCAAGTATGGCGCTAACGCACGTAATGTGTTTTAACTTGAGTTGAAGATGGCCGAACACGGCGCTCACGCAGGAATGCGTGTGAACTTGAGGTGTCCTTGGTAGGACACGAAGGCCTGACGAGGCGCTCACGCTGTAAGAGCGTGTTATTAATGAGATTGCGCAATAACGGACGTTGGGACCATTATTACGGTTGCAAATGTCTAAGTTACGTTAAACACTTTGATCTGAAATATTGAGGCACGAGCAGATACCTTGATGCGGATATCTTTCAGCTTGAGCGGATATCTTGATGCGCTAGCGGAGATCTTGCTGCGCGGGCACTCTTAACAACACGAGCTTTAGTTCGACAACATGAGCATTCGACGATATGGGCGTTGTACGATATGAGCACGTATTCACTGCACTGGTATCAATAACACCAGTGTCTCCAAGCGTGACTTCTGATCGCTGCTTTCGTTACAGCGAGGTAAATGTTCTTTAGATGTGACTGCTCGTGGATTCAGGGAGCACCAAGAGCGATACACTATTCGTCACTTCACTTGCGTTGGTTCGCGTGAAGGCCTGAGATAATGAAACCGTCCCGAAGTGTCGGGAGCACGTTCGATCGGTCCTGACCACGAGAGCGCTATCTTGATCGTGAACAATGGCGTGCTTGAGTTATTCTAATGCGTAGACGCATCATCGATTGACGCCGATATTCGATAATCGATTTGTCTCGTTACGAACTCGCGATCACCCCATCGGGGGGTACTGCCACTACGGTGGTATGTCGAACGCTCGTGCTGACCGGGTGTGCCGAACTTACGCTCGCGGATCTTAAGCTGATCCGCAACAAATTGCAATTCATTTCAATTTGAACAAATAGAAGTCATTTTTAATTACAATTTAATCCCCCACATACGGAGTTTAATGTTACTTCATCTATATTTTGAAATTTGATTCGCCATATTGTATCCGCCATTTTGAATTTTGAAATTTTGAGTTCACATACGAATTCAGCGACCTTAAAAACCTCAGGGTTACAATTGTCAAGTGAACGGGACGTTCTGAGCACATCGTGAGACAAAGAATTAAATTAATGACATTAATCATTCATTAATATCATTTCATAATTGTCATTATTGCTGCTATTATACGTCCAATGACATGAATATTACTTCCAACTATACTTCATATCATATTTGTTGCATACAATCCATTTTCCATTATTATTCATTTTCACTACCGTAACTCTTCTTTCTGTCACTGATCGCGCGATAAAAAATTGTTTAAAAATTCATATCTCTGCCAATGTTGATCGTATGGAAATGAGAGAAAAAGGAAATTGTTCGTAATTGAATTCTCTACAACTTTTATTGGAAAGATTTTGCGATTCGAGTGGCCATTTTCTAGAAATTAGCGAAAAATACGCGACGCGCGCGCGCGTTTATGTCGCAAAACTATTAATATTTCAAAAAATTCTATCTCGGCTTCTATTGGTCGTACGAAATTAAAAAGAAAGCCAAATTGTACGGAATTTTGTTAGTTACAATTTTCATGTGTTGCTTTTCATCCGTAAACTTAATACTTTTTGAATTATTAACGAAAAACCGATTTTTTTTACCTTTCCTTCATTGCTGTGCTCGTAACGTAGCTTTTACGGGTGGGGACTTTTGATATAAAAAGTTAAAAAGTATCTCAAAACAAGCCTCTCTACAAAATTTCAGCTCACTAAGTATTTTTTCATCCAAATCAACCCATCACGGAAAGAAAAATGTTAAACACCGTAGCTAATCATGATTTACTAAAACAGTGTTTGCTGCCGTAACTATAAATATTAACCATAGCAAAACGATTTGCTGCAGCTCCTAAAACATAAGTAAATTCGCAAAATTGGTACGTCTGTACGGATCACACTGTGCAGCAATTTAAAAATAGCTGTCAGAACTAACCGATATGTCAAAGGCATAAAAATCGTTTCGTTGTCGCGTACAATTGGTGCCAGCGCAACGCTACGCAGTGCGAGGCGCCGCCGCTAGGCGGCGAATCTTTCTCGCATGTAAAAATCATCCCTATAAGAAGGAGACCCCCAACATAACTTCAGAACTAATCAAATAAAATCCATTTACAATTAATAACTATTAATGTAACCACATTAGCTACAAAACATATTTTGGCTATAGCAAAAGAATTTGCAGCGATAGCAAAACAGTTGTGTCGTCCACATACATACAGTATGCATGTGATAGCAAAACAGTTGTGTCTTCCATGTACATACAGTATGCATACTGCAGCTAAATCTTATGCATCTAATAATGAACACTTTTAACCAAATGAATTAGGTACAGCTAAGATATTAGCAGTCCATATTTTACGACTGAAATTTAGCTACCACACGCAGTGTTTACTTAAGGCAGCTAATTCTTTTTTTCCGCGATTTCGAGTCATTTTACTGGGCTATGGTCCATGTTAATCACTGCACCGGTCAAAACACGATTTTCGAACGCGGTATCAATCGCCAAACAAGTCTCTCCGCGCTACCACCCGCATAGTCACCATCACCACCGAGATATATAAATCGTCTTTCCAGTACAGTCTTTGTACCTACGAGTCGCGTGATGCTTGCCACCACAGATTGTTTATTTCCAATCGAAAGGCGCGGACGCTTGATTCGACTTTGCTCTTTGAGTCGTTCCACGCACATCTCTGTACCCATGCGAAATATTCGCCCAAGGTAGCGACTCGACTTGGATTGCTCCAGCAGGTCGCGTTCAATTTGCATGAGGTGTTCCATTTTTTAATCACGTCGCACTCTTCTACGGAGCACTTGCACGTGACTCGCTCATATGATATGCAATAACATTCATTGTCTTGAACAGTATAATGATCCTCCCTAAGGTTGCTATAATCAACGCAGGCATCTTTATAATTGTCTATCAATTCCCACTCTTCAAAGTAAGTGCCGATACTCCCCATTGCATTGTCTGAATATTTCCAACGTTCAAAAAACGAAAATTGTTCATTACTATTAGCTTGACGCATCTGCCGATACCTGCAGGTATCGTGATGTACAGAGCTCGACAACGTTTAATCCTTTCAAAGATTTCCTCAATGTATTTACGTTTCGATTTATCGTCCGCTTCTTTATAGTGCGATGCATCACAGATTCAGCTCCCGTCTAAACACTCGTCGCTTCCCTGTGTATGTCCGGAGCTCTCCAAAGTGAGTCTCACATACGATTTCAACTCTCTATTTTACGAAGCGACTACTGATTCCGCGAATATCAAGTTCTCGATCGCGTAAAAATTGCACCAGCGAGATCGGTTTCACACGCGTTTCACTCTGTGATTCTCTTGCTTTATCTATATTGTCCACACTTATTAATGTTTCTATTGTGCACATAATGGGCACATGTTGTACTGAAATATCATAAACACTGGATCTCTACAATACTTGCCATCTATAGTATCATATGGCAAGGTGACGTGCGAATAACGGACATCAGTTCATCATTATCCTCATCATCTAGGTTTATAATATTGGGCAGACACGCTAATTGTTGCCTATAATATAATAAGAATATAGCGCACTGTTCGTTCTGCGCGAGTATTTCCGATGCGAGCACTATTTTGTTCACAAGGCTCTCACGCGGATCCTCAACGTTCTTATCCGTCCTCAAAGTCCTCATGTAAATTCTCACAGTTCTCACGCGGATCCTCAAAGTCCTCACGGTTTTTACTGAGGTCGCTGATATAATCACTATCGTCGGATTCTTCGAGTATTGCGGCGAAATCGATACCGTCAAATACTTCGTCCACAAAGTCCATCAATTCATTGTCATTCAAATTATTGACATTAGCCATTACTCACAGAACAGAGACGCAACTTCCAAAAACCTACTGCGGTCCTGCGCGCTTTCTCATCGATTATATATTTTGTCTCTTTCTAGAGCATCATTTTCAAAACCACTTAAGTTTGTTTACACTAGTAGCCTGAGATCCTCATATATATTATAATTTACACTTTCCATGATTCTAATTGTAAGTTAAAGAGACAGGATGAAGCGAAAAAGAGGAGAAAGAAAAGAAATTTATTTTTTTTAGTCCAAGTTTCGATAGAAAATAGTCCTATCTAAAGTTTAGAAAGTATGCGATTTGAGGGAGTAGGTTTATGAAGAATACAATTCTGGATAGGAAAATTTCTCTCACGATTTGAGCATGATATTTAATAAGTATTAGAAATACTGCAATGGATTTTTTTCCTATATAGAATAAGAAATGTAGATATATTGACAAACTCAACACTAGCTTCCAAAAAAATTATGGAAAAAATTTTTATAAAAATAATGAATATATTAATATTATTTCTCTACGTATATGTTGATGCAACACTATATATGTTATGCTGTGACTCAAAGGGTTAAGATCAGCGAGCAGCATCTCGCAACTTAAGATGCAATTCGATTTAATGATTGTTGCCGGTGCCTTCAAACTTGAGACACTGCTGCGTGATATGCGATAAGAATGGTTACTTGTAAATTCTCGAACATTTTCAATTAAAAAATAAAATACGTTATCATACACAGTACGTTGCTAAATGATAATGATTTCGAGTTACGAAAATTTTAATTGTATTCGTAAAATAACTTAATTGTAGAATAAAATAAAAAACAGAAAACAAAATTAATTAAAAAAATGTCAAAATACGTCAATCGATGAGACGGAGGATTCTTATATCATGGCCGAAGGCGGTCACTTCTACATTTGTAATTTTGTTTTTATTTTATTTTATGACATTTATTAATTAATTTTGTTTTGTATGTATTTTATTTTATTCTACAGTTAAATTATTCTATAAATACAGTTAAAGTTTTCGTAATTCGAGATGTTTATCATTTAGCGACGTATTGTACATTAAAATGTACTTTATTTTTTACTTGGAAACTATTGACTTTACAAAAAAAGTAAAAGAGATGAAAAAGTTTCTAAAGGAATTAAGCTCTCTAATCATATTTTTATATGATCATATTCCAGCCCGTTAAAACGTTCTAATAAAAAATTTAGTAGAGATTGCAAAGAGCTTAAGCATGTAAAATCTGCCCCCGCACGTATTAAGCTTTAATTAAAGTTATAAGTTCGCATCCATGTGATATGAAAGTTCACCAAATTTTAACGTTGAAATTTCATTTTTGTAGGAGATATGGAGGAGGAAAAATTTTTAAAAATATTTTTCTCAAAAACGACTGAACCAATTTCAATGAAAAAAAATATGTTATAACTATCAACGAGACTATTTTCTAGAAAAATCAAAAAAATTATGTGACAAAAATTTCAGTTGAAAAAAAATTTTTTTGAGATTATGTTCGATAATGACACCAACCGTTTATCACATATATATTCCTTAAAATGTGTTCTTTAATATATATTTTTGCCAAATTTTTTAGTGTGGTGTAACATTTTGAGAAAAATGAAAATCGTGTACGTGATACTACGTTGTGTTATGGCGTACTGCTTTTAAATGGCTAACCATAAACCTGTTGCATTTTTTATGACCGAGAAAGATATTATAGTCTGAATTAGCATTGTAACACATATTAATATGTTTTCTGGGATGTCTGCAGTTAGCCTATAATTATAGCTTTCAGAGTTTATCATGATGAGGTTGTAGTACGTTTTTAAACTCCATATTTGGGATGTTTGATTTTCGTGAGTCCCCTTGCCTCTCACGATTCGGGGTGCTTGATTTTCGTGAGTCTCCTTGTTTCTCACGATTTGAAAACTATCTCAATCTTCTTCGCTATCTTCATTAATTACTGCAGAACAATTATTTTTTTTAAACATATCGTTAAGTATTTGTTCTGGCTAAATAATCTTTGATAAATACCTAGCATGAGATAGGTAGTACACAATAGCCGCAATGTGCGAACAACAGCCGACAGTTCTTCTGCCATTAGCACACTCACATACGTAGTGTGTTACACCAGAAATACTTACGCTGTTAAGCTTGTATCTAGTGAAACATCTATATGATGGTCGGGAAATGTGTCGAGATGGAACTTTGAATTTAAGAACATTGGACTTTTTGACATATTCAAGTCTCAGTTTGCCATCCGTGTCTATCATTTCCGCTAAATAAGATACAGTCTGAGAAAGTTAGTATGACCCTGTAAAAAAATTATTAAATCTTTTTTGGCTATACCTTATTTAGCGGAAATGATAGACACGGATGGCAAACTGAGACTTGAATATGTTAAAGAAAAGTCCAATGTTTTTAAATTCAAAGTTCCCGACACATTTCTCGAACATCATATAGATGTTTCATTAGATACACCTTGTACATGTAAATACAAATATTTTATTCAAAATACTTGGCGCTGTTAAACCGAAAAAATAATAAGTTTAAAGAAAATAATAAATTTAATTACATATATGCATAATGTTCCAGCAAGTTTAATTATGTAATTTAGAGATGATTGTAGTTTTATGAACATTTTAGTATGTAATTTTTAGATTATACTATAATCTAAAAATATAATCATTATAGGAATTTGTTATAAAGTAATTAACATATTCGGTTTAGAAGCGCCAAGTATTTTGAACAAAATATTTGTATATATACATAGTATATGCTTGTATCTGTGTTAAAATATATTTATTTGTAATAAAATATCCAATAAGCTTTTTATCCAATTAAAATATTGATTGATTATTTCAATCATCAAGAATTTTATAAACATATGTTGATATATTAAACAATAAGCTTCAAACTTTTACTGCACAGAATCGTATTAATCATAGCATTTTACTATAAAAATAATAAAATAATAGCTTTTCTGGTTAGTATACACTTTTTTAAAGTTAGCGCAATTTGATGATATATCATTACTTTTTTAGAGCATTTTTTGCGGGCATACTTGACGCTTTTTTTACCTTCTTTTAAAAAGTTAATTATTTTGTAAAATAATTCTCTTACAGATATGTGTACTTGACACTTTTTTATTTTTTTTTTTAGAAAATATTAAGATAATTATGTTGTCTTTATTTCTAAAGCTTTTAACGCAAAAGCAAAGACACTTTTGTTATATAAATTAAACCTAAGGTATGTTAAGGTATTAAGCCTATCAAGGTATTAAGTCCAATAAAAACTCGATTAGTCCAGCCATTTCTGAAACCCGATAATCTCAGATAGTCGCAGCTGGCTGGCCCGCGTATAAATACATGGAGCAGTCTCGCGCTACGTGTGTACTTGGCGTGAGACACTATTTCTTGGTATTGTCTAATTTAAATTGATATAGAAATAAAAAATAAGGAATCTCACAATATACAGCGCCTAACTTGACAATGAGAACTTAAAGAATTATTAAGTTAATTTTATGATTTAAAAGAGTGTTATAAAATAATATTATTTTTGCTACAGAAATTAACTTTTCGTATTTAAAGTCGAATTTGGACGAAAGTTAATACAGACTGTCAATCCTATTTTAATAGTTTTATATGTAACAGTGTACTTTTGAATGCAATAGGCAAAATATTTTTAATATTTTTTCAACGCAATAGTCATAATCTAAAGCTTATTTTATTTGAATTCCATATCAAGTTTTAACTTTATTTTATAATTTCTAAAAATCTTATGATAAAATCATAAACTTATATACAAATTTGTACATAAAATATACACTTCTTAAGAAAATTAAGGAGACGCGCAAAATTTCCTCAAAAAATGGGCAAAATTTAAACAGTTGTAATAAAAATTTCGTTAAAAGTTATCGGAATGCAAAAAAAGGGTTAAGTTTGAAACCTCTACTTTTAACCGATCTATATGATTTTTACGTTCTTATTATTGTTATAATTTTTACATACTGAAAACGACAAGCTGAACAAAATGAAAAATTTTTTTATCACTTTTAGATGTGTCATGAACGATACAAAAAAATCGGAGAAAATTTTCTTTACCGCGTGAAAGATTGGAGTTTTCTCTACAATCTTCTTTTTTTTTAATGTTCTACTACAATTTTTTATTTTCGAGTTATCAAGCGTTAAAGAAAAAAGTGGGCATTTTTTACTTTGATTGCTTACAACTTCGCTAAAAATAATCGTACAGCAATTCATAAAACGGATTTCTAAGATAAAACTTGCTCTATCAAACAGTACAATTCTTTAGCCAATATTTATAATTGGTATTGCTTTATACTTAAAAACTACTTTATAAGCAAAAAATGGCTTGTAGTTTCCTTACATAATTTTTCACGAACTTTTATGGAATTTTATTTATTATTCTTTATTTATTATCCCACAATTTTATTATCCTCAAATTTCGAGACATCTTGAATATAAAAATCTAATGAAATCAATTCGTTTGTTTAAAAAATATTTGTTTGATAAATATTTTATATTCAGTTGATAAATAAAAAAAAACAATTTTTTAGATTATTAAACATTGAGTCGACATTATTTATAAAATAAATATTAGTAGTTGATATGTCTTTTATTGTAAGTATTCGACAAAATTAAAGATCTTTCAAAGATATATTAATATTTTACAATATATTATAATATAAGCATATTAAATATGAAAATTATTGTAAAGTTTAATAATGATATAAATCAGAGTAAAACGTCTTGATTTCTTTAAATATATATTTTTTGAAATTGTGAAGGACTACTATTTAGACAACTACTTCATCTTCATGTGAAAAGGAAAATATATGAACATAAATCAATCTTATTTACCTTTTAAATCTGATTTTAATCTATAACCTCTTATTTAATTTAGCACATTGTATGTTTTTTAATGTTGTCCAAAAACATGTCTATAATTTTGTTTAACATATTAATAAATCATATTAAATGTTTACATTTTATAGGTGTTTTTTAACTCTTTACACTCGAGTGATATTTTCTTTTAATAACTTGATAATTATATACATAATTTGTCATAAAAAATTTATGATTACTTTTTTGGTGAGAAAACATTAGGTTTTATCATTTATACACTCATTAGGTGGCCCGGCAAAAAACAGGCCACCTAATTTTATTCAAATTTTTTAACCTCTTTCAATAGCGACAACTCTGTAAAACTTATCGTATTGAGATGAAACAAACCTCGAATTACAGCTTAAATCTTCCTCTTAAAAACAAACAAAAAAAAATAAAATTGAGAGACAACAGACGTTTTACAAAATGGTGGACGTTGAAAATAATGTTTGAAAAATGGGAAAAAATATTTTATTTAAATTGTTGTGTCGCTCAGAGGAGTCATATTATATGATATATTTTATAATATTTTTAAGTATAATACCTTTTGAGACAATTGAGAGCCCAGATGAGAAGTTCAAGCTTTCTTACGTATCACAAAAATAACTCGCTCGCTTCTTTCACTAAACATATTCAACTTGAAACATACTATACAATCTTTAGTTTTCCCAAATAATTAAAAAATAAAATGCAAAATATTATTTAAGTTATTCCTAGGTTATTGTTTTTTAGTGTTTTAGATTATTGTTATTTATATGCTCAGATATTCCAATTCTAGTCGTAATTTGGTGCATCCACGGTGCATGCACGGAAATCTCCGATTAATTCTATCAATTATTTCTTATGAAATCGAAACATTTGAGTTATGTTTTACAAAAACTAATGCGTAAAAATATTTATGATCAGCACAACTGGCATTCCGAATTGTCGGAATAAATACTCATGCTAGCACAATTAGTATTCTGAGTGGAAGAATTAAATGTAATTCCAGAAAATCAATTAAAATATATTCAATTTCTAATAATTTTTTAATGTAATATTCGAATATTTAATGATATAAAATATTTGACATTTTTAAAAGAAACAATATTATATGGTACAATTTCTAATTATTGTATAGATTATTACAATTTTTGCCTGTAAATAATATTTTAAGTTATTGGAAGTTTTCACATGTCTTTAGTGCGTATGATATTCTTGAACGTTCTGCTTTTATCTTCGAATCATGCGCCAATTATTTTTCTTGAAATATAATTTTTTATGTTAAAAATTAACTGTATTATTATATTATTAAATTAATAATCAATTTAATAATTAATTAAGTATTCGTAACATGTGTAATTCAAAAATATAAAATCAAAACGTATAAAATTTATATAAAAACTTATTGTTAAATATAAAATCGGCTTATTTATTAAATATGAAACTAAACGATATTATCATATATTTTTTAATATAAAAATGTTTGAGCTGTTTAAATCTAAAAAAAAAAAAATAATGTGAATGTATCGGATGTATCACAAAAATGATACTTTTTCTATAAAAAATTTTTTAAATTATGAATGAGAAATCATAAATGCATTTACAAATTATTCTACTTCCATGTATTATTTGAAATTATTTAGTAATAAAAACGTTAAAAAAATATTAAAATTTCTTAAATAATACTATTTCAATATGAAATTCAGTATCTCAAAAAGTATCATAATTACGGCTTTAAAATTTTATGTATGTAATATATATAAACTGATTTCTGAATGCTATGTATAAATTTAAAAAATCAAATAGAAAAAAGTACACTTTACATACATTTTAATATTTACTAGTATTTACTATTCTTGATATTTTTATTGTATTGTGTTATTATAATAAAATAATTTTTTCGAACATTATGGATAATTTTATATAATTTTTATGTCTCTCTCTCTCTCTCTCTCTCTCTTTCTCCCTCTCTCTCTATTTCTTTATATTTGTATGTAAAAGTATGTAAAAGGATGCTAGAGAATCTAGTTACCCCACTCCACAATTTTAACCAACTGCTAGATCCGCTTCTCTTCTCAAACTGCGATTCACGTCGTCGGCATGTGATCAGTGTCAGACAGTCAATCAGTGCGTTCGGACGGTAGCATTATTCTTGTCTAACGTTATATCCTATTTTGTGAGGTCTGCCGTGCCAAGTGAAAGAGAACGGTATTTTCGGTGTTTTGCGCTCGAACCACATCTCCGAGATATTTCGAGGTGAGTCAATAGAAGACGATAGGTCTAACGAGCAACCGGCTGCCGAACACGTGCGCGTTTGTGTTCATGCCGCCAACGCGCCGTATAGAATCGCGTAAATATATAGAATGATTCTAATTCCAAAATGATAAAATTTATTTATGCATTCCTTACTAATATAAACATATCTCTCATGGATTTATAATTGAATTATAATTTATACAATAATATTAATTGAATATCAATTCATTTTACACATTAATTCATTTAATACTAAATATTAATTAAACTACAATACATAAAAATTCGTTAAAATAAATACAATTAAAAATAATAAAGAAGAAAATAAAATTGGTCATTTCTTTGAATTTGGATCATTATTGGCAACTAAGAATCTATTACACACATGAAAAAATATATATATCTTAAAAAACAGAAATTTTTATATTATTTTTTAAAAACATTTTTAGGCACAGAATAATAAAGTGAATTAATTGATGTAAAAAAATATATATAATTACTTTTAAAGAAAGATAAAAAATTATATATAATTTGTAATATTATATATTACGTAATTACATTTTTTGAAAAGTAATGCGCGCGCGTATGTGTGTAAAAGATAGATTCTTACACACACACACACACACACACACACACACACAATATAAATATTATATATGTGTACATATATTCTATTTCAGCTTAACTTTATTCCATCTTGATGTTGTTATTAAAATTATGTAAAAATTTATATCTCTTAAAAAAATGTAATAAAATAAGAATTTTTAAGAATATTAGTAAAAATATCATCAAAAAATGATAAAAAATTTCAATTTTTAATAAATTATATTAAATAAAATTAACGAGTAACAACAAAAAGTGGGCTTTAAAGGTCAAATGTGATTAGTTGTGCGTGAGTTATGTAATATTTAATTAATAATTTAATATAAATTATAAACTATACTTTTTAATTTTAACCTGAGTTAATTAATTTTTCATTTATTTAAATGGAATTAATTGTTTTATTTATTAATATTAAAAACTTCTAAGAATATAAACATAAAGAAAAGGTTAATCTGATATATATAATAAAAATACATAAATATAATGATATTATCAAATCTTTAAACATATTGCTTCTTTAAAAAGATATTTACATTGTTATTTGTACAATAAATTTTATTAAAAATTATGTAAATTTATTTATTTCTTACATTACATATTATGTTTATTTAAAATTTATTTAGAAGAAATAATGTAATAAATGTAACTAAAATTTCTTTAAATTATTATTTATAATTAAAAAATTATTTACTTTTTAAATGGAATTTGACATGAGATTATACACTCATACAAATTATAAGTTACTTAACTTGACCATTCTAAATTATTCGTAAACTATTTGTATCAAGAAAAATTATTTTAAATAGAAATTGTCATATGTAATGTAGTAATCTATTTTGCTTTTTTATCGAAATATGAAGGTTATTCCCGTTTTTCAAAAATAGAATTAAATGATTTTTTTTATATAATATGATTCGTCTACTCATTCCACATATAAAAGTATTAAGGTAAAGTCATAAAAAAATCAATAGTTGCAAAATATTTTATACAGGCTTGATTCTGGTATATATTAAAATAAGATATCTCGTAAATTATTGATTTTTTAATTGCCGCAACTTAATTATACTTATGCCCATTTCTACCAATGCAGATTAACTTCAATCTCGATTTAATTTACTTTTGAACTTTTTCTAATTCTTGGGACTAATTGTAAGAAAAGATAGAAAGTAAGTTAAACCGAATTTAAAGTTAATCTGCATTGGTAAAAATGGACAACTGAATTATTATATTATTTATACATTGAATAGTGAGATGAAATAATTGTAAATGTAAAGAAAATATAGTTACTTTTCAAAAAATGTAATTACGTAATATATAATATTACAAATTATATATAATTTTTTATCTTTCTTTAAAAGTAATTATATATATTTTTTTACATCAATTAATTCACTTTATTATTCTGTGTCTAAAAATGTTTTTAAAAAATAATATAAAAATTTCTGTTTTTTAAGATATATATATTTTTTCATGTAAAAGTATATAAAAAAAGAGTATAAAATATTTCATAAACTATTGACTTTTATAACATTACTATAATACTTTTATATGAATGAATGACCAAAGAAATTATAGTTAGAATATGCCAATGTTAGGCTGGATTTTATTGTACCAATACCAATAGCAACACCAATATCAACATCAACACCAACATCAATATCAACACCAATACTAATATTGTAATACTAACAACATTTCTCGCCTAGCAAATGACGCCCTGTTACTGTCGGTCTTAAAACGCAGACTTATCAAGTTAATCTGAAACTAAGAAAACATAATAATTGAATAGGATCACATAATTAAATTGATAATCAATTTAATAATATCCACATGAAGACATGTGGTTCTATGCTAATGCAAGTATTTAGTAACAAAAGAGTTCTGAGTTCAAATCTCGGTGTCACCCTCTGTATCCCATTTTTCAGTGAAATATCAGAGAAAAAATTTTACAGAGCTAGCTTATATTAAGAATTGATATAATTCTTTCCGTCTTATATTACTATTACTAATAATACTAATAAGATTAATACATGTTTTTATAATATGTTAGTATGAATATTTTGGAACAATGCACAGGAAGACATATGGTGATATGGCTGTTGCTTACTTTTTTTTATTAAGATATGAAGATTACGAATTTAAAAAAAAAACTGACGATAACTTTCATATCTAAATAAAAAAACCAAGATTGCAAAAAAACAAATTATCATATTATAAACTCTTAATAATAATATTTTGTTTGAAATAATTTTTCATGAAAGAAACAGGTTAGAGTAATTTTTGTAGTCAATTTAAATAATTTATCCTGTATACCTTTGTCATAATTATTTTATTGTATTAATAAAGTTAAAATAAATGAGTTTTATAAATAACATTTAAATCTAATTAAATACAATCAATGTAATCAAGCTATATTAAATAATAAATATATTAATTTAATTACTACTACATATGAATTGTTTATAATTTACAAATAATGTTTACAAGTAATTATTTAATTTCTGGTTTACAAGTAATTATTTCTGGTTACAAGTAATTATTTAATTTCTGGTTTATTCTGAATGATATATTCAATTATTTTCTTTTTGTATGAAATAGAATTTAACAATAATCAGAAAAATAAGTTTAAAAAACGGAAAAATAAATAACGATAATGCATTAACTTTTGTTAAGTAAAGAAATTGAAATTTTTTAATGCATAGCTACAAATTATTAATAATTTAAACTGATTACAAATCTAATTGAACGGTTTACTAAACTATTTGTAATATTTGTCAGTACTTGTAAAGCAATATCACATAAAGACTTAATCAAATGTGTTTACAATTTATTAAAATTATTTTTTAATGCATAGCTACAAATTATTAATAATTTAAACTGATTACAAATCTAATTGAACGGTTTACTAAACTATTTGTAATATTTGTCAGTACTTGTAAAGCAATATCACATAAAGACTTAATCAAATGTGTTTACAATTTATTAAAATTATAATATATATAATATATAGGATTTTAAATAATTATGATTTTATTTAAAAAATAAAAATAATCTTGAAATTTTTAAGAATAACTTTTCATTAATAAAAATTGAATTACAATAACACATTCTGCTTGTTTACAATATATTTTTAATAAATATTTTTTATTCTCGTATAAATATTGTTATTGTTTTTAATAGCTTAAATAAAAATTCTAGCTACATTTAAATATCATTCGAATATATTATAGAGTATTGCATATTACTTTTCTGACATGTTAAATATGTACCTAACAAAATTACCTTTTTAAAAAAAAGTACAAAAATGTCAAGTATACGCGCCCAAAAAAACGCCTAAAAAAAGAATTTTTGTACAAAATTACGTCTCAAAAAGAATCTTGTATTAATTTGACAATACAAAATATATAAAATCACTACAAAATTACAAAAAAGGACAAGAAACTAATTTTTCCTACAAAAGAATGTGATATCAAGAAAGTGCGCCCCAACTATAAAAATGCATGGTTACATAAACTAAAACAGCTATTTCTTCAGTAGTACTCTTTGGCCAGTGTTAATAGTCTGATCTTATATATAAAATTGAGTTTATCTTCAGATACTAATTACTTTATTGATTACAAAGCATTTGCAGAAGAACTCAAAATGATATTAAAGATAAGCTGAGACTATGAATACCGCCTATTGATATTATAAATATTTTATAAATAAATATTTTATCGTACGCACGCACGCAATGAGAGAGAGAGAGGCGGGAGGAAGAGGGAGAGGGAGAGAGAGGGAGAGAGGGAAAGAGGGAGAGGGGGAGAGAGAGAGAGAGAGAGAGAGAGAGAGAGAGAGAGAGAGAGAGAGAATTAAGATATTTATTCGATATGAAAAATAAATATTTTAACACATAATTATTTAAATACAAATGATTATTTTAATACAAATAAATTTTTTTTTCAAAATACTTGGCGCCGCCAAATTGAATAAATATCTTAAGCGTTTTTTGGGCGCGTATACTTGGCGCATTTTTGTATCTTTTTTGAAAAGATTATCTTAACATAACAATCTTAAAATCAAATCCCTTTATAAAAACAAAATATAACCATCAATAAAAACTGCAATATAAATATAGGCGCACAGCAACCTTATATCAGCGCACAAAAGTCAATATTTTAATATTAATATGCAATAATTCATAGTCTAATTTATAGTGTTAAAGAGTAATCCCAAATTAGGCCCATTTTTCGCCCTCGAATTTTAAATCAAACTATGTGCCAAACAATTCTATATGATGGGACATTAATCTCAGAAAAAATTTAAGTTGAGCATAGGGGTAGTTTTGGAGATACGGGAGGTCAAAGTGACTAAATTCTCACTATTCTCAATATTGTCCAAGCATTGTAGACATAAAAAAAGTCAGTACTTCTTTGATAACAGTAGGAATTTGACTAGAATTAGTCAAAATGGTTTCTGACTTTTCCATTTCTGTTGTTTAATATTTTAAGGGTTGTTTAATATTTAAAACTAGCCTCAAAACAGTTTTACTGAATTTCTCGAAAACGAATGTAGATACAAAGAAATGTTTTAGATAAAAGTTGTCTGTCTTAAAATTCTGCATAAAAAAGGTCTCTTTCATTTTTTCGATAGGATTAACTCTTTAGTCGAAAATCGCATCTGAAAAGATATAGTTTTTGAAAATAACAATTACTATTTCTAAAAAACAAAAAAAACAATGATTTTTTTCTTTCATTGTTCTTTTCACACATTTTCTTGCGTCAGTTTTTCAACATAGCAACTAGTAACTCTTTATTTTAATTCTTTATATTTTTACAGAATCAGATATAATTTCCACAATTTCTGACTGAAGGATTAGTTCTATCTATTCTAATACATAGTGACAAAAGATATTATAATAATTTAGAATTTTTGTCTACATATATCAAATACATATATAAAAAAAATTACTGCTCATATTGTAACGTTATTTTCAGAAACTATATCTTTTTATATGCAATTTTCGATTAAAGGGTTAGTCCTATTGAAAAAATGAAAGAGACCTTTTTTATACAGAATTGTAAGACAAATAATTTTTATCTAAAACATTTTTTCGTATCTGCATTCGTTTTCGAGAAATTCAGTAAAACTGTTTTGAGGCTAATTTTAAATATTAAACAACCCTTAAAATATTAAACAACAGGGATGGAGGAGTCAGAAAACCATTTTAACAAATTCTAGTCAAATCTTCTGTGATCAAAGAAGTATTGACTTTTTTGTGTCTACAATGCTTGGACAATATTGAGAATTGAGATAGTGAGAATTTAGTTACTTTGACCTTTCGTATCTCCAAAACTACCCTTATGCTCAACTTAAATTTTTTCTGAGATTACTTAATGTCCTATCATATAGAATCGTTTGGCACATAATTCGATTTGAAATTCGAAAGCAAAAAAATGGGCCAAAAAACAAGTGTTTTTGGGGTTATTCTTTACTTACACACTTACATATACTAACTAAATGTTTGTCATCGACATGTCGTATAACTCATAACTCACATTTATTGAACCTGCAAATATGAACATGTATTAATGATCAGATACAAACTGTTAGACATGTATTTGTCGATTAACATGTCATATTATAAAGTTTCATTAAAACAAATGTATTAATTATTTATTCTATAAAAGATTTGTATGACACGTTGATGATAAATTAACTTCAAGAATGAAAGTAAAATTAGTTACTAATTTATAAAGTTCCACAATTTCCACAATAAAACGAATCTCTAATACATTGAGCTTAATGAAAATTTATAAATTACAAACTAAATTTACATTCACGCTTAAACTGTCATCGACATGTCATGTAACTCTCAAATGAAATAAATCTTTAGTACATTGAATTTAATGAAATTAATCTCTATAAATCGCATTACACAAATCTTTATAATTTCTGATTAAAAATCAAATACAAACTGTTAGACATGTATATGTCAATCATATAAAGTATTAGTAAAAAAATATTATTAATTCGATTGTATTAATGATGATTCATTTCATAAGAGACTTGTATGACATGTTGATGACAAATTAAATTTACGAATGTATATAAATTTAGTTCCCAATGTATGTATAAGTTTAGTTTCCAATTTATAAAGTTTCATAATAAAATAAATCTCTAATACATTGAGCTTAATAAAACTTTATAAATTACAAGCTAATTTACATACACGCTTAAACTAAATCTTTTATTACCATGTAATATAAATCTCTTTCAATCTCAAACACACTCATTTCGATGAGCACTTAAATTTATTAAAGATTATTGTATAATCTGACTGATCTATTTAATAGAATAATTTTCTTGATTTCACACGTATTTTAGTAATTATTATCGCACAACAGCCTTGTATCGATTAAATTAAATTTTAAACATTTGTAGTAATTATTATTCGTTTTTTATAGGCGCACAGCAACCTTATATTGGCACATAGCAGCCAATATTTTAATATCAATGTGCAGTATTCATAGTCTGATCTTATCTTTAAAATCGTTTTAAGTTCATCTTCAAATACTCCGTAATCAATGAAAAATGATTAATATTTGAAGAAACTCAAAACAATACTTTTATATATATATATATATATATATATATATATATATATGTGTGTAAAAAATGAAATGACTACTATGACTACTGACCAAAGAGTAATTAAAAAATAGGTGTTCTAGTTTAATTTAATAAATTACAAACTTATCTTTTCCTCCGTTGATTCGATGAATATGCTTCTCTTCAGTGTACCACTTGTGCTTTAAATATAAAAATGACAGTCGCAACAGGAGTAAATGAGGCAATGACCTCATATTTAAGGAACCTGTGAATATGAACATGCATTAATGATCAGATATAAACTGTTAGACATGTATCTGTCCATTAATTTTAACATGTCACATTATAAAGTTTTATTAAATGTATTAATGATTTATTTTATAAAAGATTTATATGATACGTTGATGACAAATTAAGTTCAAGAATAAAAATAAAATTAGTTACTAATTTACAAAGTTTCATAATAATCTTTAATACATGAAGTTTAATAAAAATTTACGAATTACCAACTAAATTTACATACACGCTCAAACTAAATCTGTCATCAATCATAATAACTCTCATATAAAATCTTGGGTACATTGAATTAATGAATTAATTAAGTTTACGAATGTATATACACACTTAAACTAAATATGCTATCAACAGATCATATAACTCTCATATAAAATAAATTTTTAGTAAAATAGAATAGAATTCAATGAAATTCATAAAAAATCCATAAAAAAATCAAATCTATTATAATTTCTGATTTGTAATTAGACTTTTTAATATGTTACTGTATGATTTCATTGAGTAGCATGTACCTGTCGATTAATTAGCATGTCCTATTAAAGTTTCATTAATTCAAATATATTAATAATTTATTTTATAATAATATGATATGTAGATGACAAATTAAGTTTAAGAATATACATATATAAAAATAGTAATAATATACAATAATAAATATTAATATTTTTTAATTATTAAAGAACCCCGCTACGGTCCTTATGGGTTTTGGATCCCAGTCAAATTTAACAATAATGTAAGATAATGTAGTTCATAACATGCTGATAAAAAGTGTCCATGGGCACCAAATCCAAAAATGGACAGTTTTTGAGATATGTATGGTTAAAAATCGAAAAAAATGACCATTTCTCGACTTTTAACCATACATATCTCAAAAACTGTCCATTTTTGGACTTTGTGACCATTATAGCTTTTGATTAGCATGGTAAGAACTAACTTTTCTGAAAATTTCAGACGATTCGATCGAAATTCAATTTCTATAAAGGTCCAGGACCAAACACACAACATTTTAGGATATAATTTATTATAAATATTATAATTTATTATAATATTTGTAACTAAGGCAATTAACATTCGGTTTAGCAGCGCCAAGTATTTTGAATAAAATATTTGTATATACAGGGTGTCCCAGAATTGTGGAACACATTTTCTTGAGCAGATAGGGCGGACGAAACTGAGTCGAAAAGTCCTTTACCATTTTGCAATTTTCCCAATAGTTAACGAAATATTTATGATTAAAAATCACCGTATTAGCCCAGCCCTCCGCCGAATATAAGCTCGCGGCGAGATACGACCGCCCAGCGTCATTGTTTCCAAGGAGGAGTTGTTTTCTACAATGGCAAAAACCAGGGGGATAGGGGGACGCAACTCAAAACCGCCGCTCGTAGGCATTGCCGCGTGTAGTAAACAATTCCTTGAGTGCCTAGCAACGCTGGGCGGTCGTCTCGCGCCGCGCGCTTATATTCGGCGGAGGGCCGGGCTAATACGGTGATTTTTAATCATTAATATCTTGTTAGCTATTGCGAAAATTGCAAAATGGTAAAGGACTTTTCGATTCAGTTTCGTCCGCTCTACCTGCTCACGAAAATTTGTTCCACAATTCTGGGACACCCTGTATATGTATATACAACATATATATATGTTTGTCTCTGTGTTAAAAATATTTGTTTGTAATAAAATATCCAATAAAATCTTTTATTCAATTAAAATACTGATTGATTTCAATCTTCAAGAATTTTATAAACATATCTTACAACATCTAATCACTTTTAATTAAATATAGAATGTTCAATATTTTCTTTAAATTAATATTTAACATATTTTTTTATTAATCTATAAATGCTGATATATTAAACAATAAGCTCCAAACTTTTACTGTATAGAATCATATTAGTCATTGCATAGTATTTTACTATTAAAGATACTAATAATGAAATAATAGCCTTTCTAGTTGTTAAATATACAAACATTTCTATAGTTGGCGCAATTTGATGATATATCATTACTTTTTATTGCGGGCGTATACTTGACGCTTTTTTTACCTTTTTTAAAAAGGTAATTTTGTTATGATATCACACCTTTTGTAGTATCAAATATCTTATTTTTTTATAATATATGAAGGAATGAAAGTCATGATGTTGCAAGTCTAATTTTTTAAAATATTAACTTACAAATATATACATAGACTATAATATTGGAAATGATTGTATTTATGTACACAAATTAATATTTCAAAAGATTAACTTACGTCACTTATGACTTTAATCTTTTCATATAAATTTAAACAATTAATGTATATATCATACGCGAACTATTTTGGGAATTGTATTTAGGAGTGGGGTATTTAGGTTAAGAACAGGCGCTTTGATCTTTTTTTTTTAATCGAGCAACTTTTTCCATTGCATGTATCATCCGTTTTGATTTGATTTGCGTTCAGTACTAAAGATTGAATAAGCAAGTATTTAAAGGAAGGATTTAAAAAAATATTAAGATATTTCAAATATGTACATTTCAATAATTTTTTTTTTAAACTTTAAAGAACAATATAAGGTAATGCTTACTTTTTAGGTTTATGCAAATTCATAAAGAAATATAGATTCTAATTT
This sequence comes from Tetramorium bicarinatum, assembly GCA_928718305.1. Classification (NCBI taxonomy): domain Eukaryota; kingdom Metazoa; phylum Arthropoda; class Insecta; order Hymenoptera; family Formicidae; genus Tetramorium; species Tetramorium bicarinatum. The sequence continues at coordinate 16,982,950 of OV788319.1, forward strand.
TTCCGGTCTATTTGGATAATAATTATCTATTAAAGATGGAAAAAATATATCTGTAGAGTTATCCTCAAGTGCTTCAATTTCCTTATGATTTTTTAATTTTCTATGTCGTATAGGATTAACATCTAACCATTTAATACTTGTATTTCGATCAGTCCCATATAAAGGAATACCTAGCAATGTATCAGCAGCTTCAAGAGCTCCGGACATCCCGGTTGACAGGAATCATTTGACATGGTCCCTACGTATGCCCCGGAACCCATTGGTTCTCGTGACGCATCTCTGTGTTGCGATCTTCGCGACCCGGACATCCCGGTTGACGGAAGTCGCTTGGCACGATCCCTACGCATACCCCAGTGCCGCCGAACTCATTGGTTCTCGTGGCGCATCTCTGTGTTGCGATCTTCGCGAGCCGGACGTCCCGGTTGACGGGAGTCGCCTGGCACGATCCCTACGCGCATCGTCAAATGATGGTAAGGGAACGCAGTACGATAAAATATAACATTTCATTTCGTGTATAGATTGCAACACTTTTTTTGTAGTACTGAACTTGACTGACTGCGTGTATAGCAACGCGACGCGAAATGCGATGCAAACGCAGACAACTTAACCGTGTTACATTTCTTCACCCTTTCCGAACCCGCCTCTTGCCCCGACTTTGGTAACATTTCTTCGCCTCTCCCGCGCGCTCCTTTACCCCCATTTGACGATGACGACGGAGAAAAAAAATCTTAATATTTTCCACATTTAGACTTTGAGTTATAATATCTCTGCTCGTAGGGTATGTACAAGAAAAATAGAAACACTTTTCTTATACAAATTAACCCCGAGCTATCCATTGAGACTACTTAAAATTCAATTGGATTAGCCGTTATTGAAATATGATAATACAATATCCTCTTTAAACGGCATCGCGCGTTAATGAGGCCTGGTAGGTCTCGCTATACTTGACGCGAGACACTACCGTGCCTCTTGATACGCCGTTTGTGTCAATGTTACTCCTCTATAATTCTCCACTTTTCCTCCCTTCCCCTTCTTTAAAATCGGTACTATCATCCCTTCTCTCCAATCCTCTGGCCATCCCTCTCTTTTCCATACTCTATTGCATATCTGCCATAACCATTCTCTCATCTCTTTTCCCCCATACTTCCATACTTCATTTCCTATACCATCTCCCCCCACTGCCTTTCCTTCTTTCAATTTCTTTATGACCCTCTCCATCTCCTCCTCATCTACTTTCCCCCTCTCAGTCCTTCCTCCTTCTTCTCTTACCCTCTATTCCACTCCCCCTAACAACTCCTTAAAATATCTTTCCCATTCATCCATCTCAATTCCCTGCTCCATCCTTCCTCTCCTTTTTCTTCTTCTCTCCCCTTCCACCACCCTCCATACCTACCTCTCTGTCCTCACCTTCTCCATTTCTCTTTCCCATCTTTCTCTCTCCTCCCTCTTTTTCTTCTCACACATTTTCCTGTATTCTCTCTTCGCCTCTCTATACTTCTCTCCCTCCCCAGCATCTCCTACTTCCTTAGTTCCTCTCATACTTCTCCATTTTTCTCCTTACATTCTTCATCTGCATTCACCATCCTCTTTTTATTCACCATCCTCTTTTCTCTTTTACCTTCAACTCTCTTTCTCCATTCTCTTCACCACCTCCCCTACTCTCTCCTTTAACCCTTTGAGCCACGAATTATTCTTCTTTATCAATTTTTATGAAATTTTGTATCTGGGGGTTTTTTGAGGCGCTAATTACGAATCCAAATTTTCAAAATTCAAAATGGCGGAACCAACATGGCGGACGTAAAATCCAAAATTCAACCAATTTCCGTGAAACTTTGTATCCGGGGGTTTTTTGAGGCGCTGATTACGAAACCATTCTCGAATTTTCAAAATTCATAATGGCAAATTTAATATGGCGGACGTAAAATCCAAAATTCAACCAATTTCCGTGAAACTTTGCATCCAGGGGGTTTTTGGGTGATTTTGGGTGATACGAATCCGTTCTCAGATTTTCAAAATTCAAAATGGTGACAAAATAGTCCAATATGGCGGATCTTTATTTGTTTTTAACTTTTTTACATCTTCTATTTTTAATTTTTTTTACATTTTTAATGTTTTATTTTTTCCCATTAATTGTTTACTACTCAGACATAAGATGTGACCGGAGTAACAAAATATTTAGAAGTCTTTCCAAAATGTAGACATGTATACGTACTGCATATATTAGGAATGGCATTTCAAACAATACCATTCCTAATATATGCAGTGCCTATATATGTCTACATTTTGGAAAGACTTCTAAATATTCTGTTATTTCGTTCATATCTTATGTCTGAATAATAAACAATTAATAATGAGAAAAAATAAAACATTAAAAATTCAGAAAAAAATTAAAAATAGGAAAACTTAAAAACAAATAAAGAAAATAAAAAATAGAACTGGAATCTCACCACGTCCCCGTCGTCAGTTCTGGGTACTGCGAAGAGCGAAACAAATAATTATAATTACTAATATCGCATTTTACGTCCGCCATATTGGACTCACCATTTTAATTTTGAAAATCCGAAAACGGATTCGTAATCAGCGACCCAAAAAACCTCTGGATAAAAAGTTTCACGGAAATTGGTTGAATTTTACGTCTGCCATATTGGATCCGCCATTTTGAATTTTGAAAATTCGAGAACAGATTCGTAATCAGTGTCCCAAAAAACCCCTGGATGCAAAGTTTTTCGGAAATTGGTGCTCTTACTTAAGAGAAAATGAATTTTTTCCAAAAATAGAGCGAATTTTAGACATTTGTTTATAGCAAGTAAATAAATATAAACTTATGGTCATATTATTTTTTTATATGTACCTTAAGGTATGTTGAACTATAAGAAAGCAAAAAACCCAACTTTAAAAGATAAAAAAGTCGTTAAAATAATTAAAAAAGTTGAGAGAAAAAGGTGGGTCACTCAGTGACCCACCATGACGCAAAGGGTTAAATTCTCCCAACCCCCCTCTCTCTCTCCTCTTTCCTCTTCCTTTCTCCTAAAGTATTCCTCGAATCTTTCTCTTCCCTCCTATGTCCACACCCACTTACCTCCTTTTTTCTTTCTTCTCCCGTTCCTTCTTTCTCCTCTCCCTCCCTCTTCTACCCACACCGTTAATGGTTGATGATCCGAGTCTATCCTTTCCTCCACCCTCATCCTTCTCATTCCCTCCCTTGTTTCCTCATTTCCTAATACATAATAAATGACTGTTCCATTCTTCTTTCCTGTATATGTCCATTCCCCCTCTTCATCACCCTCCACATTTCCGTTCATTATCGACCACCCTAGCTCCTCCAAAACATCGCATAATTTTCTCCCTTCCTCATTTATCTTCTTGTCTCTCGACCTCTTTCCTTCTTCCTCTGCCCCCTCCCCGCCATTCTCCCTCACTCTCCCTCTTCCCTTCCCATCCTTGCATTAAAATCCCCTCCTATTAATACCTTTACCCCTTCCTCCCTATTTTCCATCCACTCTCTTAATTTTTCCATCTTCCATTCTATGTCCTTGTTTACATACACTCCCACTATCTTTCTCCACTTTCCCCCTAAATTCATTTTCTCCGTTATTATTCCTTTCTCTCTTCTCTCCCTATCTTCCCTCTCTCTCTTTACCTCAATCCCCTCCTTCTTTCTCATTACCATTCCCTCCATCGCCCTTCCCTTTTTATTCCTCCTTCCCGCTTCCTGTACTTCCCAAATATACCCTTTTGGCAGCTTTATCCTCTCCCATCCTTTCTCCTGCACCCATGTTTCACTCAAAACCATTACGTCCCACTTCTCGAATCCCTCCCAAAACTCTCTATCTTTGTTTTCTAACCCTGCCACATTCCAAAAGCCCATTTTTATATCCCTCCTTTTTTCTCTTTTTCCCTCCACCTTCCCATTTCTCTTATCCTTATTTCCCCTCTTCCTTTTCTTCTCCTCCTCACCAGATTCCCCTAAACGAAAACCTTCTCTGTCCTTTCCGCTCCTTCCATTCCTCTTTTTCTTTCTCTCTCCCTCATCTCCCCTCCATCATTCATCCTCAAACTCTCTCTACTCTCGTCCCACACCCATAACTTTCCTTCTACCCACGTCTTCATGTGCCCTACTTTTACTCTCATCCCCTTTCTCCTCTTTCTTTCTGCTTCCGTCCTTATCAACCATTTTATTCCTCTCTCTTTTTCCGTCAAATCGTCCGTTTATCCACACCCTTCTATCTTTTAATTTTCTCTTTCCCTTTATCACTTTTATTTTCTCCTCTACACTCGCCAACCCTACCCATATCATTTCTTTCCCTTCCCCCTTTCCCTCTTCTTCCTCCCTATCCTTCTTATCCCCTCTATCCTCGCTACCGCCCCCGTCTCTTTCACTATCCATTCCACCTCTTCTTTCAGTCCCTTCCACCCCTCTTTCTTTACCTCCATCCCTCTTATTACTATATTTCTTTTCTTCTCTTCTCTTTTTTTATCTCTCCTTCCATCTTCAATCTCTTTATCCTTCCTTCCATTTCCTCCCATTTTCCTCTCAGCTCCTTCTCCTCTCATCTTTCTCTCTCCCTCTTTCCCTGTCCCTTTTCCCTCTCCTTCTTTCTTCCCTCCCACTCTTTTAATTTTTTCTCTATATTATTCAATCTTTCTATTCCTTCCTTTTCCTTCTCCCATTCTTTTCTCATTTATTCCACCCATCTCTTCATCTTCTCTCTCCCTTCCCTCATTTCTTTCATCTCCCTCATTATTTTCCTGAAACCCGTTCTCATCTCCCTCATCACTTCCTCTCATCCCTCCTTCTCCATCTTCATCGACAATCTCACTACTTTTGTATTTTTTTTAAAAACTTCCATCTTCTTCACCTTCAGCTCATCCTCCTATCTCTCCTTTCTTTTCTCTCCCCTTTTAAAAAATTCTACTATCGGTAAGCTATTTGACCTCTCCCTCATTATTTTCTCTACCTTCGTCGGCCTCCCTACCTTCCTTATACCTTCTCCCCTTCCCTCTTCCTTCTCCCTCCTCTTTCTATCCTCCTTTCCTCTCCTTTGTTCTTCTCCTTTCCTCCCTTCCTCCTCCATCTCCGTTTCCTTCCCTTTCAAACTTCCCGGTTCGTCCGTCATCCTATCACTCTCCTGCTTACTTTCTCACTGCTCTTTCTCACCTTTCCGCACCTTCTTTTCCTCGCTACTCTTTCTCACCTTTCTATATCTTTTACTCCGTCCTCTCCGCCTTTTATACTTCGTACTCTATGCCTCTTCCCGCTGCTCCTAACCTTCTCTCGTCGCCTATTTCCCGTCCTATCTTACTCCACACTTACCGCCGTTCGCCTCCCCCACTCTCTTTACTTCATCCGATCCTCCACTATCCACTCTGCCTCCTTGCTTCTTCCTCCTTCCTCTCCTCTCTTCTCTAAACACACTCACACTCTTTCCTTGCCACACACGCCACACTCACTCTCACCACCGGAAACGGAAGTCCTATTATCACATTACTAAATATATGTATTATCATAATTTAATTTTATAACTTATCTATCAAACAATATGGACCTTTGTGAAGAGAAAAAGAAAAAAATTCGTATTTTAATTTTATATTTTTCATAATTTTACTTATTCATTGATAATCTTTTTTTATAGAATGAAATAAATTTGTATTTATATTTATATTTTGTCTATACGTATTATAAAAGATCGGTGCGGCGGCTGGTTTGCACTTTTTGACTGATTTTTTTTTTGCCATCCTCGTGCTTCCCATTTCATAGCATGTAAGCTGTTCATAGAGACGAAAGACGCTCGAACTCAGGAATGGTATTAGCTGTAAATCATCCGCGTTTTTAAGAACATGGTGCCTGCGCTTTGTCCATTATTAATAATAATATTTCTATAAATAATGAACAGAGTGAGGAGCAACATATTTCTAAATATTCATAGATTGATAATTAATTATTAATCTTGATTTTGAGCTCTGCGAGCAAGCAGCCTACATGCTACAAAATGAAAGAAGTCGGAATAGCAATATGAAAAATTGGTCAAAAAGTTCAAATTAGCTGTATGCCTGATTATAAAAAGATTTATTATAATGAAACATGAAAGGAAACATGAAAAGATACCGAAAATCTTATAAATATGGAACTCTGATCGTTTGGATTTTAAATAATCATAATTTCATTATTTTTTAAAATCTTTAGAAAATTTTGAATAAATATTTTGGAATAATTTTTTAAATAAAAATATTTTTGAAAAATTAACTTTTTGACCATCTAGTATATACATGTTGTTTGGTATGAAAATTCACACCCGGAAACTGGAAATAGAATGCGTCAAACTGGGAAGAAAAGTCCTATACCATTTTGTAAAATTCGCACTAGTTATAGAGTAAATAATTAAAATATTTGAGCAAATCAGCGCACAGAAAGCAATAGATGGGACTCAGTAAGAATGTAAAAATATTGTCAGTGTCGCTTACCCCGCTCGCTGCTCACCACTCGCTGCTCGCGCTCGCCGCGTGACAATATTTTTCCGGCGCAGTGTTATATGTCGCGCGTCGCTCCACCTCTTACTATTACGTACTAGAGCTCACCGTTAGAAAAAACAAACAATGTAACGATGCTCCCCAGAAAAGCACCGTTTCCCGACAAACAACCGTCGGAAGCCGCCCGATCGATGCGGCAAATAGGGCGCAATGTGCCCCTTTTAATCATTCCAATTAGCTCGTTTCTAAATCGACTCGATGGGCCCGCTCTACGCGATCGAGTCCGGCTCAGACTTCTCTGCCGGAGCATTGGAGGTGGCCGAACGCAGCGCGGCACCGAGGACTACTCCCTCACCGTAACACTTCGAAATCCCGTGCGCCTGCATCGCGGTCTAATCACCCCACCGAGATTAGATAAACGAGCCTGAGCCGGAATAAAAAGCCGATTCCCGGGAAGCGAGATACCTTCTTCGAAACGTGCTAGTCGGAGATACCATCTCTACGAGTCGAGCCGCTGAAAGAAATGTCCCGAGCCGGAGATTCTGAACTTTGCTTCGGCACGAGCGTTCTCTGCCGCTGCGCCGATCCGCTCGACCGATCCGAGTCTGAGTTAGACGTACGGAAATGTGAGAGTACTCCGCCTCCGCCGCGGTAATTCCCGGCCGTCTGCACTCAGCTCGCTACCAACGTCTCGTTGATACCGTCAAGAGGTGAGAGAGTTCTCCGCCCCTGCCGGATGTTTCCGGCCGAGTAAGACTCCTTTTAGACGACGATTCGACACCGCTTGATTAGACACGCACTATTGGACACGTAACTATTGAACACCGCACGATTCGACACCGCTCAATTCGATACCGCACGAAAACGCGCAAAATTTAAGTTATAAACCTATGTGAAAGTAGTGAGGTTGAATGGTAACGCGTGGGCGAGGTGCAGGGAGAGGGCGATAAAAGCGAGTCGAGTCGAGACACAAGTTTCAGAATGCGTCAGTGTAGTCGGTACGGGAATAAACGAGTCTCGGTCTTGTGGTTTACTTTCCCCGGTTTCCCGAGTGTCGTGTGACTGGCATCCCATCCTTGTCCTATTACCTGACATCGCGCATATAATAGCGCGCGAAAAGAGATTAAGCTTACAGCATTAATATATATAAAATCTCTCGCCCTCCCCCTGTGTCGAATCGTGCGGTGTCCAATAGTTACGTTTCCAATAGTGCGTGTTGAATCAAGCAGTGTAGAATCGTTACGTGTCCAAATGGGATACGCCCTTTCCGGCCAACGATATTTTTCCATCCTGATCGGATCGTATGAGAAAGGAGGTGAGGGAGTTTTCCGCCTACCTCGAACGTTATCGGGCACGGTTCTGCATCCCATTCGGGGAAATTAAGACAACCTAACAAGCCCGATTAAATTCGCGCCGCGATGCTCGTACAACCGTAAACACCGCATTTAAAGACCCGGCTACCGAACAAGACACGCGAACCGTAACCACGCACTCGCCGCATGCTCCCACACATGATTCACTCACGTGGCCAGCCTTTAAAGGCTCGCAACCACCTAAGAAAAGCACGCGGGAATTCTCTACCCGTGAAACTATGTACCGACTCATTAAATCGTACTGATTAAAACAACCGTGTAAATAATTACACATTAAAAAACAATGTAAATAATAGAATTAGTACTAGTAATTAAGTTTCCTGAAATAGTTTTCCAGAACCAATTGTTCATTTTCTCATACGCGCTTGCCGTATCCGCATGTACATCGTATTGAAGTCAGACGTTAAACTGTAGCTTGCGACACGATGGTCTAGCATATATCCGACCGCGTAGGCCTGCGTTTCATCGCGAATATATGCTATTCTTTGTTACGTCTTTATCAGACTATTATCATTATTAGTATAATAAACTCATTAGTTGTTATAGACTCAATCTTAACGTGTTCTATCTTGCCTGCTCCGAACCCTAAACTCTGATGAGTTATTCCGTGCCGATCACGAGCTTCAGAAGCAGATCGTTTCAACAAATAAGCCATTTTATGTGCCTACTGAGTCCCACCTATCGCTTTCTACACGCTGATTCGTTCAGATATTTTAATTAATTACTTTATAACTAGTATGAATTTTATAAAATGGTATATAACTTTTCTCCTCACAAGGAAACGGCACGAAATGTAAAATGAGATATGAATCGAGACATAGTTCCTTTGAAAGAGAGTGTCGAGTACATAATCACGGTAAAGAGATTAGAGTGAATGGGCCCTAGTTGCTAAGAAACTTGTATCCAAAATTGGGCAGCCGGATGACTGTACGGTGAGTACCAGAAACATAACCTCTAATAGCATGAAGTGTAGTGATTGAGCAGACTGAGGTGCTCACGTATACTTTTTGTTCGCGGCTGACGGGAGTTCAAGTCAGCTCGCAATCTCAATTTTTTAATCATTTTTCTCTTACAATTTCAATAAATTTTTGTGTCAATTATTTTTTGAAATAAATTTTAATAATGAAGCAATATTTTATATATAAAAAAATATAATTTTATGTGTACATAATAAAAGAGAATAAGAATTTTTATTGTAATTGTTGGGATTTGGCAGGTGTAGATAGAAATGATAAGAATCGTTCTTTACTGAAAGAGAAAGTGAATACTTTTAATAGTGATGAAACTATATACATATATCAAGTGGAGAAGAAATACAGTGGCGCCGATGCTTGCAGCGCCGAGAGTCACGAAGATGAGAGAATGGCGGCAAAAACAGAAATTATCTGAGGTTTATTATCCTAACAGTAATAAAAGAGAATATGAATTGTAGTTTTAAAGAAAAGTGGAAAAATCATGGAATAATAGATAATAAAAAAATATATGTTATATGTCATATAATTATAAAATAAAATAGTTAACACATTGTCATATAATAAATACAATATGTAGTTAATATATAGTCAATACCTAGTCAATAAATAATCAATAATATAAAATGTAAAAAAAAATAATAAATGTTAGTAGATAAAAGTTAGTAGATAAAAAGTGAGTAAGTATATATTAGTTACACAGCCTCACAAAAAAAAGTAGTCTGTCTGACGGACCAGACCAGTGTATCCTTATGTATTTTGACCCGCTGAATCCGAATCCGAAGTCAGAATTGTCATAGAGACTCGTTTTTCATCTCTACAACCTAATTGCTCTTGTCAGAAAAAAATTTTTTAATGTTAACTGCATAACCTCATAACGCCATAATCCCATATTACTGTAACCCCGTAACCCGGGTTAGGGTTTCAGTAATACAGGGTTATAACGTTATGAGGTCATGAAGTTAACATTTAAAAAATTTTTCTGACTACTCATTTGAGTATGAAAGGCGGAAAACCGCCTTCTTACGGTTGTTTTTGAGATTAGATTAGGTTTTGAGATTAGCTAGGTTGTAGGGATGAAAAACAAGCTTCTCTGACAATTCAGACTTCGGATTCGGATTCAGCGGGTCAAAATACATAAGCATATATTGGTCTGGTCCGTCGGACAGACTACTTTAAGGGGATGCTGGACTGACGGCCAAACTTGATTGGGTCGATAATCTAGAATATGGTATAAAAATTTCCTATATTATCGATCCTAGCTCAAGCATGTATATGTATATACATTGCGCACTTGTGCGTGCAATGTTGCCGCCTCGATTGTTTACGATACGAGCAGGACAGATATATGATCTTTCGTCCTTTTCCTCTCATTGTTACCAAGAATCTCGATGTTGCCATGATTCTCGATGTTCTGAGATGGCTAGAGCGTCCGAATTTCCTTTTACCAGGCACTACAGGACCGACCTACAAATTGTGGGCCCCTCATCCTGATAATATTTTAATAAATATTAAAGTCGCGTATGATTTTAAGACATATAATAATGTAACGACTTTATTATATCTTATGAAAGAAATATATTCAATAATTTGTACTATATGACTTGTATAATACTAATTTTGTCTTAAAATGTGACTAAATTATAGTATTATATAAAATCATATTATTCTATGATTTTCAATATTGGGAACTGTGAATGGGCCCCTCCACCATTCATTCCCGTGAGAACGCAACAAATAAATTTTTCTCGTCTCTCCGAATCAAATTTACAAATATTTGTAATAATCAGTATCATCTATTCCGGAACTATTGTCGCGCGTAAGCTGGTCTGTTTCCTGGTCTATTTATCATTCCACATGTACACTGCATAGGTGTACATGAATAAAGTGAGACTGTCAACAAATCTCTCTTATTAGAGATTTGTTCGTATTTTTTTCGCTACCATAGTGTTCATTATTTTTGTCCGTGTCCGGCTGTGACTCGGTTTATGTGCCTAACCTCATATAATCTTTACGTGAGTGAATGTTTCTGTGCGTTGACAGCTCAAGAGTGCAAAAGGTACTGGTCATAATAGATAATTAATATAATTATCTAATTTTATGACTTTTTCGGTCTTTAATTGGTCAGAGCAGGATTTGTTTTCGTTCGTGCTTTACACCTTTAAAAGGATTTTTTAACCTGTAAGGCCAATTCGATGATTTCTCGTTTGTCACGAAATGAGCCTGTAATGTTGGTATCCAGCATCCCCTTAATTATCGGCTGTGTAATCAAAGTAATAAAATGTAAAGAGTTATTAAAAATACGTAAAGTAACTTGTATACATGTTTTGTCAATTATAATCGACAAAACATGTATACAATTTACTCTACGTATTTTTAATAACTCTTTACATTCTTATTACTTTGATTATTAATATATACTCATTTTCTTTTTATCTATTGACTACATTTATTATTTTTTTTACATTTTACATTACTGATTATTTATCCATGTATTGACTATGTATTAACTACGTCTTGTATTTATTATACTTACGATATGTTAATTATTTTATTTTATAATTATATGACATAACATAATATTTTTTGTTTGTTTATTATCCCGTAATTTTTCCACTTTTCTTTAAAACTACAATTTTTATTCTTTTCTATTACAATAAAAATTCTTATTCTCTTTCATTATGTACGTGTAAAATTATATTTTTTATGTATAAAATGTTGCTTCATTATTAGAGTTTATTCCAAAAAATAATTGACACAAAAATTTATTGAAATTATAAGAAAAAAATGAGAAAAAATTAAGATTGCGAGCTGACTCGAACTCAAATCAGCCGCGGACAAAAAGTATACACGAGCACCTCAGTCTGCTCAGTCACTACGCTTCATCCTATTACAGGTTATATTTCTGGTACTTACCTTACAGTCAGCCAGATGCCCAACTTTGGGTGCAAATTTCTCAGCAACTGAGGCTCATTCACTCTAATCCCTTTACCGTGATTATGTACTCGACACCCTTTTTCAAATGAGCTATGTCTCGATTCATATCTCATTTTACGTCCCATCTCCTTGTTAATTAATAGCTTACATGTCTTTACATGTCTTACTTTCCCCTTGGCTAGTATTAATTAATTTATATAAGATTATAGTAAAAGTTATTTAAAACTTATAAGATGTGTAATATTCTCGTAAATTACGCCGCTGGGCGTCACATAAGTTCATAAGCGTTCTCGTAAATAAAATTTACTTGGAAATGTATATAAATAAATACAAAGTGCAATTCTTCATCAGTATATGATATGTTTGCTGTCATTCTTTCCATTTCCTTAGCGATTTATACAAGATGTCATATCCTATATAAACTCGCTAAGAAAGTGGAACAAATTAATGAGGAGCAGTACATATACATACACTGCCCGTCAATAATTCGTTCCGCGGCCCCTCTCGCGGAGCAAAGGGAACGGAGAAATCTACTCATGGCGCCATCGGCCGGAGATTGTTTCGGAGATTGTTCGGAGATGTTCTTTATACTGCATCGAGCGGCAAGACATCGCGGCACAAGAATACAAGAAATACATGTAACAGTTTCTTGAATAATAGTTTAATAAAATTAATGGCTGAGCGAATGATCCATCGTTAAATAATTTGTGGCTCTGGAAAGAACCGTTTTAATCAAGAATTCCGTTTAATAGTCGGTCCAAAACCCATTTCGTGCAATTACTTGCTGCAACCTTTTCTCAACCGACTCTCTTAGGTTGTGGAAAAATTCAGATTTTCGTCGGAGGTTTTCCCAAACGGTTTTAGCATGCGCAACCAGTTGTTGTTTAGTTCTTTCATGACCAGAGTCCCATGAATTCGCAATTGCTCCCCAAACATTTTCAATCAAATTGAAATCCGGAGACTTAGCCAATTAAGAACTTCAATTTCTGGATGTTGAGTAAACCATTCTTGTACTACATGAGCAGTATGAACAGCACTATTATCCTACACTAGTCGAGATTTAATTCACACTCTCGATCGACGCGAAGTTCCTTACTATATCAAGTCATATTACTTTACGTTTTTGGGCACCAGGCACGATTTCCCGTGCCACGCAACAGTACAATCGCAATTTCCTGTAATTAGTGATGCGCGCTCGGCCACTCAGCGACTCGTCATGCTGAGATCTCGCATTTCACGCGGGAGATCGGGATCTAGGAGAGATGAGCGTGTCGCAAGATAATCAAAATTCAAGAGGAAAATAAGAGCGTATAATTAAAGGATGGGCGATAGAAAGATTTTCACTTTTTGTTATTAGAAATGTAATTTTTTTAAATGACTTTTTTAGAAGGTAATTTTAATTCACCGATTCAAGTTTTGAACAATTGCAGATGCCTAATCAAGACGCATTGAAATTCACAGTAATTTGTAATAACAACTGACATTGAAAACACTGACATGTTTAGTTTTAAATCGTTTCAGGTTATCTTAATATAGATTTTAATGTTTTCGAGTTTCACTAAAGATACATAATTAATGACCTTTAAAATGTTGCATGTATCGTTTCCAAGCTCTTACGATACGTCTTTGGTAGTCTACAATTTAATTTTCGGATATGCAGCAGCCATATAAAATTCTCAATTTTGCAATTCCGAAATTGGATTCGTAATCAGCAATCCCAAAAACTTTTGAGTTATCAGTTTCAAAATTGTTTCGATAAATTTTGAATGATTTAGAGTGTGAAAGTGGGGCATGTGGCTGCCATCTTGAATCCGCTCTTATTCTTTTACAAATCTAACATCGAATTCATAATCACCACAAAAACCTTTAAGTAATCGTTTTCAAGCTGCTGCGAGAAGTTTAGCGCATTGCAATCAACGACGATTATTGAATTAATTATGAGTTTTGCCGATTGTAGCTGCCAAATTAGATCCGTCATTTCAAATTTCAAAAATCGCACAACGGCGTTTGGAACTCTACATTTATACCTACAATTTAAGCGCTTACAAAATATTTTTTTACAACATTTGTGTTCGGGTCGGGATGAATAATGGACTGTATTACTGGATTTCACTTAAAATTTTATTCTCTTTCCACAATGCGTGTACTCGACGTTAGAGATCTTTCGCCATCTTAGTTTCTCGCCGGAACGCCGGTAAAACAGTAAAAGCGCTAGTATTGGTGCTCGCTCGAAGCGCCCATGATCACGCGCGTTACCTCTAAGCCCGGTAAGTTCGAGTACGAACATACCCCCCGACATTGAAGGGTACTTTTAATTAATTATCAAGGAAACAAATAAAAAATAAATGATAAACTTACTGAATACTCAGTGTACTTAGTTTGCGTATTAATGAATCAAAATTAAATGTATTAAACTCTATATAATATCTTATGCCTAGTTTAACTGATACAATTTTCATCGAGCAACAGACATAGTTTCGCGGTTGCAATCCGGATAGTTCCCGTTGCCGTCTTGATTGTGACAACTCTTGCCACTTTGTCCTTGCCAGAATGAACGGATGTGATTCGTCCCAGCTTCCATCTGAATGCTGGTAGATTTTCTTTTTTTGATAACGACCAGCATGCCTTCAGTAAATGGTTTGTTGGAATGTCCTGTTTTTTTTCGTAATTGTAATTCAGAAATGTAATCTTTGCTCCATCGTTGCCAAAAGTGTTGTTGAAGTTTCTGAAGCAATTGCTATCTAGATAGCCTGGTATATGAGTTATTGTGGGGTCCGCAACCGATAGAAGCGTGCGACCAATTAAAAAGTGAGCAGGGGTAATGGGAATTAGGTCATTTGGATCTGAGGACATTGGAATCAATGGTCGCGAGTTTAACAAGGCTTCGATCTGCATCAAAAATGTATAGAACTCCTCGAATGTTAGAACCAACCCTCCTGCTACTCGTCGCAAATGACACTTTGTTGACTTTACTCCGGCCTCCCACAAACCTCCGAAGTGCGGCGAGTAGGCCGGAATGAAGTGCCATATGATGATAGTCTCTACCAGCACGTCTTCTACTTTCTTATTTTCATCCGCTAGGAATTTAGCTAGACTCTTTAATTCTTTATTGGCCCCTACAAAATTGCTAGCATTATCTGAATAGATGTGTGCCGGTTTTCCTCTTTGAGAAGAAAATCTCCGAAGTGCCGCTATGAAGGCTTCCGAGGTTAAATCCGATATCAATTCTAAATGAATCGCCTTTGTTGCGCAACAAACAAATAAGCCAACATACGCTTTGCTGGTTTTGTACCCCTTTCCCTTTCGATCTTTTATAAAAAATGGGACCGCATAATCTACGCCCGTAGCATGGAAAGGTGCAGTCGGAGTTACTCAAAAATTAGACAAATTACCTAACGAAATGTGCACTTGTCTCGTATTATTCTTGAAATACTTGATGCAATTGTGTACTGCCTTGCGCGCCAAATTTCTGCCTCCAATCGGCCAAAATTATTCTCGAATAGAGAACAAAAGCAGCTGTGGCCCAGCATGCAGCAATCGCAAATGCTCACTCGCAAAAAGCATCTTAGTAAATTTATGATCAGCCGACAAAACTATGGGATGCTTCTTATCAACCGTAAATTCTGTATTTTTCAATCGGCCGCCGACGCGTACGAGATCTTCCTCGTCCAAAAAAGGTTAAGCAAGGCTAGTTTTCCCTTAGTAAGTCGTTTATCCATTTTAAGCACTTGTATTTCTGTAACAAAGGATTGTTGCTGTGCTAATTTTGCGAGAGTATGCAAGGCATTTGTTAATTCTACTACTATGAGGGTTGGTGACTTACACTCATTCCAGCGTTTACAATTATTTATAAATCTCTTGCAATAAGTTATAATACGTATAAGCCTGTTTAATTTTGTAGTGATATTAAAAATCGACAAGTCTATTTGCGTCAAAGTACAAACCGTTTTTTTTACTTCTAATGTACTAGCTTCAAATTCTGGCATGGATGGCCATTTGTTTTCCGCGTACAACAAAAAATGTGGGCCGTGCCATCAAACTTCTGACTGCGCTAGATGCTCTAATGACATCCCGTGAGATAGTATATCAGCCGGGTTATCTTGTGTTGGTACATGTCTCCATTCACCCTGCTCTGTTGTGTTTCCGCGACTCAATTTGATACAAATACTTGCATTTTATTTGATTGTGTTAGCAACCAACTAAGGACTATTGCAGAATCACTCCAATAAATAATTTTATCGAAAGATACATTGAGAGATTCAGTAATCTTTTTTATCAAACGGGCAAGCAGAAGAGCAGCACAAAGTTCTAATCGAGGTATCGTTTGTGACTCAAGAGGAGCTACTCTTGTTTTTGAACATAACAAATGTACGCTAATATTATCTTGAAAGTCTAGAGATCGGATATAGGCACATGCACCGTATGCATCTTGTGATGCGTCTGCGAATCCGTATAATTGTATCTCCTTGTAATTTTTACATACTATCTTTTGGGGTATTCTAATTTGATTTAAATTTCTTAAATGTATACGAAAGGATATCCATTTAGAATGTAAATATCATGAGGTAAAGATTCGTCCCATGTTAGTTTGTGCAACCATAGCTTTTGCAAAAGAATTTTTGCTATGATAATATACGGATTCAAAAGACCTAGTGGATCAAAGATCTGACTCACTTCTGATAATATCGTTCTTTTAGTCACCTTTACTTGTGGTAAATCTTTCCTAATATATGCTAGCGTGTCGTGATGCGTTTGCCATGTTAAACCGAGTGCCTTCGTTTGTCCTCCTTCTACGAAATTAACATAATTCGGATTTTGATTCTCTTTAGGAATATTTCTAAGTATCGCAGATGCATTGGAAATCCATTTACGAAGCTTGAAACCCGCGGATGCTAAAATGTTTGAAACCTTATATACTATGTCTCTCACCTTTTCTATCGAATCTGTTCCCGTTAAGAGGTCATCTACGTAAAAATCTTTGCGAATAATTTTTGCGATTTCTGAGAATTGTTGCTTGTTTTGGTTTGCTAATTCTATTAGGCATCTAGTCGATAAATATGGAGCTAAGACAGTGCCATAAGTAAGTGTATTTAACTCAAATACCTTTACTGTATCCTTTGTATGTGACCGCCACAATATTCTTTGGAGAGACCGTTGATCGGGTGCTATAAGAACCTGCCTAAACATTTTTTCAATGTCTGATGCTATCACATATATATGTATTCGAAATGTAATAAGTATCGACAATAAATCGTCTTGTAATGTGGGACCTACTCTTTATATGTCATTTAATGATATACCGTTATCCGTTGCCGTTGAGGCATCAAATACGACGCGAATCTTTGTGGTCAAGCTCTCATTTCTGATTACGCAATGGTGCGGAAGATAATAGGCAACTTCATTCGAACTAATTGTTATTTCTTCCATGTGCCCTAAATCTCGATATTCCTGTAAAAGTAATGCATATTCTTTAATCTCAGGCTTCTTATCTAATCGTTTTTCGAGATAAACTAACGCCTTGGAGTACGATTCATCTAATGTATTTGGACTTTTCTTACAGGGAATTCTGGAAAGGAAAATAATAAATCTGCCATCCGCGTCGCGTTTATGTGTTTGAGAAAAATCTAATTCGCACTCTCTTTCCTCTTGCAAAAGGGTTCATTGAGTGGTACATTCCTCCAATTCCCAAAATTTTGTTAACTGCTCGTTTATATCCATACATTTACTTAAATTACAACGTATCGTATTAGCTAATGGAAATATTAAGGGTCCTGCCGCTGCTATCCAACCTAACTTCGTTTTTTGCATAATAAGGTATTTTTTCCGACCTTGATCTGCTCTATACAAAGGAGATTCCAAAAGCAATCCGTTCCCAAAAGAATATCTACGGCAGCTGGTATGTTGAACGAAGGATCCGCTAGCTTTATGTTTTGAGGTATTTGAAGATCCTTTTTTTCAAAGTTAACTTGCGGCAAAACGCCCGTTATTTCTGGAACCAAACATGTTAATGAAAATTCATGCCGATTATGCTGTGCTGCTACTCTAATATCACATTTATGCTTTATCTAGCAGGATTATTGACCGCCTCTAGATTAATCTGCACTTCCCTGGTCTCAAGTTGCAATTTAGTACAGAAATCATTTGTAATTAGACTAGATTGTGATCCGGCATCAAGTAATGCACGAGCCTTGTGATACTTACCTTCTCGATCCTTGACTAGCACTAATGCTGTTGCTAGAAGGATATGTGTATTTCTAGTTTGATTATGCGAGCATAAAACTACTGCGTTTATCTTAGTACTATCCTGATTCTCTATAGCCTGCGAGGATTTATCTAAAAGCTTATCAAAATGTATTAACGTGTTGTGCTTAGCATGGCACTCCTTACACGAACTAGCTTTGCATTGTTTAATAAAATGCCCTGGTTTCATGCAATTAAGACAAAATTTTGCGTTCTTTAAACACTCTAGCCTTTTTTGAGATTCTAAAAATTTAGGGCATTGATTTATGCGATGCGCTTCCTTTCATACTGGGCAACTTTGATTTTGTACCAAAAACGATTTTGCTTTAGTACGCTCCATTTTCTTGGATTTATGCGCTTGTTGTTTAATTCTAACGTTTCTAACAAACTCGCCCGTGCCGTTAAAAATTCCTTGAATTGCTCAAAAGTTGGAAGTTCATATTCTGCACACTCTTTCTCCCATTCCCGCGCTGTAATATTGTCTATCTTCGCAGAAATCAAATAGATTAGTATAGCATCCCAATGTTCCGTCGACTGACCCAACGCATTCAGCGCTCTTATATGTTTATTTAATGTGTCTACTATATTGCGAATGTGCAATGACGACTCTTCTTGCATGTGATTAATATTGAAAATTGCGTTAATGTGATTATGAGTCAATAGTCTCTTATTATCAAACCGATTGCGAATTATTTCCCATGCTACCGCGTAGTTTATGGCTGAGAATTCCAACGACTTTATAATTTGAACTGTGTTGCCCTCTAACGCGGCCTTCAAATAATGGAATTTTTGTATTGGATCTATTGTTTCGTTTTTATGTATAAGCAATTCGAACGTGTCTCTAAATCTTAACCACTCGGCAATGTCTCTCTTGAATTTCGGTAATTCAATGGTTGGCAGTCTAATACCTGGTTGCTTAAAAATAATGTTTTGATTTACTTGTCGCGCTAAACGTTGTGGATCGAAAACACCTTCGTTTTGTAACTGTGATATCTGTAATTGTGTTGCAGCGTTTTGCATTTCTGCATTCGATGTACTAGGAACCGCTTGTATTATATTACCGCGAGCCAATAACATTTCTGTCTGCGCTAATGCGGAATAATATTCCTCTTCAAGCCCTTCGCGGTATTCTACGTTCTTTTCTCGCGCGTCACTGTCTTCGTTTTTCTCATCAATTTGTACCTGTATTTCATCGTACTTATCATATAACCTCCGAGCGCTGTTGATACGCTCCTTGAGTTCTAATCGCTTTACTTGTTCTAATGCTTCCGTCGTATCAGGCGAACTGGTAATCACTCTATTTAAATAATTTTTAAACGTCGTTACCTGTCTTTTTACCGTGCTCCGCGCCTTGATTAAAACGTCCATTTTGAAGTGTTTAATCAATTAATAATAATCGTATTGTAATATTAAGACAGGATAAATAGGATTGGATGGGAACTGTTCACTTACTTGCAATCAACAAATTAGCGTTGTCCTTAAGAATAAGTTAACCGTTAGTTGCCGTTTGTTGTCGATAGCGCCATTCTTCCTTGCCGCCGTCCTTCCTTGTCACTAGCGCCGTCCTTCTTTATCACCAGCGCCGTCTTTCCTTGTCACCAGCGCCGTCTTTCCTTGTCACCAGCGCCGTCTTTCCTTCTCGAAAAAATGGCGAATCTAGATGCTTGTTAAGTCTTGTTGCAATTTGCTAGCGACTCGATATGATTCTTGACAGGATGTCATGGTGTTCCTTGCAGGAACATCTGGCTGTATCCTCTTGGTCTCGCACTTCCTTGTGCGTGTACGTTTTCAGAGAAGTTACGATTTGCGAATCGGGTGCCTCGTGCCTGCACTGCAATTCCCCAGCAACTCGATATTATTTTCGAAGAAATGTCGTGCTGTTCTTGCAGGAACGTATCCTTTTGCGATCTCGCACCTACTTGTGCGAGTACGAGAAGCGTTCCTGAGAAGCTGCGACTTGCGAATCGGGTGCCTCGTGCTCGCACCGCGATTCACCTTCTTCTCTCTGAAGATGGTTTCTCTCGGCGACTCGCGAATCGGGTTTGTGGTTGCGCCTTGTGGTTGCACCACGATTCACTTGCTTCCTATTCCTCGAGCTTGCGATCCAATTGCAAATTTTGTTGTCACACACTTTCTTGATATCCGGCTCGAAGGACCATGATCGAGTTGGGATGAATAATGGACTGTATTACTGAATTTTACTTAAAATTTTATTTAATTTTATCTTTCCACAATGCGTGTGCTCGCCGTTAGAGATCTTTCGCCATCTTAGTTTCTCGCCGGAACGCCAGTAAAATAGTAAAAACGCTAGTATTGGTGCTCGCTCGAAGCGCCCGTGATCACGCGCGTTACCTCTAAGCCCGGTAAGTTCGAATACGGAACAATTTGAAATGGAGAGACGGAGTGTTCTAGTTGAATGCCTCATACATATACATATATGTAATGATATAAATAATAATCTATTGTAAATATACACTAATAAATAAATAAGTCAACTCATAAATAAAATAATATATAAAATAATATTTTTAATAAACATCAATAGAATTATTTATCTAAAATGATTAAGAAGTAAGAGTTCAAAGTTAATTAAATTTAATATCATGTAGAGGGGAACGATGCAGCATAAGAATAAAATTAGATTAAAATTGTAAAGTGTGTTTCAAAAGCTCATGTCAAGGATCTGTCACTTTTAACTATCCATGATTAAGCTTATTCTTAAATTGTTACTACGACAAAATAACCTGTTAAATAATAAAATAAGGTAATTTTGTGTTTTAGTACAAAGTGCTTTAGTTTTGTACGATAATATATTTAAAAGATAATAGATGATAATATGGTAATAGATGATAATATGATAATAGATAATAGATGTAATAATTTAATTTCTTTTACTGTAATATTTATACTGTGTAAAGTATAAGCATATAAGTATAAGAATAATAGTACTCGATATAGCAAACTAAGTATCCTTTAATGGAAAGTAGCAATACAGACTTCTTAACTCTAACGCTCTCGTCGCTAGACTGACTGACAAAATACGATGTCCCTCTTAGTAACGGAATCTTAAAAAACAAAAGAACACAAATCAAGCGCGCTCGCTTCGCCAAGTAACATCTGCCGTCTGAGATCTTAGTGACCTTCAAGGTGCGCCAAGTAGCGCTGTCTGATAACGAGGGGAAAGCTATGCCGGGCTATTTAAACATAATCATTAGCATGAGATAACTAACATTCCGCCCACCAAGATTAGGGTGCTTCCTTATTAGGCGTCTGATTTATGGGTAGCTTGCAAAGTTTAGTCACAGCGCGTTTGTGAATACCCGTGGCTGTGCGTACACTCGCTACGCGAATCAAATCGTCCTTACCGGCGTGAACTTCAATCACTCGTCCAGTTTTCCATTTTAATGGGGGAAGATTTTCTTCTTTTAATAACACTAAATCGTCAATCTTCAAGTTGTGACGTTGCTCCTTCCATTTAACTCGAACTTGCAGGTTGGCCACGTATTCAGCCGCCCACCTTTCCCAAAAATTTTGAACAGAGCGCTGTATTAATTCCCATCTATCTAATCGATGGATTATATTGACGTCAGTTAGGTCTTGCTCAAGAAGGCTCGTTAGGGGCCCTCCTACTAGAAAATGTCCTGGAATTAAAGGTTGCAGATCCGATGGGACCGATGATAAAGGTGATATAGGCCTCGAATTCAAACAAGCCTCTATGCGTACCAAGGCTGTAGACAATTCTTCAAACGTGAACAATATGTTGCCCATTATGCGCCGCAGGTGATACTTGCACGACTTCACGCCCGCCTCCCAAATTCCACTCAAATGCGGAGAATAGGGGAGAGTGAAACTCCATTCCCTTTTCTGATAAGGCATCTCCAACAGACTCCCGAATAGATTGTCGAACAAACTCGTGAATCTCCTTCAATTCCCGACTGGCTCCCACAAAGTTGGTGGCGTTGTCGTTACAAATCTTGCTCGGTAATCCCCTTCGTTCTATGAATCGATGCAAAGCGGCCAAAAATGCAGCTGTGGATAACTCGCTAACTACCTCCAAATGTATGACTTTTATAGAGAAGCACATAAAGAGTGCGATGTAGGACTTACAGGTTTTCCGACCGCGACCCTTATTAAGCAGAGTAATGATTGGGCCGGCGAAATCACCCGTAATGGAGAAAGCTCTTGAAGGCGTGATCCTATCGCTTGGCAAGGATCCCATGGCCTGAGCTAATTCCTTGGGATTGCTCTTGAAACATCGAATGCAGGAATGGCAAACTTGATGAATTAAGTTTCTTGCGTTCAAAGGCCAATGTTTTCGTCTCACAGTTGCTAACAGGAGCTGAGGACCGGCATGCAGTAAAGCAAGATGTTCCCGTTCTATCAGCAGGTGAGTAATTTTGCATTTTTCTGACAAGATTGGATACTTCCTTTCAAATCTCCAAAGAGAGTTCTGTAGTCTTCCGTCCCTAAGGATTCCGTCTTTATTCAAAAAGGCGTGTAGTTGTAGCAATCGGCTAGTACGATTTGAAGAACGTTCATTTTGTATGGTTTTCAACTCTTCTTGAAAATAAGATCGCTGCGAATACTTTATCACTTTACGATGAGCAATGTCTAATTCCCTGAGCGTTAATGCGGATGAATGTCTTTCCTCTGATTTCTTGCGGCAATTGTGAACAAATCGTAAGCAATAGGCCAATGACCGCTCGATTTTGGTTAGCGTGGAGCAATTGTTAACAAGCTTGCTAATTATTTCATTCCCCGGGTGGGGGGGGGGGGCTGTTGTACAGCTAAAAAGCAAGGTCGATCGCTTCTTCTAGACTCTTCTTCAATCTTGCAAAGATCATCTTCAGTGGCGTTATCGCAATCTGAATCTTGGCTTGTTGCAAATTGTCGGGATTCAGATATCTATTCGGGTCCGTTCCACCACAGACGATTATCCTTAAGCAGAACTGAAGTCGTCCCGCGCGATATCAAATCAGCCGGATTTTCGGATCCTTTAACATGCCCCCAATGCTTAGCAGGTATAATTTCCATGATGTCTTTTGACGGTTGGATACAAACGGCTTCCAGCGGGATATGTACTGGTACAGCACTACTATAGAATCTGACCAAGCTTGTACCCCATCAATCTTTATGTGCATAGCTGTTCTCACGCCTTCAATCAATTTTGCCAGTAATAACGCACCGCACAATTCTAATCTCGGTATGGACAATCTTTTCAACGGAGCTACCCGGGTCTTAAAACATAATAATCTAGATGTACCCTCTCTCTGACGGTCACTTATAGACTGCAAATAAATGCATGCTTCGTACGCCCGTTCAGAAGCATCACAGAATCCTTGTATGAAAAATCTACTGTCGCTCGAATTATTAATGGCTAATCGTGGTACGCGCAATTCGTGAATTCGACTTACGCTAATCTGAAATTCTTTCCAACTCCGCAGAATTTCATCTGGAACGGATCGTCTCAATTCACCTTACTTGTCCATAACTTTTGCATTAGGCTTTTAGCCACTGTTAGGACTGGGCCGACTAATCCCAGAGGGTCGAACAATTTACTAATCTTGGATAACATTTTTCTTTTTGTCGTTACCGCAGCAATAGCTTGTGCCTTAAATTGAAACTCATCGGAAAGAGGATTCCATGCGAGCCCCAGCGTATTGATAATGTCATTTGCGTCGATATCCCACGGTAAACCTGTTTCTCGCAAATTTGTTGGTATATCTACTAGTTCGCTTTCGAAATTCGAACACCATTTGTGAGTCTCGAAACCTCTTTCCCATAATAAATCAAATAATTGTTTTTGTAAAGCACGCGCATCATCGACAGTATTGGCTCCGGAAGTTATGTCGTCGACATAAGTATTGTTTAATAGAGCCTTATGGGCCAATGGATAACGATCTGCATCTTCTATAACTAATTGCCTTATGGCTAGATAGGAAGCGCTGGCTTGTCCATATGTAACAGTATTGAGGCAATATTCCTTTACAGGCTCGTCCGCCGAAAATCTCCATAATATACGCTGATAATTTCTATCATCCGGATGAATCAATACTTGACGGTACATCTTCCGCAAGTCAGTAGTCAAAGCAATTTTGTATAGTCGAAACCGCAAAATTATGTCAATTAAAGAACCCTGCAACACAGGTCCGATTAACAGTGCATTATTTAATGAGACGCCATTATTGTTTTTAGCAGAAGCGTCAAAAATTACCCGCAGTTTAGTGCTGGTGCTTGACTCTTTCAATACACCGTGATGCGGAAGATACACCGTGTTCGGAGAATCTAGCTACTAGCATCCGATACGATTGACATGTGCCGCAAATCTATATATTCACGCATGAAATCACAATAACGATTACGAAACGTTTCATTACGCCTAAACGTTCTAATTGATATAATCTTTTGAGCGCGATTGCCTTATTATCTCCAATAGGTAAATTATAGTCATGGAAGGGCAACCTTACTATGAACCTACCGTCGTCCGTTCGCGATGTCGTTTGACCGACACGTTGCTCACATTTTATTTCGTCCGCTGACAATGCTCGCAAATCATCGTATTTGCTGTAGTTTTCTAGCTTCCAAAACCTTTCTAGACTTTTATTTAATGTTTCGCCGGGTTCTAATGAGCAAATCAATGAACTGAGGGAATTTGACAGGGAACCCGCGCAAATAGTCGACGACACGGAACCGGCTATTACCCATCCGAATTTCTGTAAAACTAGTTTATCTTTATCAAACTCCATTTTACCGGTATCAAAAAGATCAAAGAAATCTGTGCCAATTAGCATATCTATAAGACCGATCTTGTAGAATTCTGTATCAGCGAGATTGATATTACAAATTCAATTTACTGCAATCAATCGGCATAGATGGCAAATTTTTTGTGATTTTAGGCACCACTAGACATTGTGCGTTGATCTAAAAGCTAGAGTACCTTGACTTGATGTGCACCTCGCAAAAACTGTGCACTTTATTTTCGATTTCATTCAGCCCCGTAACTACTTCTGAAACTTTACTTCTCTTGAGTCCTAGCTTATTATACGCGGACGTCGTGATAAAATTGGCTTCACTCGCGCTATCTAAAAGTACTCGAATCTTTATATTAGAACCGCTGCGCAGGGTCGCTTCAACGATTGCTGTGGCCATGAGCACTCTTCGACGCGTCGCATTGCTTGAAGCGTGAACCGCTACATTGCTGCTACTCGAATCGCTGCCAGCTTGAACTGCAGATTTTGCTGCTTCCGATGCAGCAGTATCATTATTGTCTTGCGATAAATGGCACAACGTGTTGTGCTTTCCGGTACATTCCCTCCACGAACCTAACTTGCATGTTTTAGCGTAGTGGTCGTTCCTTAAACAATTTATGCATAGTTTTAATCTTCGGACTTCCTTGATCCGATCAGGCACTGGCAACTCTAAAAATTTCTCACAAGAATATATAAAGTGTGCTCCATTGCAGAAATAGCACTTACCCGAGTTTACCGAGGAAGATAATAATGTTACTTTTTGATTGAAATTTCCCTTACCTCCTGACTGCGATTTATTTGTAACAGAAGCCTTGCTCACCTTTGCTGCTTTTCTCATTTTTCTCATTGGATCTGGATTCGATACGCTCCAATGTTTGACATTTTTTCCTTAAAAACTCCATCATGCCCTCCAAACCTTCAACCTCGTTTCTCTCTACTTCTTTTTCCCATGCTCGCAGAGTCCGAACATCAAATTTGGTTTCCATTATATGCATGATGAGATCGTCCCATGTCTACGTAGGCAGACCTAAAACCTTCAATATTCTTAAATGCCTGGAAGCGTAATCGATTAAATCCCGAAGAGCGTTTGCTGACTCCTTAATTACCGCCGGCATTGTAAACAAGCACTGAATGTGCTTTTTCTTGAAAGATCACGGATCGTCGTATCTCTGTTGTAATAACTCCCAAGCCGTGGTGTAATTTTGCGCCGTTAGCTCTATTGATTCAATAATGTTCGCGGCGTCGCCCGATATTGAAAATGTATTGAAATGTAAAGATATTGAAACTTTTCAATGTTTAATAGGTTAGGCTTGTCATGTATAATGGCTCGAAAACTATCTGCGAAACACTTCCATTCCTCGATTTTACCATCGAACCGCGGAAGTTTGATAGTGGGTAATTTGACTTTCGTGTCAACATTAACGGCTTCTGTCGCGATCGTCACTCGGTTAAGAATCTCGGTTTGTCTAGCCAATATGGCCGCTAAAGCTTCGTTTCCGCCTGCCGATGCAGCGAACGTCGTGGCTATCGGTTCGCCATCTTGCAAATCGCGTTCACGACCTGATTGTTTTATTAGATCTGTCTGTTGCTGCAGCAATTGCGCAATAGTATCCGTCCCTGCGCTAGGATATACCGAAACGTTTTCCGTGGTAGACGTATTCGTGAATCGTCTTAATATGGTTTTTACCTTGAAATATTTTTCTTCAAATCGCTCTTCCTCCATTGTGCCTTCAACGGTGAAATCTCCCAACGTCTCTAGCAATCGACGCTGAGTGTCCTCGAATTTCTTGCATATGACTTCGAGCTTCTCTAGCCTTATCTTAGCTTGCGTCCGGTCAAAATCGACGCTGGTTTCTTCCAAATTGCCCAGTACTTGGTTAGCTAACCTTGTCAACTTCGCTTTCGTGTAAACTCGTGATTTACGAAGGTTTGCGGCTTGCTTCGCAACCTCCATCGTGGTTCTCGTATCCCACTAATCACACTCGCTCGAATAATTGAAATGTTATGCCAAATCCGCGACACTATCATTGCAGATCCGGCTCGAAGGACCAAATGTAAAGCATAGCGAATAATAGTACTCGATATAGCAAACTAAGTATCCTTTAATGGAAAGTAGCAATACATGCTTCTTAACTCTAACGCTCTCGTCGCTAGACTGACTGACAAAATACGATGTCCCTCTTAGTAACGGAATTTTAAAAAACTAACAAAAGAACATAAATTAAACGCGCTCGCTTCGCCAAGTAACACCATCTGCCGCATGAGATCTTAGTGACCTTCGAGATGCGCCAAGTAGCGCTGTCTGATAACGAGGGAAAAGCTATGCCGGGCTATTTAAATATAATCATTAGCATGAGATAATTAACATACTGAAAACAGATCAGATGAGATGGCGTCATTTGGTACATATCAGTAGCGTAAATTGGGACATCCTAGAATTTGGGTGGCGTAATTCAAGACATTTACAGTTCACACTTAATTCTTTTATAAATAAAAATATTTTTGTTTATTTTCTAATTTCATATGTGTTTTCGCTAATTTACAATATTAATTTTAAATAAAATTTATAGTCTTATCTTATACCACTTTACTTTTTTTTAAATAGCATATGAAAAATTAATTTTTGCTTAAAGTGGCGTAATTCCGTACGTTTACCTTAAGAAGAGCATAAATAATATAAAAATTACACCTTATTTAGTTACAATATTAATTTTATTCTTAAGCCCTATTGTTCTTCTATACATGAAATTAAATTTAATTAACTTGAAACAAGTAAGTTTTAAAGGATTTACAAGAGATGGCGTTACTAGTATTAAATCGCATCGGATCATAACTACCTTCATGTTAGCGCGTCATTATTAGGCTTTAGTTTTCAGTAAGTCTCATTTTGTCGAAGTGTATGAAACTCTTGCTCTTTAATCATTTTAGATAAATAATTTTATTAACGTTTATTAAAAATATTTTATATACAGTATTATTTTATTTATGAGCTAACTTATTTATTTATTAGTATATAAATATATATTGTAAATATATATTTACAATATATATTTATACACTAATATATATATATATATTTATGTGTATAAATATATATTTAAAATATATATTTAGATTATTATTTGTATCATTACATTTATATATATATATATATATATATATATATATATATATATATATATATATATATATATTATTACATATATTCCCAGTAAACAAAAAATCATTGCTGCAACGTTATTGAAACAATGTTTACTAATAAAGTAACATTTTAAAGTATGTAGTTCTTAACGTTGTATGTATCAGCATTATGAATATACTTTGATATAGATTAGGAGGTTAATGTTGAAATAACAAATGCTACGTTGTTATGAGCAGAACTCGGTGCCGTTTGCCCCCACTCCACGCGCCTGTTAGCGGCCGAACGCCGCAAGAAGCAGTACCATGTGGCGTGTAGGCGCGCCACGCCAGTGTAGCAAAGGAGGCACTATCAAAATATTAAAATTTTTTAATATACATATATATATATATACAGGGTGTCCAGAAATTCGCGCATTCGGTGCACGTGAGGTGATACTTTATGATAAAAGAAACAACTTTTTCCTTTAGCAAAACTCCACCCGACAAGTAGGTTTCGCAGGCGAGCAGGTTGAACTTAACGAATAAGCGCGATTATCTATGTGGTATGCAGGGCCGTCGCGCGCTTCTAACTCACTCGTTCATTGAAAAATAAAGACATATGTAAATAGTAATAAGCTTTATGAGCTAAACGTCTTATTATTCTAAATATTGCTCACAATTGCGCATAATAATTAAATAATATCACTAAATATTAAGAATAGTTTACTAATTAAATGAGAATACGTAACCTGTACAAATGTTAAAAACTTGATTTATTGTGTAACAGTGATTAAAAGTAAAGTAAAATATTTGAATTAAAGTATTATAAGAGCTAATTATCTTTTTATTTTTTTTGCTATGAAAATACAAAGAACTTGTCCAAAATTAATTTTTAACATGTTATAAGAATTACATAATTACATAAAATCTCAATAACGGTTGTATCAATGTCTGGAAATTTATTACACATTTTTGAAACAATTATTTACAAAGTATTATGTAAGCACAAGAATTTAAAGAAATTGTAAAAACATGAAAATTGTTTTGATATAAAAAATATGAAAATATTAACATTTATTGAAATAAATAATTTTTTAAAAATATGCTTCTGACACACTTGTGCTCGTGATGTTGAAAATTAAAAGTTTACAAAATTTTGGAGAAACTTTAATCTTTGAACTATTATAATTTTGTGAAAAAAACATACAATAATTATTAAGGAGCCATTTTAAAGGGCGAGGTTTTTACTTTCACTTGCTTTGATTGCATTGATTTTCCTTAAGATAATTTTACACTAAGAAATAAGAAATTCAAAAAAAGTTTAAACCTTAAAAATTTTGCTCTTCAAGATAATTTTACACTAAGAAATGAGAAATTCAAAAAGAATTTAAACCTCAAAAATTTTACAAAATT
This sequence comes from Tetramorium bicarinatum, assembly GCA_928718305.1. Classification (NCBI taxonomy): domain Eukaryota; kingdom Metazoa; phylum Arthropoda; class Insecta; order Hymenoptera; family Formicidae; genus Tetramorium; species Tetramorium bicarinatum. The sequence continues at coordinate 17,012,221 of OV788319.1, forward strand.
TTTGAGATAAATTCTTTTTGAATTTCTCATTTCTTAGTGTAAAATTATCTTAAGGAGAACCAATGCAACCAAAGCAAGTGTAAGTAAAAACCTCGTCCTTTAAAATGACTCCATAACAATTATTGTATGTTTTTTTCACAAAATTATAATAGCTCAAAGATTAAAGTTTCTTCAAAATTTTGTGAACTTTTAATTTTCAACATCACGAACACGCGCTTCTACGTATGTTATCTAATTATTATTTTAAATCCATATGATTAATTATAAAATTCTGGACTTATTTTTAAAAGATTTATGTCTACAAAGTATGTCGGAAGCATATTTTTAAAAAATTATTTATTTCAATAAATGTTAATATTTTCATATTTTTTGTATCAAAACAATTTTCATGTTTTTACAATTTCTTTAAATTCTTGTGCTTACATAATACTTTGTAAATAATTGTTTCAAAAATGTGTAATAAATTTCCAGATATTGATACAACCGTTATTGAGATTTTATGTAATTATGTAATTCTTATAACATGTTAAAAATTAATTTTGAACAAGTTCTTTATATTTTTATAGCAAAAAAAAAATAAAAAGATAATTAGCTCTTATAATACTTTAACTCAAATATTTTACTTTACTTTTAATCACTGTTACACAATAAATCAAGTTTTTAACATTTGTACAGGTTACGTATTCTCATTTAATTAGTAAACTATTCTTAATATTTAGTGATATTATTTAATTATCATGCGCAATTGTGAGCAATATTTAGAATAATAAGACATTTAGCTCATAAAGCTTATTACTATTTACATATGTCTTTATTTTTCAATGAACGAGTGAGTTAGAAGCGCGCGACGGCCCTGCATACCACATGGACAATCGCGCTTATTCGTTAAGTTCAACCTGCTCGCCTGCGAAAACTACTTGTCGGGTGGAATTTTGCTAAAGGAAAAAGTTGTTTCTTTTATCATAAAGTATCACCTCACGTGCACCGAATGCGCGAATTTCTGGACACCCTGTATATACATGTCTATAAACAGTATGTACATATATGTATATATAATAAATTATTTACTCGATTTGTAACAATCAGTAACGAAATAGTGTGATAAATTATAATTGTATATCGAATAAATAATTTATTATATATACATATATGTACATACTGTTTATAGACATGTATATATATATATATATATATATATATTAAAAAATTTTAATATTTTGATAGTGCCTTCTTTGCTACACTGGCGCGGCGCACCTACACGGTACTGCTTCTTGCGGCGCTCGGCCGCTAACAGGCGCGTGGAGTGGGGGCAAACGGCACCGTGATCCGAGCCCTCGTTATGAGTAATATTACATTAAGGGGATCCTAAAATGTTCTGTTTTACCGTCAAAAATATAATAATTTTTGCAGCGACAATTTTTTTTGGCTTCATAGAATTAAAAATCCTTCTCCAGGATTAAAGTACATACGTAAACGGAGGGGGTTGGACTAGAATTCACGCTAAAAACGAAAAGAAGTATAAAATGTCTATTTACCTACACAACACTGAGGTTGGAACTGTGAATATATTAGCTTCATATAAAAGTTTCAGAGCTTTTAGGCACAAAATAACTATCGAACCCCCTTTACTTGAATGTAAACTTTAATTCTTTACAAGAATTTTTTAGTTTCTATAAAGCCAAAAAAATTGTCGGCGCCGCAAAAATTTCGAGTCATACGTGCCTCAGATTTCGGTAATATTTTTAATTTTTTCTCGTTTTTGATATGAAGTCGATATGATTGATTCATTTTTGCGCGTACTTTCATCCTGCAAAAGGATTTTGTATTCTGTAAAGCCAATTTGATAATTTATAATATTATAGCTTAGAATTCCGGCCTACATTATCGACCTCGAGCTCGATCAAATTCGAGCGTCACTTTAGGATCCCCTTAATTGGGAGTAATATACGTTTGAATCAATTATTTTGCCTGATGGTAAGAGTTCGTAATAGATAATGCCTTTATAATCCCATCACACAGAGAGTATAATCTTCTTTGGATGTAATCCCGCCTTTGAAGTTATTTGCGGCAGCTTTTTAATGTGTCAGTAATATAGTTAATAAACTGTTCTTTTCGTTATATTTTTTTTGCTATATATTACAAAGATAACGAAAAAGTTTATTAAATATATTGCTACATCAGACTGTTTAAAACACGACACAATAGCCGTTCACTTATTTCAGCGTGGTCTTATTACTTTTTTTAAAAAAAACATTGGGTGCTTTGAGTACAATTTATTATTCTTCTGATGAAGCGAGTGCCCAATATAAAAACAAAAAATTTTATACATGTATGTATGTTTCCACGAAGAAGAATTTAATGTAAAAACTGAATGGCATTTTTTTGCGACCTCCCACGGACCTTGCGATGGACTCGAAGGCAATAAAAGATTAGCAGCGCGAGCAAGTTTAATAAATGTAATCGATCCATTCAATACGGCAGCGAAATTTTTTACATGGGTTAACAAAAATGTTTCAAATGTTAACTCCGAATTTTTTACTATTGAGGATTACAAGAAGGAAGTGCGGATACTGAACGAACGATTTAACAAAGCCAAAATGATTCAAGAGACTGTAAAATATCATTCATTCAGTCCTCAATGAAACGGAAAAATCGAAGTTAAAATAACATCGTCTGCTACTACGTCGACTAAAACTACAAGTACAAAGATACATAGATAAAGAGATAAAAACATATACTTCATTTTCGACAGCAGAATATGTCTGCCAAATTAAAAAAAAATCGAAATTATCAAGGTAAATTTTTTCTGAAAATCGTCCGGTTTGCCGTGGAATGACTTATATGTACGTATATATACACTGGCGATCGCCTTAAATTATCGCATAGGTAATTCCATGCCAAAATTTCGCATGATTTCAAATAAGCGTAACTTCGTCAAAGTGGTCGTATCCTAAAAATTGTTTTTTTGTTTTGAAACTTAAAGTCTATACTTTAAAAAGTAGTTAAGACATTTTGACTTTATCTTTCTCCCTTCGAGCTTCTTCTCATAAATAAGGACGTGTTTTATTTCCAAAAATTTGTATACCTTGACGCACTCCACGTGCTCGAATAAATTTTTTTCGCAAATGTTATTACAACTATCGAAAAATTTGGAAAAAATACTTTTCCGCGTAAATAAAAAAAATTGAATGTCGTACGATTTTTTTTCACGGAGTTATGGCATTTTAAGGGGATGCTGGACTGACGGCCAAACTTGATCGGAGTCGATAATCTAGAATATGGTATAAAAATTTCCTATATTATCGATCCTAGCTTAAGCATGTTAGAGACCCTAGAAGTAAGAGACTGGCCAAGGATAGAAAATGGCAGAATGGCTCCAACGGAATGTCAAGCGATGTGCACAATGCGTAGAATGTGTGATATGTATCGTTATGTATAAAAACGTAATTTTTTCAGACAATGATAGGTTGTAGCATACTTGAGTGTCAAGAAGTGAAAACGGATTTATTTTAATACGGTTTCCACTTATTTAACGAAACGATACATACCAAACATTCTACGCATTGTGCACACCGCTTGACATTCCGTTGGAGCCATTCCGCCATTTTCTATCCTTGGCCAGTCTCTTACTTCTAGGGTCTCTAAAGCATGTATACATTGCGCGCTTGTGCGTGCGAAGCAACTTTGTTACAATTGCCTAGGTCCGCACAAGCTGAGCGAATGTCGCTCTCTCAAGCGCTGCCGCGTGTGCAACGCACAGCATCACACGCTATTGCATGATACTCAATCGACCGTCATACACAACGCGTCGACCACCTCGACATCGACGCCTGCTTCCCACGCGTCGGCATTCGGGTTTTGTGCGAGTGCCGCCATCGCTCATCCGCCTTCGAGTCTCACTGCATACGCAAACGACAAAAACCGCCGGTCCACAACGCTTTTGGCAACTGCAGTGGTACAATTGGTGAGCGACGTGGGCGATTCAGTGCCTGTGCGAGTTCTTCTGGATCAGGGCTCGGAGCTCTCATTTATACGCGAATCGGTGGTCCAGCTCTTGCGAGTTCCTCGCTGTCAGGCGAACATTCCGATCATCGGCGTCGGTTCGCGCTCCATCGGCTCCACACGAGGAGCGTCTACGTTACGCCTCCGATCGCGCATCGACCCAGCCTCCGAACTCAATGTACTCGCATACATATTGCCCGCACTCACCGGCCGGATTCCATCGACCGCGCTGACCAACGAATCATGGCCTCATTTTCAAGGTCTTTCGTTGGCAGATCCGACGTTCGCGATACCGAGTAGTGTCGATATGATCCTCGGTGCGGACGTCCTTGGCCAAGTGCTTCGACCAGAGTTTCGCCGGGGTTCCGATGACGAGCCCACCGCACAGGATACCATTTTCGGCTGGATTGCGTTCGGGCCAACAGGAGCCCGTAGTGCTCGCAGCTCACCGATCGCGCTCGCTCCGCGTTCATTCTCCGGGGTGTTCGACACGGAACTCGTGGATCTTCTCCGTCGCTTTTGGGAGCAGAAAGAAGTGCCATCAACTAAATCGGTTCGGTTGACGCGCGACGAAGAACAATGCGAGCAGCATTTCCGTTCGACGCATTCTCGAGACTCTTCGGGCCGGTACGTGGTGCGTCTTCCATTCCGTTCCTCCGCGTCGACCCTCGGCTCTTCTCACTCTGCAGCTCTACGCTTGTTGCAAAAAGTGCAACGACGTCTGTCGATAAATGAATCGTCCTTCTCACGCCTCTACGTTGAGTTCATGACCGAGTATGAATCTCTTCGGCACATGACTTCACTTCCAGACCAACACTCGCAAATCTCGCCGTCATACTTCCTGCCGCATCACGGCGTCTTGCGCGAATCGAGTGACACCACCAAACTACGCGTGGTGTTCAACGGCTCGTTTCGCACTTCAACTGGCGTATCCCTTAACGATTGCCTCCACGTCGGTCCAAAACTTCAGCAGGACATCTCGACCATTGTCCTCCGTTGGCGGCAACATCGCTACGTTTTCAGCGCCGACATTTCGAAAATGTATCGACAGATTACCGTGCATCCAGACGACCGCCGTTATCAGCAGATCCTGTGGAGCACTTCGGGGTCGCCTCTGACGTATCAGCTCAACACCGTTACGTACGGACTGGGCTGTGCGCCACATCTTGCCATCCGCGTTCTTCATCAACTCGCTCGCGACGAAGAATCTCGCTTTCCACTCGGCGCTCACATCATCCGCGACGAAATGTACGTCGATGATGTGCTCTCTGGCGCTGATTCAGTGTCTCTCGCCAGCTCTAAAGCCATCCAGCTTGATCGGTTGCTCACGGCGGGCGGATTTTCGCTTCACAAATGGACAGCAAATGAGCCGTCGATCATCTCCGATTTTGACATCCAACGCTGCGATGCTAATCGCACTCGCGAGTTTCGGTCCGACGCTCTCGCGCGTGCACTCGACCTCGCGTGGCAGCTGACTCTCGACCGCTTTCGCCTTGAGCCACGCATATCGGCTCCATCCAGTGCGTTGACGAAACGAACAGTGCTTTCGTCTGTTGCTCAGATCTTCGACCCTCTCGGATGGATCTCACCAGTTACCATCGTGGCGAAGATTTTTCTCCAGGAGATGTGGAGGCTTAAGCTTGATTGGGACGAGCCGCTTCCACGCATTCTCGCCGACCGATGGACCTCGTTCTCGAGTGAACTCCAGACAAGCACGTTCTTCATCCCGCGTTGGCTCGGATACTCATCATCGGCGGCCGTCGAACTTCACGGCTTCTCGGACGCTTCTCAGCAAGCTCTTGGAGCTGTCATCTACGTGCGCGTATTGGACGAGTTCGATAACGCGCGCGTGTCACTCGTCGCCGCGAAGAGCAAGGTCGCGCCACTGAAAAAGGTGATAATTCCGCGCCTCGAACTCTCAGCCGCGGTTCTATTGGTTCGTCTCGCGATGCAGGTGATGTGCGCCCTTCAACTCGATCGCGCGCGGGTTCACCTGTGGGTTGATTCCACTGTCGCGCTGACTTGGATCTAGACGGAGCCCGCCCAGTGGAAGGAATTCGTGGCTAATCGGGTCGCGTTCGTCCGTGAGACCATGCCTTACGCGCGCTGGCATCACGTCGCCGGAACCGACAATCCCGCCGACTGCGCATTCCGCGGCGTGTCACCTTGCGTTCTCCACGCGTCAAAACTGTGGTGGTACGGTCCTCCATGGCTCCTGCGATCACCCGACTTATGGCCGTCGCATGTTCCTCCTCTGAATTCGAAGAACGAGCTCGAGGAGCGTGCACGCCACTTATTCTCAGTCGCCGCCAAAGCCTCGGAGTGGAGCATCATTGAGCGTTATTCGAAGCTTTCACGCCTGCTTCGAATCACCGCGTGGATTACCCGTGCTGCCGCTCGCTTTCGCTCGCGGTCCACTCTCATTCCAAGTAACGTCTTAACAACATCCGAACTCCAAGAAGCCGAGCTGTTCTGGCTTAAACAATCTCAGGCAGTATACTTCGCAACGGAACTCTCGTTGCTCTCCTCTGGCACCGCGCTTCCGACATCTAACGCGTTGTCACGTCTCGCACCATATTCAGATCACTCAGGTCTCTTACGTGTCGGCGGCCGACTTCGAAATTCGCTTCTCGATCCGGATCAGAAGCATCCGGTGTTGCTACCGCGCGACTCGGCCTTGACTCGGCTCAACATCTCGGACTCTCATGCACGTACGTTACATGGCGGCGTGCAAGTTATGCTGTCGGATCTACGACAGCGGTTTTGGATCCTAGGAGGCCGTGCTCCTATCAGCTCCTTCGTTCGGCGATGTGTACGATGTGCTCGCTACCGCGCCGCTGCTGCACAGCAAATGATGGGGCAACTCCCATCAGCTCGAGTCACGCCCTCGCGACCGTTTCTTAACGCTGGAGTGGATTACGCGGGTCCGTTTTTACTGCGAACTGTCCGCGGACGCGCTGGACGAACGTACAAAGGCTTCCTAGTAGTCTTCGTTTGTTTCTCCACCTCCGCAGTGCACCTCGAGATGGCCACGGATTATACGACGCAGGGATTCATCGCCGCTTATAGACGATTTGCGGGACGCCGCGGTGTCTGTGCATCCTTGATCAGTGACTGCGGAACTAACTTCGTCGGTGCCGACTCGGAGCTCCGTCGACTTTTCGACGCCGCCTCTCAGGAAGCCGCCACCATCGCCAACGCGCTCGGCAATTCAGGGACTCAGTGGAGGTTCAATCCCCCGTCTGCTCCACATTTCGGTGGAAAATGGGAGGCTGCTGTCAAAAGCGTCAAATTCCATCTACGCCGCCTGATAGGCTCTTTTGACTTACGAGGAATTCTCCACCCTCCTTGTCCAGATCGAATCTGTTCTCAATTCACGGCCCTTGTGTCCGCTATCGGACGATCCTTCTGATCTCGACGCATTAACCCCTCATTTTTTAGTAGGACATTCGCTCTCTCTTATGCCTGAGCCCTCATTGGTGGATGAGAGATCGTCCCGATTGACACGCTGGCAACATTTGCAGCAGCTCACGCAACGGTTCTGGACGCGGTGGTCACGAGAGTATTTGCAGCGCCTCCAAGACATCTCCAAATGGCGCTCTCCTTCCGACCAAATATCCGTCGGTACCATGGTCCTGGTCATCGATGAACGATATCCGCCTTCCAAGTGGCCTCTTGGTCGCATTATCCAGGTTCACGCCAGTTCGGACGGGCTCGTTCGGGTTGCCACTATTCGAACCGCCAACTCGGTATTCAAACGCCCGATCGTGAAATTATGCTCGCTGCCGGTCTCTTGTTAACGCATCTCACTACGCTCGGTCATCGTACACCGCCTCATTAAGTATAACTGTCATACTTGTCGAGTTCCGTCACGTTATCACATGTTTTCTTCGTCGGTTTCTTTTCTCCTTCTAAGTCCCATTCCGCTCGCGCGTTCACCTTTATCACTCATAACAGCGCTCTCCGAACGTTGTATTAAACATTGTTAACATCTTTCATTGCGATACTGCGTTCTATTCGACATTCATCAATCATCTGCCGAAGGCGGGCGGAATGTTTAGAAAATTTTGTCGATACTGCCTCCGAATTTAAATTATAGCCGAACGAACAGCTGACGAGTGAACCTTGCAGTCCCCGCTCTCCGCGCGTCGATGACGACCCTATCCGGATTAGCATGCGATCGCGGCGTGCTCTTTCCTGGAATTTGCGCTCGTTTTCGAGCGATCTTCGACCGACCAGTCAGTCTCGGTATGACCATTGTCTCCGGCACTTTCGCGAGAATTCTCTCTTTTCGAAGTATCGTTCGCAGCCTGTGAGCTTTTCTGTATCACGTTATAAATATAAACTCAGTATCTATCAACGTTCTCGGAGTGAATTATTTTGTTCTACCTCACCATCATATCGCAACAAAAATAATAATAATAATAAGAAGACATAAAAAATAATTAAAATAATTTTTGTACTGTTAGTAACGTAACTGAAACGTAGCGACGTAATTCAAAGTAGAGAATACTATTTATTACATTTGTCTTTTTAGTATTCTTTAATTTGAATTACGTCGTTACGTCTCAATTACGTTACTTATATGCTTTGGTCGATGCAACAGATCGATGTAACAGCAGTATTATCTCTCAAAAAATTCCGGAACTATTGTCGCGCGTAAGCTGGTCTGTTTCCTGGTCTATTTACCATTCCACATGTACACTGCGTAGGTGTACATGAATAAAGTGAGACTGTCAACAAATCTCTCTTATTAGAGATTCGTTCGTATCTTTTTCGCTACCATAATGTTCATTATTTTTGTCCGTGTCCGGCTGTGACTCGGTTTATGTGCCTAACCTCAACTATAATCTTTACGTGAGTGAATGTTTCTGTGCGTTGACAGCTCAAGAGTGCAAAAGGTACTGGTCATAATAGATAATTAATATAATTATCTAATTTTACGACTTTTTAGGTCTTTAATTAGTCAGAGCAGGATTTGTTTTTGTTCGTACTTTAACTTAACCTGTAAAAGGATTTTTTAACCTGTAAGGCCAATTCGATGATTTCTCGTTCGTCACGAAATGAGTCTGTAATGTCGGTATCCAGCATCCCCTTAAAGTAGAGTAACATTTTTGTGCAATTATCGGCAGCATTACCATTACCTGATGCGCGCAACAAAAGGTTGCTGGTCGGATTTGGCACGTCGTGAGAGTGTGCGTGGAAACCTTTACATTTAAGGACGTTCACCGGCTAATTGAATTTCTATATATTTGTTTGAAATTTGGCTCATATATTCTTAACAGTATTACACATACATCCGCTTAATTATAAGAACCGTGCCGGTTCCAAAGTGAAGATATTTACTGTCAAAGTTACGAGTACTTAACACATAAAGCTTGTGCTAGAGGGACATTTTAATTCACAGAGACTGAAATTCTTTATATTTTTTGCTAAAAAATTAAAATGTAATACATTGTAGTATTGCGACTGATATATCACAAGATAGGGATGCCTAGCCGTGCCGTTTATTCATAATTGTAATTCAAAGTTCTTTATCTGACACTATTTTCAAAGATTTCGTAGTATGGAAGGAGAGCGGCCATAGAGACATGGCAACTCTGCAGTACGACAGAGTGAGAAGTAAGAGGCGAAACGTATAGCGCGTGAGAATAAGAGAGAAGCGCGCATAATCCACTTTCTTTGTCATTCTCACGGGTTTGAATACACGTTTGGCGTCATATTTCAGTCTCAATGTGTACACACACACACACACACGCACACACGCACACACGCACACACGCACACACGCACACACGCACACACGCACACACGCACACACGCACACACGCACACACGCACACACGCACACACGCACACACGCTCACACGCTCACACGCTCACACGCTCACACGCTCACACGCTCACACGCTCACTCGCTCACTCACTCACACACACACACACACACACACACACACACACACACACACACACACACACACACGCGCGCATGTATGCACGCACGCACGCAAAAAAATCATCACAACAATTAATAATTCAAAATTAATTTTGAAGAAATAAATTTAATAAGTCGATTATAGGTAATTAAACATTTTTTATATTTTAAATGTTACAACAAGAACAAATAAAATGTACAATATTAGCATAATCACACAATATTAGTGAAACACAAAATCATTTTAATCATTAAAATATGTAAATATCGAAACAAAGTTAATTATTAAAGTACACGAAAATATACGAACATTATGACATTGTTCCGAAAAGCTATTACCGGACGGTTAATTTGATTAATGCCCGGTGTGCTCTTGGGCGCGCGCTGCGGTCCATGCGCTTCCATTCGCCACGCTCGTGCTCGCTGATCGCGTGGCGATGGCAAATATTATTCCCTTTTGTTTCTTGGCCTTCCCGAAAAATTCGAGCTGACAAACAACCCTTGTTTTCGATTCAATGTCCTCCCTCCCGGACGGAATCCTCGGGAAGATTCAGGCGTTATAAATGCCGTCGCCGCAGCGACCGCGGCCTCTTCTCGCGCCGACTACGAGCCGATTTGGGTCTCTCGGTTTCCGCAACGTTTTCGCGCCGTTATTCTGTTACGAATTTCACGACGAGCATCGACTTCCTGGGCACTTCTCGCCTGCTCGTGTTTTGCTTCTTGTAAACGACGTACGGCCTTTCAGAGCCGAATAAACTACTTATTAAGTGCAACCGATTTTATTTCGCGCCTTAATTCAGTTCGCCTTGCCTACCGCTCCTTTACTCCGCTCCGTACTCATTCGCTACAGACATATATACATTAAGGGGATGCTAAAGTGATGGTCAAACTTGATCGAGGTCGGTAACGTAGAATACGGAATAAAAATGTCAAAATTTCGACATTTTTAATTCCGTTTCCTACATTATCGATCCTAGTTCAAGCAAAACACACATACATGGCATGCTTGTGCGTGCAATGTTGCCGCCTCGATTGTTTACGAGGAGAACAGATATATGATCTTTCCTTTTTCCTCTCATTGTTGCAAAGATTCTCGATGTTGCCAAGATTATCGATTATCCGAGACGGCTAAAGCGTCCGAATTTCCTTTTACCAGGCACTGCAGGGCCGCGCTACAAATCAGGGCCCTTCACCCTGATAATATTTTAATAAACATTAAAATCGCATATGATTTAACACATATAATACCATACACATATAATACCATAATGACTATATTATATTTTATAAAAGAATATATTCCATAATTTGTATTAGACTTTGATGTATAGTACTAGTTTTGTCTTCAAGTGTGACTAAAACTATAGTACAAAATCATATTAATTATTTATTTATTATAAAATTATAAAAATCACATACCGTCAAAGTAGATGCTTTTAATTTTAGTTATATCATTTAAAATTGAGACAGAGAATCTTAGAAATTATGTAACGTTATTTCAAGATAACAATTTTGAATATTGAGAACAGTGAATAGGTCCCTCCAACGCCCATTCGCGTGAGAACGTAACTAATAAACTTTTTTCATTTCTCCGATTCAAATTTACAAATGTTTGTAATAACCAGTACTGTCATAAAAAGACGCTTCTGATTTTTATTACAGTCAGTCCCGTCAAATAGACGCTTCTATTCTTTATTATAAAAATCACATACCGTCAAAGTAAAAGCTTTTAATTTTAATTATATCATTTAAAATTCAGATTGAGTATCTTAGAAATTATGTTACGTTAATTCAAAATAACGATTTTGAATATTGAGAACAGTGAATGGGCTCCTCCAACGCCCATTCCTGTGAGAACGCAATTAATAAATTTTTTCGTCTCTCCGATTCAAATTTACAAATGTTTATAATAACCAGTACTGTCATAAAAACGCTTCTGATTTTTATTACAGTCAGTACCGTCAAATAGACGCTTCTGATTTTTATTATAATCAGTACCGTCAGATCACAGATGCCTCTAATTTTTATGTACAATATATAGTCAAGCAGTTTTATATTTTTATTTTATGTACTCAGTACCATCAAAATAGACGCTTCTGATTTTTATATATAATATATAATCGTGCAGATTTATATATATCAATTTTATAAACTCAGTACCATCAAGACAGACGCCTCTGATTTTTATTTATAATATATAATCATGCAGTTTTATATATCAATTTTATATACTCAGTACCGTCAAAATAGACGCTTCTGATTTTGATTGTACATACCATTAAAAATCGGGACTGAGAATCTTTGAAATTGTTTCAAGATTCTAATTCTTGAGGCAAGACTTTATGCTTTACACTTTACACTACATAACAATGCAATTTTGTCTAAATCATCACGATTATCACTAACTATCACGACATTGTTCATCTCACTCGTCGTGAGACACGGTACGAATACACGACTACGCTCCAAAATGCACGGAGCGAACAGGAATTCGTGATTCACGCGCTTTGACAGTTCGACCGACTTCTTTCCGTTTATGTTTTGACTGCGCGCGTATTCTCACGCACTCGGGTTATATGTAGTAGTGTGTATGTGTGAATCTTCCTTGTGCTAAGTTACTAACACAAGGAAGTGTCACACCGACACGCCAATGCCATCTTTTCGAAAATTCTGGAACTGCTGTCCTATGTAATAATTGCTCTGCTTATCGTTCTGCGTATGTATATATGCAATTTGCAACGTGCAATAGTAGAGTGTGTTAATTTTTTTTGTTAGACTTTCAATCATCATTTTAAATGTTTAGTATTGTTCGTGCATGTAATCCGCATGGTGAGAGCATTTCATTTCGTGCTTACAAGAGATAAAACCTTTATATCAAGAGGAAACTAACCTCAGGTGACAGCTGTATGAGTCGAGGTAAATAAAATTTTTAACTTCTTTTCGATTTCCTCGTTGACCGTCACACTATTTATTTTTGTGCGTATTTTAATTGTACTAAAGCATTTTGCAAGTCTGAGAAGTCATCTCAAAGATTTTCACATCACTACTTTGTGTCGGTAATTCCCGTCACTTTAGCATCCCCTTAATTATTATGAAATATTGATTAAATGTTTAATAATTTTTTCTACGATTTCCTTTTTCTTACTGATTCGTGGCTTTCCGTCTACTTTTTCAGAAAATAACTATTTTCACCTTACCTTCATTTTTATACAACTTTCTAAGAGAATCAGTTGTGATTTCAGCTTTAGCCATTTTTCTCAAAATATCTCGTGAAACTACGGTTTTAAAATCCTGTAGTTCTTGTAGACCGACATTAATTTTACAATTATTACTGAATTCTATTAAACTTTTTTGTAGTGTTTTTGAATTTGAAAAAAACTTGTCTTCAATTTTAAAATGAAATGCAAGTTTTTGTAGCACCGCAACATCAAATTCAGCGTTATGAAAAGACAAGTCACTGTTTATGCCAGTTTCATTTTTTAAAAAATCATTATATAATGTGATCAGTTTGAACATGCCTGGACCTTTTTGGTTGGGTAAGATTTTCTTAAAAACGGCTAAAGTATCGGAAAAGCCAGCAATGACATGAAATTGATCAATCATACCGTATTTTAAAATAAGCCTAAGAAGTCTATCAAAAGAAACATTATGTGCCACTAAAAGACAGGGTGTCTCTAAATAAGTTAAAAATTGATGAAAACCTAACAATGCATCTTTCTGAGTACATGTATTTAGCTGGTTATCGTGTAAATATAATTTACCTTGTAAAATATGCAAACCTGTTACTTTAGTGACGCTAGCAGGTATTTCTTGTGAAGGATTAATATAAACATTAAAAACGTTTTCTCCCGATATTGCAGCGATTTGCAAAATATCCGCTGTTTCTTTGAGATCTGAAGTTTCTAAGTCAAAATAAACTATTTTGCAATTATCTAATGAAACTACGTTTCCAGATTCGCTTTTTTCATTTAATTCATTAATTCCACACTTTGGAAGATACTGTATCCATCCTCTCTTTATTTTTTCGCAATGCTTCCCTATTTATTTTTAATTGGAGTCGTCGTAATTTTTTTATTTTACTTGATTCGCGACGTGCTCTACAATCTCGCTTTTTATCGGCTCCATTTGCATAGATAATACTATGATAACCGGGCGAAATATTTAATTTTTTTCTTATATTTATTATACTATGCTCACCATCATTTTTTGCACATACAGCACTAGCCACACGAAAGTCACAGGCAGCACTTTTATTTAAACAAATATTTTTTGGTGCTTTATGAGCAATAATGTTATTTATACTTTCATTGCCCTGACTAGATGCTGCCATTGAAAATTTTTACGCGTTATTTGCATATTTAAGAAAGACTGTTTTTAATTGATTGTATAATGCTTCATCAGTAATTTTAACAGTTTGTTTGGAAGAATCTTCTGTTCGATGGCACCATTCATTGCAATTTTCGTGTTGCCCATATAAATGATCCGGAATACTACGTAATATATTAGCTAATTGCATGCCCTGACCTTTATTTTGCAATCGCATATGTAAAACATTTTTTTACATGATTTATAACGCCTTTTTTATTCAGTTCTCTGAACTTTTTGCCGAGTTCATACAATTCACTAGTAAAATGTTTGACTAAATAATTTTTATCTGCTAATTTGTGAATAAATACATCGCTTACATTACGTACTGCCGCTATCGTTGAACTATCTTCATCTCCGATTATAACTTGAACGTTTAAATTCGCTTCTTTCAAAACTTGACTATTTTTTATTAACTCCACGCCAGCATCAGCCTCCATAGCTTTCGCACTACCCTGAAAATTAAGGCGGCAATCATGACCGTCCTTACTATGACCCGCATCGCATTTAGAACATTTGCGATTACGGGTAGTGAAGTCTAAAATTTTCTTCGATAGAAATCCAATGATCGTTCAAGCATAGCCGTTCAAGCTATCATAACTTCTCCCGTTGCCACGTTTGCTCCAACCCATATCATACGATATAACGATGTTAACGATATTTCCTATAGCAGTATCAAATATCGGATTTGGAGAATTTTCATCATTTTCTTGCGATTGTAATGAGGCGTTTGAATCATGAAAAGATTTAAGTATGTTTAGATGAGGGAAAATGTCTTTTACGATATCACAGGGCCTACATAGAGAAAAAGATAAGAGATAAAATAATAAAAGTTTTTAATATGTTTTCAATATATTTTTTATTAAAAAAATAAAAAAATACAAAATACAAAAAAATACATAATAAAAATACAAAACATTGTAAAAATTTAAGAAAAAGCATGACAATATTTAAAAAATGTAAAATGTGTTAATATTAATTCACACTGATAAAACTATTTACAATTCTTGGCACAATCTTTCTACATTCTCCAGAACTAGACGTCTTTCTTCTTTAGCAGCTCGCTTGCAGCTATCCTTGGCTGCCTTCTCTATAGATGGACCTACTACTTGTTCATATCGTTTAAACACATCCGTTGATATACCAGGAATATCCATGCAGGCACATAATTTTTTAAACCAGTGTATCCTATGCCACTATGTATAGAGCCTGCCAGAAATATAAAGAAAATATTTAATTTTATTTAAAAAATAAAATTAAGAATTTGTGATAAAAAGTTTGTAACAAAGAATTGTAATAAAAAAGATAAAATAATTATAATTAATATTGTACAGTTATATAATATGTAAAAAAAATGTATTAATATTTAAGAGAAAAGGGAGGGTATTTAAAGTTTTTTATGAAAATTGTATTTCATTATAAAACTTACCCAATACTGCTGTTAGATTGCTTTCTGCATATCTTTGATCATCATACACTTGCATTTTGCCTGTGTGAACTGTACTTGTCACTTGACATTATTCGCAATTAATAGTTAAAATAGAATGAAAACCTAAACGTTTTTCGGCAACTATATTTTCTAAATCAAGAACCCTTTTACACTTGCAACACTTGAGATTTTTCCCTAGTACTGACAAATTTACGATACGTTGTCCTTTGCATATAAAATTATCTTTAACTAAGTCTTTTACACACTTTTTTTTCGATTTTGACATAGCTGCAACACATTTTAACTCCTTAGCTACCACCTTTTTCTTGGCAAATCTGCCATTTGGTCTGCGAAATTGACCAGACATAAGTACTTCTACTTTAATTCAGACTTCGCAATTTGACAACCAAGATATAAATGTAAAAAAAAGGTTATATATTTGCGCTTCTACTTTCACACATATGCGACACAATAACAACGTTGCCAGATCTCTATTTCTCTTAAAACGAGCTTGTGTGAGTGTATACAAATACAGCGTTATTTGTATTGGTACATATAATCTACTCTAAAAGTTATGGAGTTAAAAAAAGGATGGCGCTCTACAGAGAGACAGCCAAATGTACGCCGAATTTTTGGTTACGATTGTAGCCGGTGAACCTCCTTAAAAATGCGTATTCCCAACTCGTTTTTGAATAACCGCGTCTCACAAAGTGTGTCCTACAAAGTTTTGTAGCCCTCTTGTAATTTTTAACATGTGATTGATGTAATTGTGATTGAACATGTGTGGGACATAATGAGTAGGAGATTACAAAATTTAGAGACTGCCAACTAATTTTCAACAATTAGAGGCAGCGCTGTAACAAATATGGCATGAAATTCTTTAGGACACTATTAGAGTCTGCATTAATATGCGTGATCGTCTACAAGAGATCATTTAAAGATGAGACGGGAATACGGATTTTTAAATGCAAAGATTTTTACACATACGTTACGCTAAATCCGACCACCAATCTCCTCGTGGTGCGCATCGGATAATGATCATGCTGAGAGTAATTGCACAAAAATGTATGGGTAACTTCAAAACGACATAACTCCGTGAAAAAAAATCGTACGACATTCAATTTTTTTTAATTTACGCGGAAAAGTCTAAATTTTTCGAGTTGTAATAACATTTGCGAAAAA
The DNA here is from genome assembly GCA_928718305.1 of Tetramorium bicarinatum. Taxonomy (NCBI): domain Eukaryota; kingdom Metazoa; phylum Arthropoda; class Insecta; order Hymenoptera; family Formicidae; genus Tetramorium; species Tetramorium bicarinatum. The sequence goes on from OV788319.1 coordinate 17,029,134, forward strand.
AATTTATTCGAGCACGTGAAGTGCTTCAAACTATGCAAATTTTTGGAAATAAAAAAAACACGTCCTTACTTATGAAGAGATGTCTCAAAGGGAGAAAGATAAAGTCAAAAGATCTTAACTGCTTTTTAAAGTAAAGACTTTAAGCTTCAAAACAAAAAAAAATTTTTTAGGATACGACCACTTTTGACGGAGTTACGCTTATTTGAAATCATGCGAAATTTTGGCATGGAACTCCTATGCGTTAATTTTGATCGCCAGTGTATATTGATTGATAAAAAAAAACACAAATTCTTATAAAAATGTTTAATTATGCTATACAGTAAAAATGCACATCATCCTAATTATGATTGCAAAATAATTTTTTTAGTATTACACACTATAAAATTACACTAAAAAATTTTTGTGTAAATTTACAACTATCATTGTAAGTTATTTTGAGATTTATTATAATAGTTACAAATTTTTATACGTAAATTTGCAGTATAAAAAGAAAGTTAATTTCTTGTATTGCAAGTAAGCAGATTGCGGAATAATATAATTACAAAAAGTATCATTATTATTTCTACATGTATTGTAAATTTAATTTCAGCGCTATCTCTCGCAAGATCTGATACCTATTATACTGCACATAATTATTGTTATGCTTACTATTTTCTATATTACGGATATAGATGCATAAAATTTATTCATTTAAACGTTTTTCTTATTAGGCCTTTAATTTTAACTTTAATAATTCAATACTGTTCTTTAATCTAGAAACATAGAATACTTCTGATTTATATATCTAATCTATAAAACCTGTATATAAATAAATGTTTCCCTGAACTGACTCCGCACATCTTTCATTGTAAATATACAGGGTGTCCCAGACCTACCGTATAAACCGTTAAAGATAGATTCCTGAGATCATTTTGAAACGAAAATTCTAATGCCAAAATGTTGAGGCTATTATAATTTTTGAACGGGAGAGGTTCAAAGTTGGCAAATTAGCTTGTCAAAATTTTGAGCGCTCACGGACATCGCATGTCGAAAGGGCTCTTCCATAATATTAAATTCAATACTAAATACTTGTGATAATAAAACTTGAAATTATTATTCACTTTATTTGTATATTGTTTGCAAAATCGAATATTGTAGTAATAATATCTTTAAAATACGGAAATGCGATGCGCGTCGAATTGTCAAAACCTTTGCGTGAAACATACCACGAACAAATGATATTTGTCATGTGGTGAAAGAAAATTAATATAATTAATACAAAGTCTATTGCATGAAATATGTCAAGAATGAAAAATCAATGAGGAAAAAAAATATTAATATGTTTAGAAACATTTTTTTATCGTAGAATTAATTATAATGTAGTTTTATGATTACTGTATTGCATGAGGACCAGAATTTTTAGTCTCTTTCGTTTTTCTTTCATCATAAGAGAAATGTCATTTATCCACGGTATGTTTCATAGAAACAGAGTCTTAACAAAGTTCTTGAATATTTTTTCAATAATTTTATCATTATCAAAGATTTTAATTCGGTTTATAGAAGCACCTTAATACGTATCAAATATATATTGTCATATGTATCTGGTATATTATGTAAATTATGTACTCTGGCGCGGACATTCATCAGTATACATAAACATATATCTGGTACATGAGTTATACATATATATATATATATATATATATGTATATATATATATATATATATATATATATAGTTACATCTTTGCTATATTATAACATTTCCAGTTACGTGTCTGCTGTGTATTTGAAATATTAAATGCTGTGCGGGTACAGCTCTAAATGCAAAAATGCAACAAGCAATAAAAAATATATTCAACTTTTTTGTTCTGAGTTTTAAATTAACCTGCATTTTATTCGTATAAGTATTTTAAATGTGTAACTAAATTTTTAATTTTGTAAAGCCAAATTTGAAAGAAAGAATTTTGTCGGTAATTGTCATCACTTTAGCATTCCTTTAATGTTGGAGGTCACGATGGATAGGACAGCAACGCGAAAAGAGAACACGACTACGATCAGGAGTACAGAAAAGAATATATTTCCAGTAGCTATACGAGTACAATATATCACGGACCGTCGTGGACGTGAGCGAGTAACGAACTGAGGTGTGTAGGTAAAGGAGCGCGATCGGCGAGTGCATTAGGTGAACGCGAACGTCGTGATCGCGCGAATCAGTCGGTAACAGATCGAGCTCGCATCGTACATAACTAAAATGAGTAAGAAAACTCGTCCAACATTTAAAATAGAGAAATCATAATTACATTTAAACAAGATATACGTTCTTATAATGCACATTGTAGAGAATTCTTGCTAAACCTTGTCTCAGCTTCTTTATTGGCTTTTTCAGTTAAGTCTAAGTAGAATAGGCGGTTTTTTTTCGAAGTATCGTATCGTAAAAATTTTATATTTTTCTTTCAATATTTTACTTGGTTTCCCATTTACACAACTCTGAAATAGTTTTTCGCTAATAATAGTTTTTAAATATTTTTTTTATTAAGAGTCAAGCTAGAAAAATTGGAAAACGTTTTCGGTGAGCTTTTTGAATATGCTTTTTATTATCTACCAAATCTATAAAGTTCATTTATTTTCCTTTCTCAACAAAAAAATAAAGATATAAGTGGACTTATCTCTCCAGCCACTGGGCTCAATTAATTAGTTTTATATTCATTAACTTTATCTTTTTATTTCGCTATTTGGAAGATTGACATCTATATAATTTCAATAAATAAGTGCTTTAAATGTGGAAAATAGATTAACACACGTGCGTGCGTGCGTGCGTACGTGCGTGCATGCATGCATGCATATGCGAGTGCGTGTGTGTGTTACATGGTTTCTTTTCTTCTTACATTAAAATGAACTCCTTATATAAAATGAGACTATTTTTAGAGATAACACATTACATTTAATTTTATTCTTTGAATAAATTAAACAAATACACATGATATTAATAAAAATGCAAAGATTTTGTACCACAAGTTTTAATAAGAAAGAGCATGAAATTATGTATTTAGAACGATAAATATATTGAATAAATTTTACGATAAATAAAAGAGAATTATTTCTATTTTAAAACTTGGAAACAATTTATTTTTGAACTCACATTTATGAAGACTTATTTGTTTATTTTGTTGGCTGGTATCCAAAATGCTGGTAATATGCCAGCAATTTGTCAACAGTTTTGAATAGAATATTGTGACAGATAGACATTAACTGCGTCCTCAAGAAGCTTATGTTTTGCCAGCAGAGCTTAAGAACATAATCTCAGATTACCAATAAAAGCAAAGCAGAACGTCATTTCGTAATCACTTAAATGTTATATTCTATTTATATTGAGTTTAAAATGCAGACAAAATAAATGAAGACAACTGTTATTATCGGTTAGATTAAATCTTTGGCAAAAATTCATTCAATGTTATTAAAAGCTTAGACATGTTGATAAATATCTTCTTAAAATATTTTTTTGAAGAAACATTACTCAGGAATATATACTACAATCTCCTTCAAAACTTATTGTATGAATATAATTCGAAATGGCTATATAGTACTAATGATAATATCAGTATAATAGTATTCCACTTTATTATGATTGTCATTTATACGATTATTATTAGATACTTGATTTCTTTCTAGTTAAATTGGTCATAAAAGCTTTATAGATCTCCAAATTTCAAATTACTATCAAATTTTTTTAAGGCATATGTCAAAGATAGTCTTTACTTATTTCTGACTATTCATATGACTTTTTTATTTCTGACTATTCACATCATGATTGTTACAAACGGCAACGTTGTCTTTCGGCGCGTATTATTTGAGTCATTTGACATATGTTTGCAACAAAAATAACGAGAAATAAGGAGTTGAAACTGTGTAAGTGAATAAATGGCCGTGTGATATTGATAGTAATACACTGGCGCAAAATAAAAACGGGACAAAAATTTTTAGGCAATTTTCAAAGTGACATAACTTTGCGAAAAATCATCCAAATTGTATGAATTTTTTTTAAATTAAAGGTTAAAATCTCAACTTTACAATATATATTTTTTTTATTAGGGACATTGATGCAACAGGAACCCCTTAAATTAAAGGGCATGTTTGGGATTGTACAATTAGCCAAGTTTGGAAGTGTGCATGGACTTGGATAATGTTTTTTCGAGCATGTGATATACATTGTGGCGTGGTATTAGGAAAGGAATAGGCCGAGGAGCAAAGAATGTTGCAAATGATGAATAAATGGTCGACCGTTCAACAATTCAAATCTTCTTTATTCTGTCAGGGATGCGTCAGGGATATCTGTTGGTCGTACGGCGCGAGACAGCGAAAAAGCCCCGGTCCGTCGATCGGGCCTCTATTTATACGGTTTGTCTTTACCTTGGAGAGCGTTCTCGCTATTTTTCTTACGAGTCGACTAAATACGTGTTTTGATCGATTTTCGGCGATAAACAGCGTAATCCTTCGTGATCAGCTAATATTTCAAGGTTTACGCGACCAACAACATTCCTGATGCTTACAACATCAAATGAAAGCCTAATTCTTCCTCTTTAATTTGAGTGATTGCTGATTGCTGTGCGATTTTTTTGACCGAGTTATCAAGGTTTGAAAAAGAAATGACTTTGATTGCAAATCTAACTTAAATTGTTGAAAATTAAGAGAATCGATCTGCTTTACCATAGTAAATGAAGAAAGAACGGCTCAAGAAATTAAACATGCATTTTTCAAGGTTAAAATTTTAACTTTAACGTAATATCGCTAGTTTTTAGTTTTTAGCAATTTAGACAATTTCAAGAACGATGGACACATGGAATAAAAATGTTTTAGCTGATAACGTTATTGTTTTTTATTGTGGTATACTTGAACTATAAAACTTTGCTTTAGTGATTTGATTGGATCTTTTTTCATGACAATATATCGAATTAAAGAAAAAACGTAAAATATGAGATTTTTTATATAACATTTGAACTTAATTTTTGATTGGAAAAAGTAAGGCTAAGAAGACAACAAAAAGTGTTTGAAAGAGCTAACTTTCAGCTTTTTAATGCTTTTTCGCGGAGTACTGTATGTTGATTTGTTTACGAGTAATAAGTGATCAAAGACAAAATGACCATTTCTTCTTCAAACCTTAATAACTCGGTAAAAAAAAATCGCACAGCGATCAGCAATCGCTCAAATTAAAGGGAAAGAATTAGGCTTTCACTTGATGTATATCACATGTTCGAAAAAAAAATTATCCAAGTCCGTGCACACTTCCAAACTTGGCTAATTTTAAAATCTCAAACATGCTCTTTAATTTAAGGTCTTCCTGTTGCATCAATGTCCCTAATAAAAAATATATATACACCATTTTAAAGCTGAGATTTTAACCTTTAATTTAAAAAAAAATTTATGCAATTTGGATGATTTTTCACAAAGTTATGTTATTTTGAAAATTGTCTAAAAATTCGGTCAAAATTTTTGTCCCGTTTTTTTTTGCACAGTGTATATATCACATTTAAAAAATTACCTTTTTAAAAAGAGGGAAAAAAGGCGCCAAGTGTATACGACGATATGTCATTTAAAAAAACCCTTTTCAAAAAAGATTTTTTTTACAAAAATAATATTATTAGAAAATTGCTTTTTTAAAAAAATTCTTTTCTACAAAAGGAATGATCTAAAAAAATTGCGCCAATTATAAAAATGGATTTATACGAAACACATTAAAATAAAAAACAATTATAAATAATAATACTTAATAAAGACGTAATTATTGAGTAAAGTCAATTTCATTATTGACATTTTTGTTCGAAATATGTCAGTGAGCCGTGTACCTAGTAGTGTGTGTGATAAAGCTAGCAATAAAGCACTCTCATCATTCAAAAAACTTGACCGACACTGTTGACCGAATAAATGCTATGTTAATTGCCTTAATATAAACTACATATTCTAAAATAATATAAACCTATTCCTTTCTTATAACTTTTATCCAAAACATTTTTCTCTAAAATGCACTGTTTCTGAGATATTTAACCGTTTCCGGCGTTTTCGGAAACCTTGTATAAGAAACCTTGTATGAGAAAACAGAATACCAGAAGAAATAATTTATAAATATCTACTGGATATCTTTAGTAGATACGTTGGATATGGCTAAATGGATAATATGTGAATATCCAACAAATATCTTTGATAGCAACAATATTTAGCCCAAATAAATATATGGATAATATGTAAATATCTAACAGATATCCTTAATAGATATTTGATGGATATATGGATAATATATAAATATCCAGCGGATATTTTTGGTAGATACTTAATAGACATAGACATATGGATAATGTGTAAATGTCTTCTGAATATTTTTGGTAGATATTTGATGGATATAGATATATGTATAATATGTGAATATCCATTCTTGAATAGCTATTTAGTGGACATAAATATATGGATAATAAATATCTAACAGTACATATTTACAATAAACAACAATAAATATTTGATGGATATGGATATGTGAATAATATATGAATATTTAATGGATATGTTTTGTAGGTACTTGATAGATATAGATATGTAGATTATGTAATATGTAATATGCAAATATCCAGTATACTTATATCCTTATTAGATATTCAGAAAATATAGATATTGTATACATGTATTAGATATCTATAAGTTATTCATAGATATGGACAGCAAATAGATATGTAAATATTTACTAGACATTTAATGAATATATTGTTCTGTGTAGGAGGTATTAAAAAATGATTCTTTTTTGTAAAAGATTTGCTTGAAAGAAAAATATGACTATGAGATAAAATTTATTCTACAAAGATTATTGAACCATCATCTCTCAATTGGCATGGGAGTATCAAGGAATATCTCACGAAAATGCCTCTTGTGTGACGATGGAGTTGTATAAAAGAGACTTTTATCGAATATACCATAGATATTCCTTTCCAAATGTCTTTTATTACATTATTCTTGGAATGTCCCTTAGATATTCTGAAGGTAATGTTTCATTAATATGCGAATGGAAATATTTACTGGATATTTATCTGTGAAAGGTTCTAGGAACATTCATATAAAATAGTGTCTAAAACATTAATGAAATATTTCATTTGACATGAAGTTAATTCTATGCCAAGTGAGATATTCCATTATTAGCTTATATGAATGTTTCTGGAGCTTTTTACAGATAACATTAAGTGAACATTCCCGTTAGTATGTTAACAGGACAATCGCTTAAAAATATTTAAACAACACTCTTGGAATAGTTCAATAAAAGATATTCCGAAAAGAATGTCTATGAAATACTCAATAAACGTTTATTTTGTACGTCTCTACTGTTCTAGTAATTTCATAAAAAATATTCTAGGTACGTTATTATACTTCCATGTCAATTAATAACAATAATAATTATCGTGTAAATAGAAAATAATTTTAATTATAATTATAGTGTTACGTCGCTCGCGTCACTCGCGTAATCGCGCACGCGGAACAAGAAAGTATACAACACGGGATTCTATAGAACATAAGAACTTTATTGAAAGGCTCAGGATACAATAAAAACGCCCGTGCGGGAGAAGATTCGGAAGACACGGCGGTACGTCTTCAAAAGACAAAGCCTTCTCCAGTACTGTCAGAATCCTTTTATTTATCACGTCGCTATGCGGCGACTCTCTCTTTCTATTCTTCTTCTGACAGCTGACCATAGCGGATCGATAATATCGATTTCCGCGGTCAGCTGTTAATTCCGGGAGCGAAGATTCGGCTCGAGACGAGGGCTGAGACAACGCGGGCGCAACAATATCATTAATTATGATAATAATTATCGTTTAAATAGAAAATAATACTTATAATTTTTTTGGTAAATAGTGACAAAAACAGAGGCATCTCCAATCAGCTTGACCTTGACATATATTGTCAAGGTCACCTCCTGAGTAATCTCCAAGAGGTTTTAGCCGTCGCTCATTGTTCATTAAAAAGTTATTAACAAAAATAGTATATTGTAGACTCGTCAAGTTTATATGTATTTATTATTCAACAACACAAAATTTAAGTTGTAAACCTAAAAGTTGTGAGATTAAATAATAATGCGTTGGCAGGGGAGGGACAGAGCCCTCCCCGCTTTATCCTAACCCAACCCTTTAATTAGATAATGAATGAAGTACCCAACGCCTAATTAGGTGCAAAATTTTTGTTGTAAATCTATGTGGAAGTTGAATAATAACATTTGGATGGATGCAGGAGAACGGGCTTCGCTCAAGCATTATTATTCAACCTCACAACTTTCACATAGGTTTACAAAAAAAAATTTGCATTTAATTAGGCGTTGGGTACTTAATTCGTTATCTAATTAAGGGGTTGGGTTAGGATAAAGCGGGGGGAGCCCCTCCTCCGCTTACGCGTTATTATTTAATCGAGTCGAATGTCGAATGAGCTTAATTTCTATGGCGACTATGACGTGAGATAAGAATAGCTATACCACACTATGGTACACGTACACTGCCCGACAATAATTCGTTCCTATCATCTCATGAACATAACATATTAGTTTCCAAAATTATTAACGAATCGAGAGATATCAAACGCGTTTGCTATGCAATCAGCATCAGCCAACTGCAAAATAAATTAAACTGACAATACCATAAATATATTCTTAGGTTCCCCTTGTCCCGCAAGAGGGATCTAAGAACGAATTATTGTCGGGCAGTGTACATATGAAGCACATCTTGCTGAGTTTATATTTCAAAAACATAATAAGTTTAATGAGCGCATTAACAGTTTTTTTTAAATAATGAGCGAAGCATATTAAAATAACAAATATGTATAACACATATATGTATATTACATAAAATATATGTACTAACTCATGAAATACATTGGCGATCAAAATTATCGCATAGGTAATTCCATGCCAAAATTTCGCATGACTTCAAATAAGCGTAACTCCGTCAAAAGTGGTCGTATCCTAAAAATTTTTTTGTTTTGAAGCTTAAAGTCTCTACTTTAAAAAGCAGTTAAAATCTTTTGACTTTATCTTTCTCCCTTCGAGCCATCTCTTCATAAGTAAGGACGTGTTTTATTTTCCAAAATTTGCATACTTTGACGCACTCCACGTGCTCGAATAAATTTTTTTCACAAATTTTATTACAACTATCGAAAAATTTGGACTTTTTCGCGTAAATTAAAAAAAATTGAATGTCGTACGATTTTTTTCACGGAGTTATGGCATTTTAAAGTTACAGTAACATTTTTGTGCAATTATCGGCAGCATTACCATTACCTGATGCGCGTAACAAAAGATTGCTGGTCGGATTTCGAACGTCGTGTGCGTGTGCGTGGAAACCCTTACATTTAAAAATGCGTATTCACGACTCGTCTTTAAAAAACCGCGTCTCACAAAGTGTGTCCTACAAAGTTTTGTAGCCCTCTTGTAATTTTTAACATTTGATTGATGTGATTGTGATTGAACATGTATGGAACATAATGAGTAGGAGATTGCAAAATTTAGAAAGACTGCCAACTAATTTTCAACAATTAGAGGCAGCGTTGTAACAAATATGGCATGAAATTCCTTAGGACACTATTAGAGCCTGCATTAATATGCGTGATCATCTACAAGAGATCATTCAAAAACGAGACGGGAATACGAATTTTCAAATGCAAATTTTTACACACACGATGCGTCAAATCCGACCACCAATCTCCTCGTGCGCATCGGATAATGATCATGCTGACAGTAATTGCACAAAAATGTATGGGTAACTTCAAAACGACTAACTCCGTGAAAAAAAATCGTACGACATTCAATTTTTTTTAAATTTACGAGGAAAAATCCAAATTTTTTGATAGTTGTAATAACATTTGCGAAAAAAATTTATTCGAGCACGTGGAGTGCATCAAAGTATACAAATTTTGAGAAATAAAACACGTCCTTACTTATGAAGAGATGGCTCGAAGGGAGAAAGATAAAGTCAAAATATCTTAAGGAGATGCTGGATATCGACATTACAGCTCATTTCGTAATCAATCAAAAAATCATCGATTAATTGGCTTTACGGATTAAAACAAGCTTTCGACACGTATAAAGTACGAACGAAAACGTGGTGTGCTGTGCCCAATTGAATACCGAAAAAGGCATAAAATTAAATAATTATATTAATTATCTACTGTGAACAGTACCTTTTGCACTCTTGAGCTGTCAACACACAGAAACATTCATTCATATAAAGGTTATATAAGGTTAGATACATAAACCGAGGCACAGCACCTCACGGACAGGAATAACGAACACTGTGGTAGCAATAAAAGTACGAACAAATCTCTAATAAGAGAGATTTTTTTGACCAACTCATTTTATTCATTATAGGTTAAAGTTAAGGTAAAGAAGAGCGAATATTTTTAATTTTTTTTTGTTTTTGATGTCAAGTAGATACTCACGTGGTTCATTTTTGCGCGTACTTTAATCCTGCAAAAGGATTTTGTATTCTATAAAACCATTTTGATAATTTATAATATTATATCTTAGAATTCCACCTACATTATTGACCTCGACCAAGTTCGAGCGTCAGTCCAGCATCCCTTTAACTGCTTTTTAAAGTAGAGACTTTAAGCTTCAAAACAAAAAGAATTTTTTGGGATATGACCACTTTTGACGGAGTTACGCTTATTTAAAGTCATGCGAAATTTTGGCTTGGAATTATCTATGCGATAATTTTGATCGACAGTATATATACAGTGTTTAAAAATTTATATATATTTGGTAAAAATTATTTTGTTAATGAACGCTTTAATGAACAACGAGCGACGGCTAAAACCTCTTGGAGATTACTTAGGAGGGTGACCTTAACAACACATGTCAAAATCAAGCTGATTGGAGATGCCTCCGTTTTTATCAACATTTACCTTTTTTTTAATAAAAAAATTAATTCTAAATCAAGAAAGAGAGAGAGACCTTTCCGCAAGACGTAACAATAAAGTTTTGAATAGTTACGTTGCTCGATTAGGACGGTAACAAATCATTTTCCAGTATACATATGTATGTATTAGTGATGAGACGCGTAATCTCTCCATCTTTTTTTCGGCGCTAAATCTTATTTGTGGTATCACTGGTTATACCGCCGGTATCCGCAGTTTATTGTGAAAAATACATATCATTATTAGGTAAGTTTTACTGTTAATACGGTGTTAAAAAGAAGCAGTACACTATGATATATAGTATATTATACTTCTAAACTGTAAGTTTTAAAATGTTTATATATATTTTTTATTTTGTACAGGACATTACTTTGTTTTATGGAAGTGAAGTTAAGAAAGTAAGTTTAAAATCGACCGTTTACTTAAAATTAATCAATATTAAAACATTAGATAAACAACAGGTAAAATTTTATAATTATTATATACAGGGTGTTTTTTTTTAACTTGAGATAACTAAATATCTCGAAAAATACGGATCGTACGAAAAAAATGTCTGAGATAAAAAGTTAATATTTTCAAAGGGGACATCTGTCTGTGCTAAAATTAGCTACCCCCCACCTCTCCTTATAGGTGGGATGGGGGTAACTTTGAAATTTCAAATGGGAACCCCCAGTTTTTTTTTACAGATTCTGATAGGATGTTAAAAAATATATAATTTTTATTTGAAATATTTTTTTCGATTCGTGACAGATGGCACTGTAATTGACGAAATTCAATTTTTTTTTGGTTTTTTGGAAATTTACATTTTTTTGTTCTAAACATTTTATATTTTGGTGAGCCATGCATGGATTTTGCATACGGAAAATACGAAAAATAGTTTTGAAATTTGAATTTACAGTGAAACTTTTGCCTTTAGACATTTAAAAGTGTGGTATAAATAAACTACTTTTAGCGTAATCCAGAAACAACGACGTGGACGTAATAGTTTTCTGTTCCCTTCGGGGTGCTTGATTTCGGTGAGTCCCCTTGCCTCTCATCATTGTTGTAATTTACAACAAATGCTCAAAATGACGATTTTCCATTTCGATGCATTTATTAATTCGTACTTGGAATTCTTGTACACAACGTAAAAGCATATATATGTATAATACGTAAAAATGTTCCAATCCTTGATTTATTATTTATATAATATATACAGAATTTATTATTTATTTATATATACATAGTTGTAGAGATTACTTACAATTTGCTATATTAATGATGAACTATAATTTACCTGCTACTAAAAGTAAGAGGCAATTTTATCGTGTTTTGCAAAATGCTGCAGAGGAAACACTTCATAAATTTTAATCAACAAACGAAATATGTAAGAGACGCAAAATTGCTGATGATTGTATAGAATTTTCTCAAGATGAGAATATTACTAATATTTTACGAAAGAAAATTTTAAGAAATTTAGTACAAGAAAACAGTATTGATAGTGAAAACAAAATTACTCAGAATAATACATATAATACAACTAATTTATATAGTTTTTCTGACTCTATGGTTAACGAAGATATTAATATTTCTCATAACGATAGCTTTTCATCTTATGTTAAAGATTGTCAAATTGCCTCAAGATTTTGTGACGTTATTAATAAAAACATAAATGATAAATATGAAGAAAATATCAATATTTATTTACTAAATAGTCTTAAAAAATGGGCAACAGAATACAACACTAGAAATAGTTTTAAAGAACTTTTCAAAATTCTTAAAAAAGTTTGTCCCAATTTATATCCGGATCATGCATCTAACTTAAGAATAGATAAGAGTTTTGCCGAAAGAACACAGAAAAAGCATCATAAAGAAATAAGTCCATTAGTGGATATCGATATTAAAATGATCACTATGTTCCCACTAGATCCTATGCATTTAATATGTCTTGGAGTGCGTAAATTGTTACATATATGGACTAGTGGAAAATTAAGAACTCGTATGTCTGCTACAAATATAAATATTATAAGTAAACAACTTTTTGGCCATGTGACTTTAATCAGAAGCCAAGAAGTTTACATGAGCTAGATATGTAGAAAGCTACAGAATACAGACAGTTTCTTTTATATTTAGGTCCAGTTGTACTTACTCCATGGCTTCCCATAAAAATATATAAACTATTTATACTACTTCATGCTAATATATTCATTTTATCGCAAGATGTTCTTTTACCTGCAGCTTTAGTTCAAGCTGAAAATATGTTAAGATAGTTTGTTACAAATAGCACAGCAAAAGAACTTTATGGTAAAACATTTCTTATATATAACGTTAACAATTTGTTGCATCTTATTGATGATGTTAAATGCCATGGTTCTCTACATGAATGTTCTGCCTTTCCTTTCGAAAATAAATTGTGTTCCTTAAAACGTTTAATTCGTGGGAAAAATAAACCATTAGTGAATCGTACTATATATAGAAATAAATACGAATACTTGCGATGATTTTATTATAAAAGATGGTCCCATTGCTTCATCTATTCATTCTGCTGAAGCTTGCCTATCTTTAGATGATATACAATATAAAAAAATTCAATGGCGTAACACTATATTGTCAATAAAAGAAGAAGATAACGTAGTCATGACATCAAAATATGATGTTGTCAAGATTGTCAATTTCGTTGACACTGCATCTTGTATATTTATAATAAGAAAGCGTTTTGAGAAATATAGAGACTTATATACAGAGCCATGCAAATCATCAGATTTGAATATTTATATAGTGCAGAAGCTGTGTGAGCAATCAAATAAATGGCGCCTTAATGATATTTTATATAAGACAATTCTTGTGCAATACAGAAATAAAAATGCTTTTATAAGTTTTCCTATGCATAAGTAAAATTTGTTTGACATATAGTCGCTAAAAGTTTTTTCTACATATATTTCTTCTTTTCCAATTTTATACTAACTTTTGATAAAGTAACCATTGAATAATAGCTTATAACATTAATAAAAATATATTATTTTATAAGATCATAAAAATTCTTTAAGTGATTATGTAATATTAGAATATAGCGAAAATGTTGATGTACATAGTTACAAATAAAATTGTAAAATTTAGTTTCTCTCTCTGTTATTTATGCTCTCATATTAGTTTTACAATGTTTTATCATACTAATCATAGACATGAAAGATATTTCTACTATATATGTTATTAAAAATATAATTATTTCATTATATTGCTAGTCTATAATATATATGCATATACTGATGCATATATACTATGCATATATACTGATCTTCTGTGAGTAGCAAAGATAGGAGAGTTCTAACCCAGGAGCAACGAGCAGGGTGCGGGGCGCGGCGACTCTCGGAGCGCGCGGGGGTATGACGTCACAGGAGTGAAAGCGCTTTTATGACCGTCATAAAATTTTTTGTTGGTAGACCCAAGTTTGAGATACCTACCCTTGTATTGTATTTTAGTAATATGAACAATACATTACAAGGATAAAACTATCTTTTGAAAATTTTTCAAGCGCCGATCTCGGGCTGCTAAAATTTAGAATGTTAAAATTTATAATGTTAAAAGTAGTTATACTAGGCCGGTTTCGATCCAGGTCCTCCGAGAGGGGAGCGGGGCGGGGGGGGGATATTCCGCGGGCGAGGGGGTATGACGTCACGCGGGAAGGGGTTGCTCAGTTATCAAAACCGGCGATACATGATCCAGCCGCTATCGGCGATACAACCCTTGTCGCACCCCCTCACCCCCAATTTCCAGGAAGACTTTTGATATGACTGAAACATAATTCTACATGATCCAGCCGCTATCGACGATACAACCTCTGTCCCACCCCCTCACCCCCAATTTCCAGGAAGATTTTTGATATGACTGAAACATAATTCTACATGATCCAGCCGCTATCGACGATACAACCCCTGTCCCACCCCCTCACCCCCAATTTTCAGGAAGACTTTTGATATGACTGAAACATAATTCTACATAATCCAGCCGCTATCGACGATACAACCCCTGTCCCACCCCCTCACCCCCAATTTCCAGGAACACTTTTGATATGACTGAAACATAATTCTACATGATCCAGCCGCTATCGACGATACAACCCTTGTCGCACCCCCTCACCCCCAATTTCCAGGAAGACTTTTGATAAGATTATGAAACATAATTCTACCCCTAAGAATAAATAAATCCGTGAAACATGATTCTTTTGAGCGCCGATACCTGGCTGCTATGACGCGATAAGATATCTAACATACCCCGGAAGACTTTCTGAAACATAATTCTACCCCTAAGATTAAACAAATCTGACTGAAACAAAATATCTGATTCTACCCCTTTCGAGCGCCGATATCTGGCCGCTAATGTTGTGATATCGAGGTTGACTTGCATGGACCTGCAAGCAATCCTTTGATAAGTAGCGGCGACTTTGAAACACGTTTTAACTTTCATGTTTTCTTTTAATTAAATGTTTAGTAAATTGTATGCACAAAGCATCAAAGTAGATATATGCTGATAACTAGTGTTAGTTAGTTAGAAAGAGAAAAATGAAGGTATAAAATTGGTCCGGAAGCGCGTGAGATCTCAGTAAGGGCTCTGACAGTTTTTGTGATACGTGAAAAATGGCTGGTCAACCAAATAATGAAGAGATGGACATCGTAGATGTCGACGACGATGATGTCATGGATATCGTAGACGTCGACGATGAAGATGCTGATACCGATAATTTCGAGGAGGAGGAGGAGGAGGAGGAGGAGGAGGAGGAGGAGGAGGAGGAGGAGGAGGAGGAGGAGGAAGAGGAGGAGGAGGTGATGGATGCGGAAGAAGATGATCACCCTTTATCAACTGATAGCGGCGGTGGCAGTGATATGAGTAACGACAGTGAGAATCCTGGACAAAGAATTGAAAAACTATTATCTGGACCGCAAATAAACGCGCTTAGTGATCGCATGAAATATTGTGTTATATACTCTTATTATAGGATGAGTGGTAATTATGTGTCATGTGTGACGTGCGCGATCGAATTCGCAAACTCTACCGATGGACCAATGTGGGCTATTCGCCAACATGAGATTGGGCCGCACGGTGCAATTGGTTCCCTACAATGTAGCAATTGCAGAGGTAGAGTGTATGCCATATTCCCATGCAACATGTGCCCAATATGCACACGTTGAATGGTAATATAAAGTGCGGACAATGACATTTTTAGTCAGTTTAATATCCAGACTGAGGGATAAAACTTCTTTCGTTGCAAGAGAGTTAATATGGATAATATAAAGGATTTTGTTCAACGAAAGAAAGAAGGAATTGAAGATTATGTTCACCGAAAATCGGTCGAGCGTCAAGGATATCGTCCTCTGACTCCACCGAATTCAGCGCCGTCGTCAACGTCGCGACCATGGGAAAGAATGCGAGATGTATCAACGAACCTCTTCACACAACAGAAAGAAAGAATTCAAGATTTCGTTCAGCGAAAGAAGGAAGGAATTCAAGATTATGTTCATCGAAAATCGATCGAGCGTCAAGGATATCGTCCTCTGACTCCTCCGAATTCACCATCATCGACATCGTCATCATCGACATTATCGACGACGTTGTCAAAGTAATAAGGTATATTTGTTTTTATTTATAGATGTATGTTCAATATTAACAAAATTTAAGTATTTTATTCTCTGTTATTAGAATATGAGCCACAGCTGTAAACCACACCATCGGAAGGTGTACCATCGGGCCGCTGCGCCGTCGGGCCCTATCATATCGATCCCCCTGTGCTTCCGGAAGCTGTATCGTCGGGCCGCTGCACCGTCAGGCCCCTATCGTATCGATCCCCCGTGCTCCCGGAAGCTGTACCGTCGGGCCGCTGCACCGTCAGGCCTCTATCGATCCCCCGCGCTCGGGATTATCGACCGCACAACCTAGCGTTACCGAACGCAATCTACTCCTTATATATCTTAATCAATTGTAAAATTATGAAAAGAATTAAAAAAATATATTTTTTAATTAATTTATCATTATTATAATTAATTTATCATAATTAATTTATCATTATAATTAATTTGAAAGCGAGAATAGTAAGAGCGAGCGAATGTTACATAGCGAGCATGTTTATAATAGATATCAAGCGCCGGCTAAACAAAGTTAGCCGCTATCAAAAATAAATCGTTGATAAAATAACTGCACCATCTCCAACCTGTCTCTTCCTTCAGTCCTTTTCGAACGTTTCTCCCTTTCGAACGTTTCTCCCAGTGACAGTGACAAGATGATGTGTGTTTGTGGCCGTGAAATAATATCAAGCCGGATGGAGGAACATCAGAGACATTGTCTAATTTACCAAAGCTTTCATCAGAACAACAGGGAGGAAATGATGAGAGAGCATACAAGGTACAACCCGAACCGAACATTTTCAACCGTCACTGGGAGAAACGTTGCGGGAGATGTTCCATTTTCTTCAGCCGCGATGTAAGTATTTATTATCAATTAATATTTTTTTCTTTTTTCTTCCTTAACAATTGTTTTCTTATTATTTACAGAAGGAGAAGAAATGAAGTTCAACACGAAATAGACACTGTTGTGACATGCAAGGCAAGGATTCGACAGCAAGCCGAATCATACCGGAGAACGTGCAACCTCCAATTCCATGAGGAGGAAATTATAAAGCGTGCGAGGCACATCATTCGAACCTTTTCAACAGTCACTGGAAGAAACGTCGTGGGAGTCCTCCCACAATCTTCTTCCCCAATAATGTAAGTATTATTATATCAATAATATTTCTTCCTTATTATTAATTAACAAGTAATTAACAATTATTTAACAATTTTTCTTATTATTTACAGGCGGGGAAGCAATGAAGTTATGCACGACAACATTGTAGTGACATTCTTCCCTGCAACGGGAAGAAGAGTTGTGGGAATTCTCCCCCCTCCCTAAGGTACAATTTATTAACAAAATAAGATAAATAATAAATAAATAATATAATAATAAATAAATAATAAATAAATAATAAATAAATAATAAATAAATAATAAATAAATAATAAATAATAAATAATAAATGTTTTTTTTTTTGTTACAGAGTGAGGAATATTTTGATGACGCAAATTCAAATGCCGGAAATGCCGTGGAAATGCCATGAATATTTGTATAATCAGTTCAGCTAAATTATTTAAAAAAGTGTCAAAAATATGTAAAAGTGTGAAAAATATAAATATTATAAAAATTTAAAAACTTGTATTATACTTATTTATGTGAGCATGCGTGTGAATGTGTGAATGTATGTGAATGTGTGCATGCGTGTGAATGTGTGCATGCGTGTGAGCGAGTGCATGCGTGTGAGCGTGTAAGTGTGTGCATGCGTATGTGAATAAAAGGGGGTATTACGCATACGTGCGCGAAGAGATTTTCATCATCGAAGCGAGTTGCTCCGCAAGATGGCGCGAGCTACTACTAAGACGATCGCGCACGCTCCGCACGTACCGCAAGATGACGCGAGCTACTACGAGCGATAGATGAAATGGAACGTATGACAAAGGAAACGGAGCGAGAAAATAATCACATCATGAATTAGATTTAATCTTTTATTTTATTATTTGTTCTTACATATTCTTTTCTCTTACATACTAAAAATTAGAGCCAACAGCTCGCAATCAACGAGGTGATCCTTCTCGAAAGCATCGCTGGCGCGGATCGCGTTCGATATCTCGTTTATATCCGTTAACGAAGAAGCGATGTGCGAAAACTGTGTAAATTTGGCGTCAACCGTCTCGATTATGTTTGATAATGATTCGAACGTTAAATCGATGCACGGATCCAGAGTAAACATAAACATCAACGTCGATTCAGTCATCGACAAACATACGTTCGATGATTCGAGACGTACGATTTTAGTACCGTTAATCGCGGAAGCGCGGATCGTTAGCGGTCCAGCGTTTATAACGGCGTCTTTACGGCTGTTCCAAAGTAAATTTTGAATATTCCATCGTTGCTCGTAGAGTTCCTTCCACGTTTCGAGAGACAATATCAGTTCGTTTCCACGATGATCTTCTATGGCAATCTCCACGTAACTCTGCGAACCCACGTTGATTCCAATTTCAAGATACTTGTATCCCGTTGCCGTCAGTGCGTATCGTCTGCTGAGTATGCGCTGTATCCAATTGACCGCTCTTTTTTCGTCGAAAGATCGACTTTTAAAGAGAAAGGTTTTATAAAATATATAAAAATAAATACAAAATATATAAATAGGAAACTTTATACTTACTCGTTACACTTTTTCTTCTTATTTTCATGCGACGGAATTTCTTCATGCTGAAGCGGCACGTAATAATTCATACGTTTCACACTGCTTCCTTCAGCGGCGTACATTTTTCTCACGATGAAGAGGTTCGTTTCGTACGAGCGGTCGATGCAATACTGATCGCGTGAAACTAATTGATGTGATTCACCCTTTTTTTAAGAGGAGAGGGGGAAATGTTTATGGAAACTTGTCGAAACCTGTTAAGATTAGAGGAGAGGGGATAACTGCGCACATACATGAATCACCTTTTTTTGAGAGGGGGAAATGTTTATCGAAACGTGTCGAAACCCGAAAAGACGTTGAAAGAAACGTCGAGAAACATCTTACATACATCTAACATACATCGACATACATCAAGTGGTTATTAAACGAACATCTAACATACATCAAGTGGTTAATAACAAAACATCTAACATACAACTAACATACATCTAGCATACATCAAGTAGTTATTAAACGAACATCTAACATACATCAAGTGGTTAATAACATACATCTGACATACATCGAGAAACGTCAAGTGGTTAATAACATACATCTGACAAACGTCGAGAAACGTAAAATAATGTCAATATGAAGTAAATATTGTTCGAAATGGGGAAGGATTAAAAAAAAATGACGATATATGCGTAAATAGTATGCGTTTATTTTTTATGGTGATGCCACCAATTAAATAGTTTGAATACATTTTGCATGGCACAATTGGATACATGTTTATGACAACGCAAAGTATGTGTAGCGTCCATATTTTTCAGCGATTCCACGTCTTCGTAGTGCACGTCGAGGCTCTCGATATCGTCGTAGATATCGTCTCTCGCATCGTCCAGGAGCAAATCCCGCAGCCATTCTCGTTTCTCGAGTCCCTTTACGTATACGATGGGTGAGTTTTCGCTCTCCGTCACATCCCGCAACGCCTTTGTAATCATGTCTCTAGCCGTGAAGTACGGAATCGTTCCGTGCTCATCACGCCAATGCAATCCATGATGTTTCGCCTCCAACCAGGATACGTGTTTTCTATCCGCCTTGCTGAGAAAATACCATGGCTCGGAGCTTCCAAAGATATAATGAGTGAGAATAAATCCCTCTCTGAGAGCGGCAAACTCCTTCACGACGAAGGAATTTCTGCCGACGACGTAACCTTGTAGATCCACGAACGTTGGCGTGGACATGGTTAACGCTGGCATGTCGAGGAGCGGACTGCGGTAGTATCGCGGAATGCCGTAGATTTTATACTGCTCCCCTCTCCAACGTTGCATGATTTTGATCTACGGGTGATTCGATTGAGTTATCGATCACATCTTCCCCGCGATTAAAAATTGAGTAGTTTATTTCGCCGACGGTGCGTCCATTACGCAGATCCACGACGTAACCTTTCAGATCCACGTACGTTGGCGCGGACATGGTTGACGCTGACATGTCGAGGAGCAAACTGCGGGAGGATCGCGGAATATCGTAGATTTTTATACCGCTCCCCCTCTCCAACGTCGCATTTAGGTGATTTTGCGAACAATGTTGGTCAATGGGTTGTACTGAACCACGCGATCGTGTATGATGAGGCAATAGGCGGTAGTATTCGCCGGTACGTTCTCCTTACACTCGAATTCCAATCTCACAGCCACGGTTGCGCTCTTGACCGACTCGTTTTGTCGAAAACAGTCGATAATCACGAACGGACCGAAACGTTTGAATGTTGTGACAGTGAGACTCGGTTCGAGATAATCGTATCCGTAGTAGCCTTTGCAGAAACGCGCGTACATGTCGTACAGAATCGCCTATTTCTTCTTATCGAAATCCAGATTCATGTCGTCGTACGGATAATACTCAGAGTTCAGGTAGAGTTTTACGTTGCTCAATTTACAATCGTCGAATCGGCTCGCATCCTCGGATTGACATGACATTCTTCCGACCTGTCTGCAGAGCGAAGATAACGTATCGCGGTTTCTCGAGCTGCGAAGCGGTCTTGAAGGCCCACGAATGCTTCGTTGTGCTCTGCAGTAGCGGAAACTCGTATAGATCCCACGAGCGAAAAGCCATGCTGATGTATCGTCCGCTTTCCAAGGCACGCAGCATCGACAGCTTATTTATCTCGTTCAGTAACACATGCGGCATTCGCCATTGTATCTTGAATAATTCGATCTCGGGATTCATCGCCGAATTTCCCACCAGGCAATTGTTATCGTTGCGAGCTCGAATCATAATCAACTCGTGACGAGCGTTGATAACCACGCGTCTGTAATCCTCGCAAAATCCCAGTATCATGTAGAGCGGTACGCAGAAATTAAAGTATCCTTCCGCGCTACTCTGCGTATCCCAGCCGGCGTTCCTCAGAATCACGCTTTTATCGGACGATACCGTTACATAGTTCTTGAGCAAGCTGGTTATTCCAACGTTTCTGTTGCGATCAATCTCCACACCGTCGAGTTCGTATCGAATCTCGTCGAACATGAACGCGACGCAGTTGTGCGCCAGTACGACAGTAGATCCCGCGATTTCATTCTTTATCGTTAGTTTTCCCTCGATGTATAGAAAACTTTCGTACGGCAACGTGTATAGATCCTGTTGTTGTATGGGTATTCTTATCTTGTCGCTGTGTCCAAACGTCGTATTAGCGTACGGATTGTACGTGTGAGTCTCGAGCTTGATGATGCGATCGTCAAAGACCGGCTCGTCCCCGATGTTGAGAATGTCCGTTCGTTAGATGTTTCGTACCGCGAATCTCAAAGATTTTAAAAATGCAACGTTCGACGCGCTGAGTTTCTTTCCCGGATGATCGGATATTATCGAGAGCCGTTGTGACTTTATCTCTCGCGTGCCTCGAGCCGTTCAACACAAGCATCTCACATACGTTCGCGATAACGTCGACACTTTCGCACGTGCAATCTGACGGTAATCTCCTCTCCTCGAAAGTCGAGCAATCGTCCGTGCTGGTCGGCGACGCGTATCGTCAGATCCGTAATGCTCCGTACGATGACTGGCAGGTAAATGATCTGCGACGGCCTTTCCGATATCTTATATCCTGGTGGCACGTTCGGTGAAAATTCGTGTATCATGTGCACGCGTTTGCTGTTGCTGTAAGCGCCCGCGGTCACGTTGCACTCTATGCGGATAATGTTCACATTCATAATGTTGATCGGCATGTCCGATGTGTGCCATTTTCGCGGTTGCAATACGCGATTCGAAGCGAATCCCGGCAGCGATCCTATGTTGTTGGGCTTACTAAAGTTCACTCTGTAGTCGCATTTAATCTCGCTCCTCATCGTATTGTAATTAGCGCGCAGCGCTATCGGGTACTCTCCGACCTCGTCATCGTCGATTTATTTCTTTTCTACTTTACGTTTAAATGCGCGTTTCAAAAACTCGTTAATGTCTTGCAGTTCGTACGATCCCTCGGGAATTGTAATTTCAGCGTCGTCATTGCCAAAGTAAAATTTATTGTTCGAGGCATTCACGTTCGCTATCGTATGGTAGGTCTCAAAGTCCATCAGACCGAGCTCGTAGTCGTCGTCACTCAAATCTATGGCTGGAGAGTAGTTTACTGCGAGGACGCTGCTCCGACCGCTCAGCGTGAGCGTCAACGACATGATGGAAAAACCGCTCGACTAACACTGAGTCCTCACAGTCGCTCGTCAGGCTTTAAATTCACACGTTCGGAGAAACTGTAGACACATCTGACCGCAGATGTTCTGATCGTAGGTTTGATAGGGTGTGTGATTATACTCTATCACACTGTTCCCGAAATAACGCACTAGTTCTCTAGGAGGTCGAAGATTGCCAAAACTGTCAAAATATATAACGCGTTCTCTCCTCTTAGCATATGCCACCCAATGAGTACCGGGACCTGTCGCGCCGTCCAGATTCACGATACCGCTCTCGTTTCGACGTGCACCGCCTGTTGGTAATGTGTCGCGCATGAAAACGCTTCTAAAGTATGGTATGCGCATATGTCTTGCCAGTAGATCCAATTGCACGTTCGTTGTCGCACCCGCGGGCATTTCTAACGCCTCCTGGACGTTTTTTTTCCTCTTTACAACACCTTGTCCGCGCTTGTACGGGCCGAGATACAGTCCCCGTCCGTATTTGTACGGAGCGAGATAGAGTCCACGACCTTCCATCGCGCAGTTGTGACATTGCAGCTCCTCGAGTTGACGTCGTGTGGCTTTGCTGTCGTTCACCGCTTTTGCCACACCGGCAGCTCCACCGATCAAGGATCCGAGTGCACCCAACATCGGTAGAATTGGTAGTACACCTCCGCGTTTCGCTATCGGAAGTACCCGTTTTTTCTTCATATTCTTCGTCTTCTTCTTCTTCATATCCATACCAATCTTCGTCTTGGCTTTCATCGCCGCCCAGACAACCGTGGCGGCAGCTCTCTCGCCCAGCGAGGAATCTCCCGCGACGATGCGTTTTCGCGCTTTCTCGGCGAGTACTCTGTCAGCCGCGTGTCTCTCGATGAGACTATTGCTCCGAGAATACGCTATGTCGTGCTCGCGACACGCCGCGTCCAGTGGATTTATGCCTCGATCACCTCTCGCCAAACGTTTCTCCAAATGAGTTCCCGGGCCACAAAACTGATAGCCTGGGATGTGTAGTTCGAAGGGAAGCGCGTTTATCGCGCGATTGAGCAGACTGCCGCCAACTTTTACGCTAGACGTCGCCGATGACATTCGTCGCAATCCTTGATCAGCGGCGGTGGACCGTCGATGTGCGTTCGCTGAGACGGTAGATTGTAATGCTCCAGGCAATGACGGTACTGCTGAACTTCCGGATCTGCTTTGAAATGCTCCGGAAGTTTATTCCACACATAATCTATGTGATCGTAAAACTGTCGTAACAGAACGATCTTCGGCACATACTCCAACTGTTTGGCTGTTAAACCGTATATATCACTGTTATCCAACAGAAGCAGAAACATTTCTGAGCGATTTGCGGTTCCGCGCGGTTATAAATAGGTGCGTCCTTTCTACTCGAAAGCGCAGAGAGAAATGAAATTCGTGCGACAGCCGCTGACGATACGTGTCACGAACTGTGACGACAAACTGCTGGCGATGGGAATCAACGCGAAGAAACGCAAACACGGTGCAATGCTACCGACCACTATACGCGCGATCATCTGTGGCCCCTCGAATTGCGGTAAAACGTTCTGATAAGCTTGCTGGAAAGTCCACACGGTGTGCGTTTCGAGAACGTGTACGTGTACTCGAAGTCACTGCAGCAGCCAAAGTATCGATATCTGGAGAAACTGTTGACATCGATCGACGAAATAGGCTATTTTACGTTCTCCAATAACAGTGACGTCATTCCACCGAGCGAGGCGCTACCAAACTCGATTTTTGTTTTCGATGACGTCGCGTGCGACAAGCAAGATACTGTGAGAGAATACTTCTCGATGGGTAGGCACTCGAATGTCGACTGTTTCTATCTCTGTCAGACGTATGCGAGAATACCCAAACATCTGATACGCGATAACGCGAACTTGCTGATCCTGTTCAAACAGGATGGGACCAATTTGAAACATGTTTACAACGATCACGTGAATACCGACATGTCGTACAGGGATTTCAGCGCGTTTTGTCACGATTGTTGGCAGCCCGAGTACGGATTCGTAGTGATAGACAAGGACAGTTCGCTCACGAATGGACGATATCGAAAAGGATTTAACATGTTCGCGATACCGTAAAACGATCAGTCGTCGTCGGTACCTTGTCGAGGTAAAACATGGCTGAGAGCAACGATACTACTGAGCGTGAGAAGATCGCGAGGAAGATTGAGCAGACGAGTGAATCGATCCGCAAGAAACATCGCGCCTTGAAGACCGGCAGGATCGAAGACGATATTGCGGTGAAGACACGCTTCAAACCAATTATCGAGCCTCTGCAAAAGATTGTTGAAAATTCTGACACGCGCGTGATAAAGAAAGAACCGCGTGACGACGATGAAACGTTAACCGTCCAGAAGCGTGAGGATGATGCGAAGACAAAGAGGAAATGAGTGTCGGATCGCGCCGCATCGACACCGTATAAAACCTTTCGATTTGAGCCTCCGCTAGACATATCAACGATATCAACGACAACACCAACCGCGACGACAACAGTGGTACAATCACCCGAATTGCTCGCGAGCAACGAGAATGTTTTCGAGACCACGGATAATTCGCTCGTGACAACCATTCGAAAGCAGTTGCAAACGTCGGAGGAAGACCAAGAAACGTTGCGCAATAACTTGGGACCGCTGAGTCAAAAGTATGTCGAAGCCGTTCTGAACGACGATCGAAAGAGCGGTTTAGATAACGTGTACGGTGTTCGTCTGAGCAGCGATGGAATGATGCTCTGTAATAAACACATTGACGTAGATAACGATGACAACATAATTATCGCGTGCGATACGTCGGTACACCCGGTCTTTACGAGCTGATATTCAAGAAATTGCCCGATGATGCCGTCTATACGGAGCAAGATGCGCAAAAGTACAAGAGCATACTGCTGACGACGAACGCGCACAGGTACAATTACGATGCACATGGTCGAATAAAGGGCAACAGAGGATACAAGTACAAATATATAATCGCACCGTTACTATCGATCGAGTCCAAATCTGGAGAAGGATTACCTCGCGATATGACGTTGAACGACAACGCGATCGATTACGTGCACTGGGACGATCCCAACGAGCTGGTGGATCGTCTACGGTTGCTCGACGCTTCGCACCGAGCCGGTCATAACGCTCACGACAACGAGATGCTGTCCATCATCGAGGAACTTCGCGAGGCTGGTATCATTATAAATTAATCGGAGTATCGTCGAAACGAACCAGTCGATCGACGTCACTTGCATCGAAAAAATGCCCGTCAATAAATTTGGATTGTTTGATCGGAGAAACGATTCATTCGACAACGGCGGCCGGAAGAACGGACTGCTGAGAAGTTACGTGCGGCATAACGCTCTGTGCCGTGTCGGTACGGCGTTTGACGCAAAATCGCGCAAGATTCGCCGCGTAGCACAACCGGAGGCTGACGATGACGCGGCTAACAAACTGTATGTGGAACAGTGCGTTAAAATTTTGAGAGACGAATTTGTCGAGAGACTGATCGCGTTCAAGAAGGACGTGCACGCGTTACGAAATGCGATAAGCGACGCAACCACCGAGTCGAAAAGAAAGAACAAAGTTAAATCTTCGCACGTGTTAGTGATCGATGATCGTACCGTCGAAACATGAGTGTCAGTTCGGAGAGGCGACGACTCGTCGAGGAACTGCATGCTCCGGCGAGAAGAAATTTTCCACGAAGACGCGTCATAGTACGAGGATACGATGACTTGTGGCAGGCAGATATCGTCGAGATGCAGCCGTATTCGCGTTTTAACAGAGGCTATCGCTACATACTCACGGTCATCGACGTGTTGAGTAAATACGCGTGGGCCGTGCCGCTCAAGAGCAATAGCGGAAGCGAGACGGTCGGAGCTATCGCCAAGATAATTCGAGAGAGATGTCCGAAAAATTTGCAGACTGACAAGGGAAAGGAGTTTTACAACGCTGACGTGCAACGACTCGTGAAGAAACACAACATCAATCATTACTCCACGTATTCGGTATTGAAGGCATCGGTCGTCGAGCGATTCAATCGCAGGCTCAAGAATGATATGTGGAAGATGTTTACGCTCAATGGAAACTACAAATGGATCGACGCACTGCCACGTCTCGTATCAGATTACAACTCGCGAAAACATCGAACGATCGGTATGCGACCCGCCGACGTTACGCTCGCGATCACCGAAAGACTCTTGGCTACGGTGTACAGCGCGATAAAGATTGCAGGACCGGCAAAGTTCAAAGTAGGCGATTCGGTGCGCGTGAGCAAGTACAAGACCGTTTTCGAGAAAGGATACACGCTAAATTGGACCACCGAGGTGTTTAAAATCGTTAAAGTGCAGCACACAAATCCCGCGACATACCTGCTCGAGGACTATCGCGGAAAATCTATCGCTGGAGCGTTCTACGAGCACGAGTTGCATCGCGCGGCTGATCCCGACGTGTATCTCGTGGAGAAGGTACTACGCAGGAGAGGCGACGAGGTTTATGTGAAATGGCTAGGATTCGATGGATCGCACAATTCGTGGATACATAAAGACAATGTGATTTATTCAACATATGTGACAATTTTCGTTTATTCAACATATGTAAAATGTATGCAATGTAAAATGTATACAATATATAACAATATGAAATGTATACAATATATAAAATATATGAGATATATGAGATATACAAAAGTGATTATTAATATCCCTTACGTAGTAATATTACAAAGGTATAACAATATAAAATGATGTGTAAAAAAAATACAAAAGTGATTATTAATATTCCTTGCGTAGTAATATATTACAAAGGTATTCTATAATGCCCCCATGGCAGAGTATCGGTCGATTCTGGTACGATATACCGCTTGTCGTCGTACGGACTCAGAGCGATTTTCTTTTCGAACACTGTATAAACTTCGTGCAGCTTGGATCTTATGCACGATTGCTGCCGCGTCATTTCGATCTCATCGTTGAGACACCGCGTGTAATCGTCGAACGTTCGCGCTACAACGTTACTTTTGACGCCTTTCGCCTTTTTGGTGTCCTTCTTTCCATCTACTCGCAAAGCGTACATCTTCGCTCTGAGCCCGACGAATTCTGTCATTATTGCGCCATTATTTTCATCCTTCATTAATCCTGGCACCTTCTTGTTCGCAAGCGGTATACCGTGCACATTATCAGCGGGATAATCGCTCGTGTCGAATCTGTCTATATCGCGTTTCATATGCGTGTAAATATCCTCGCACTCGATATGGTAAATTAGACTATCAGTGTCGATGTACATTATTTTACACGCGCCTCGATGTAAAGGTTGCATATACTCGTGGTGAAAATCGTACAAACAGACCTTGGATATGTCGAGGATGCACATACCCACATAAATCGGTTTGTCGAATACCACCTCGAGTTTACGCATCTCGATAGCGACCAGATTTTCGGAAAAAATGCTTCGACTGTGGAAATTCGGTTTTGCGATCAGAGCTTCCACGCCGTAGCGTCCATCCCATTTCGTTAATAATTTCACATCGACGTGATTACGAACATTTTCCATAGTTTTACCGAATACAGCGTTGTTCATTAATTTATACAAGTTTTTATCGAAATCATTTTTTGCGAGTGTTCTAAATTTTGTATTCAATTCGATGTATTTACGGAGCCATGGAGATTGAGCGAATTGTAGCACGCGGTAAATTTTCATGACGCGAAGTCCGTGACGTATACACTGCTGCAGGTTACGATAATGTATGACGTATCATTTCTTATCATATAACGTTGCAAGTAGCTTATCTTGCCTCTTGCCGGGCGGCTTATCGCGCGCCGGACAGAAAGGTAGGTCAGTGTGTCTGTCGTGAAGATGTTGCGGATATTCGAGATCGACCTCGAGAATGTAACCCGTGGGCGAATCCTGAGCGATCGCGCTGTAATCAAAATTTGCTGCATCGTCGACCGAATTGAAAATTGGCGTAGGGCAATGGCTGACACATCGCCCAACCGTACAGATTATTAACATCAAAGTACATTAAATATGAGGAAGGTTTCGATGGGTCGTACGACTGCATGTACTTGTTGGCTCGAGCATATCTATTGAAACATTGGCTCAGACCGCCGCGTATACCGCGCTCGATAAACATAACCATATCAATATCTGTGAGCAATTCGAATTTGACGTATGTATGTTTCAACATGGCGTCCCATGTAAAACCGGGTAAGGTGTAGTAGTACGCGGGATCGAGTCCGTAACTCGTGATGCAACTATCACGAAAATTTTCAAATATATCGGCCAACAACAAGACATCGGTTTTCAAATATAAATCGCTGTATTCGCCCAGGGTTCGAATGGAGAACCGTTGCCAGACGTTCGCGGCGTGCGCGTAATCGCCGTCGGATACAGTGTCGCCGGTCAACAAGCTGTAAAATGATTCGCGCGGCGGTAGACACGTGTCATCCAATTTCTCGATGCAATCCACGTATTCGTATGGAAAGACACCTTTCCGCGTCAACAATTCGAATCTTCGTTTGATAGATTTGTGAAATTTGAACGTAGAATTTTTAATTTATCCCGGCTGAGAAATGATGCCAATTTTTCGAGACTGGTGGTGAGAAATTTATATGAATCGATAAACCTTAATTTCATGTATTTTCGCGATTCTGACCTGTCGGCTGTGTCTTCAACATGTTTTGTAAAAGATATATATTTTTCTTTCGTTATAGGCAACAGATCAACATGCCCTTCATACGCTGTAGCAATTTCTTTGATAATAAAATGTGAGTCGTAGCCTGATAAGTTGTGGAAGACTATGGGGATGGTATACGAATCTTTATAATTCAAATTACAGCGTGAATGCGCGGGACCTCTGTATCGTCCGGTCAGGTGACAATGATCGCGCACTCTTTCGTCATCTGGCGCGAACGGTTTCTCGCATATGTGACAATGTGTAGCATTACGGTATGCTATCCATTGTTGCTTCGATAAGATCTCCATGGGGACATTCGCGGATAGAATACCCTTTACGCGATGTGCCAAACATTTTAATTCCTCTGCGAACCACGCGATGCAATCCTTATCGCGATAACACCGGTACGCCGATAACGATTCGTCGAACGAGCAACGCACGTAATATGCGATGCTGAATGCCTGATGGTGTTGGTACGTCGACGTTGTCGAATCCGTCTTCTCTAGCGTGCACTCTAGATCGGCGTACACTACAAACGGCATTCGTTCCTTCCTACCGTAATTTTTGAATGCCAACCATTTGAAGTCATCGCTCGGAAGTCGGATGGCACAATCGTTCATCTGTTGACAATCGATGCTATGGGCCTCCAACTTGTCGCTTGAATGGAAGTAATGCAAGCATCTGGAAATTTATCAATCATTTATATTATTCATTTATAAGCATATTGCGCAAACTTGTATACGTACCGATCGCAGAAGAATTTCTTGCCATTGTGTTTGCTCACTTGCGAGCACACGAGGCGGGACAAGTTCTTAATACAGGCAAAGTGTCCCGCGTCGTCGTCTTCCTGCACGTACAGTAGGTTTACATGTCTCTCCCTCTTCCGATCGGTGAGTCGTATCGGTAGAATCACCTTTTCTTCTATCCCGTACACGTTGATTGATATATTATTTAAAAGTTCAAATTTTTTTATATCGCTCAATGACATTGGAAAATCAATGTCTTTAATATTCAACACGGTCGTGTAATGCGGGTATGATGATTCTCGTTCCGCATTTCTTTCGGCTGGGTGCAAAGCAGCGACCACCGACCACGCGAAACCCGCATTGTCTTTAGACCGCACATTGATTACCGCTCCCTTAAATTTTATTTCTCGCGGTAATTCAATATAACACCCCGCGTGCAATGGGTTATATTTATTCACATTAATTGTAAGATTAAGAATTCGCGACAATGCCCAGCCACTGTCGCGTTCCTGGAATTCTTCGAGCGACGCCAGAGTAGGTTCGATGACGCGCTGTTCGTACCACTCACGCAAATCTGATGTATTAAAAAGTTCGCAGTTACGCGTATTAATACTTTTGTTTGCGCGTTTGTCACCAGTAACAAATTCCCCATTGAAAATGGTGTTTACTTTAACGCTGTTGCGCATTCTTAAAATGTCTCGTACGCGCTCGAGCACTATGTCACCAGCGTCTTCCAAAAATTGACGCGGCTCGATATAGTCCACGTTAATCACCGCACCAGTCAGAAGACGATTTTCAAACGCGGTATCGATTTCTCGCCAAACGAGTCTCTTCGCGCTGTTATTCTCATAGTCACCACCACCGAAATGTGTAAATCGTCTTTCCAGTTGATTTTTCACACCCGCGAGTCGCGCGATGCTCGCCACCAAAGATTGTCTGTGTCCGATCGAGAGCCGCGGACGCTTGACCCGACTTTGTTCTTCGAGCCGTTCCACGCACTCGTCGCATCGCTGGCCCACGTGAAATAATCGCCCAAAGTTGCGACTTGTCTGGATTGCTCCAGCAAGTTGCGTTCGAGTAGCTTGAATTGTTCCATATTTTATTATATTACATCACATTCCTCGGTCGAACACTTGCACGTAACTCGTTTACACGATACACAATAGCGTTCATTGTCCTGAACGTGATAATGCCAGGATCTAAAGTCTCTATAATGAATCCCGACACCTTTATATTTTCTGTGCAATTCCCGCTCTTCAGCCTCAAACTCGCGCCACGCCGTTAAAGCGTTCGGATCTGCCCATCGACCGCAACTCAAATAACGTAAATTGTCTATTGCTATTAACTCAACGCACTTGCCGATGCCTGCAGGGAACGTAATAAACAGAGCATTAATACATTTAACACTTTCAAACATTTCTTCCACATGTTTCATTTTCGTTTTTTCATCCGCTTTTTCATACTGTGATACATCACAGACTTCTTTCAGCGCTCGTCTGTGCACTCTCCGCTTCGCGCTATATGTCCAGCGTTCTCCAAAGAGATTCCACAGACCGCTCTCAACTTCAACACCCTGCCTCACGAAGCGGCCACTGGTACCGCGTATGCCGAGTTCTCGATTCCGTAAAAACTGTACCGGAGATATCACACGCGTTGCTTCTTTTTCTTCCAGAGCTTCATAAATGTCTTCTAAATACCATTCATCCATATTGCCCACACTTATAAATGTTCATTGTGAGCAAATTGGACACAAGTCGCGTGGAATTGTTACAGACATTTCACGTTCACAAATCTATCGTTGCAAGCACGGAGATTCATATACTGTCAAAGCACCTACTGAGATCTCGCGCGCTTCCGGACCGATTTTATACCTTCATTTTCTCTTTCTAACTAACTAACACCGATTATCGCAAAAGTCTTCTTGGAAGAATAATATGGTGATCGTTAGGGGGTGGCTTCGCGGAGTCGCCGCTACTTATCAAAGGATTGCTTGCAGGTCTATGCAAGTCAACCTCGATATCACAACATTAGCGGCCAGATATCGGCGCTCGAAAGGGGTAGAATCAGATATTTTGTTTCAGTCAGATTTGTTTAATCTTAGGGGTAGAATTATGTTTCAGAAAGTCTTCCGGGGTATGTTAGATATCTTATCGCGTCATAGCAGCCAGGTATCGGCGCTCAAAAGAATCATGTTTCACGGATTTATTTATTCTTAGGGGTAGAATTATGTTTCATAATCTTATCAAAAGTCTTCCTGGAAATTGGGGGTGAGGGGGTGCGACAAGGGTTGTATCGCCGATAGCGGCTGGATCATGTAGAATTATGTTTCAGTCATATCAAAAGTGTTCCTGGAAATTGGGGGTGAGGGGGTGGGACAGGGGTTGTATCGTCGATAGCGGCTGGATTATGTAGAATTATGTTTCAGTCATATCAAAAGTCTTCCTGAAAATTGGGGGTGAGGGGGTGGGACAGGGGTTGTATCGTCGATAGCGGCTGGATCATGTAGAATTATGTTTCAGTCATATCAAAAATCTTCCTGGAAATTGGGGGTGAGGGGGTGGGACAGGGGTTGTATCGTCGATAGCGGCTGGATCATGTAGAATTATGTTTCAGTCATATCAAAAGTCTTCCTGGAAATTGGGGGTGAGGGGGTGCGACAAGGGTTGTATCGCCGATAGCGGCTGGATCATGTATCGCCGGTTTTGATAACTGAGCAACCCCTTCCCGCGTGACGTCATACCCCTCGCCCGCGGAATACCCCCCCCGCCCCGCTCCCCCCTCGGAGGACCTGGATCGAAACCGGCCTAGTATAACTACTGTTAAATTTATAATGAAAGAATATTCTTTTTCAAGAGTGCACATGCGATTGGAATTTTTGAATGCGTTTCTGTATTTCTGAAAAGATTATCTTTTTTTATCAGCGCCGATCTCAGGCTGCTAAAATTTATAATGTTATAAAATAATATTCTTTTTTTTCGAGAGTGCACATGCAATAGGAATTTTTGCGACGCATAAAGCTTCATTCTTTCATTCACCAGCTTCAGTTTGTTACAAGCTGTAAGAGAGAGAAAATCAATATGGATCGAATACAGGAGTGTATTCCTCAGAAATTGGGCAAAGGCGAGGGGTACAAAACATACTTGATACCACCGAGTCAATCATCGTCGCGAGTACGTGAGTGTATTCCTCAGAAATCAGACAAGGGCGAAAGGTACAAAACACACATGATACCGTCGAGTCAATCATCATCGCGACCGTGGGAGAAAATGAAAGGTTATGTTCATAAGAAATCGGTCGAACGCCAAGGATACCGTCCTCTAACCTCGCCAAATTCATCACCGTCGAAGAAGAAATATAGTAAATAAAATTTTCAAGATCTAAGCCATCATCATCGAAGTAATAAGGTATGTATTCTTTTTTATTTACGAACGCGTTTTATCGAATGTAATGAATATTCGGAAATTTTTCAAGTATTTTTTCTTTTTTTTAGGAAGAGCTGTCACCAACCGTAGCTCGAACATAGCTAAGCACTACCTCGCGCAATCTACTACTGATGCTTCAATATTCTTTTAATTTATATTAAATGTAAAAAATTGTGAAAGGAATAAAAACTAATTATTTCACATTTATAAACGATACATTATTTTGAAAGCGGAACATGTACGGGGATACTGCATGGGCATGGGCATACAACTACGGAAAGGGAATCCGTGGTGGAGGGGATGTGTATTAGAGGCCCTACGGCTGCGAGTCCTACGACTGCGTGAAAGATTTTTTCTCGCTCCCCACCCCGCTTCTCATCTTCTCTCGCTCCATCGCTCCCGTTCCCCCCATGCATCTCGCGTACCCACCCATTCGCTCGCTCGCCCGCTCTTTATACGCTTTTTTCTTATTTTATTATTTTTTTCTTATTTTATTCTTTTATTATTTTTTCTTATTCTTATTCTTATTTTTATTATTATTTCTTATTCTTTTTTCTTATTTTATCCTTTATTTTTTCTTATTTTATTCTTTTATTATTTTTTCTTATTCTTATTTTTATTATTATTTCTTATTCTTATTCTTTTTTCTTATTTTATCCTTTTATTATTTTTTCTTATTCTTATTCTTATTTTTATTATTTTTTCTCATTTTATTCTTATTCTAAAATAGGAAAGGGAAGGAAGGGATAAAAATTAACGATATCACGTTTCAGATTTTCATTTAAACATTTTTTTCTTAATTTTCAC
Source organism: Tetramorium bicarinatum (assembly GCA_928718305.1). Classification (NCBI taxonomy): domain Eukaryota; kingdom Metazoa; phylum Arthropoda; class Insecta; order Hymenoptera; family Formicidae; genus Tetramorium; species Tetramorium bicarinatum. Next base: position 17,063,548 of record OV788319.1, read on the forward strand.
ATATGTTTATACATATTTTTCTTACGTACTAAAAACTAAAGCCAACAGTTCGCAATCGATGAGCTGATGCTTATCGAAAGCATCACTGACGCGAACCATGTTCGGTACCTCTTTAGGATCCGTCGCAGTGGACGCGATATGCGAAAATTGTGTAAACTTTACATCAACCGAACCAACATTTTTAAATAACTGCTCAATTCTAAATAGATGCACCGATCCAGATTAAACATGGAGAACAACGTCGATTCAGTCATCGTCAAACGTAGAGGAGAAGGTGGTATTATGGACACCTTTTTGTTTTTTACATAAAAACCTTATTAATAATTAATATTTTAAATTGAAAACTTGACGATTGTATTCCTTAAAATATTGTTTAAGAGTTTCTAGACTTAAAATTACAAAATATTTATTACATAGCTTACTATTTATAAAAATGTAAAACCTTGCAAAATGAATCAAAGAGAAACGGGGTTGGTAATATGGTCCACTACAAAAATAAATTTTAAAATTTGATTTTGTTGAAAAAACATTGTATTTTATTGCAACATTATATTTTATTGCATATATGAATTGCCAAGATGACAGTTTTTACAAAATAAACTTAAAATTTAATTAGATTTCAAAATTACAAATCAAAATAAAACTTTAAAAAATTGTAGTCTTATAAACTCTCTTATAGACTTTTATAGAAAATAAAAAAAAGCTATTTGCAATAATCACATATGTGCATTATATTTTATTGCCCTGACGAACTGCCACATTAGAGGACCATATTAGCGAAACACTATGCTATTCTTTAACTATGCATAACTCAAAATATATACAACCGAATAAAAAGTTAATAAACAAAAAAAAACTCAAGTGTACAGACATTCATGCAGTAACACACTTAAGATTAAAAATAATGAGGAAGTATGTATAATTAAATGTTAAAATGTATCTTAAAAAAGTTTCGAAATGCTCAAAAGTAAAAATGCCTTGTAAAAAATCTCGCTTATTGTGTATTGGCACATTACCGCCACTACATAACGACAGGCTACTAAACAAATGATTTCATTAATCATTATTAGAATTCGTCATTTAATAATGGAGATAATACGTATGGCCATAATACCTGCAGTGGCCATAATACTACCTTCTCCTCTACGTTCAAAAATTCGAGACGTACGAGTTTAACATTATTAATCGCGCAAGCGCTGATCATTACGGTTCGAGAGACAGAATCATCTCGTTGCCACGATTATCTCCCACGATCTCCACATAGCTCAGTGGACCCACATTGATGCCAATTTCGAGGAATTTGTATCCCGTAGATGTTAGCGCGTATCGTCTGCTCAGTACACGAACCGCACGACGCCCCAACGAAATGCTGTAGAAAAATAATGAAATTTGTTTCAAAATAATATAATTTACAATATATAAAATAGGAAGCTCTATACTTACTGATTAGATTTTTTCTTCTCACACGATAAAGTTTCTTCATCATCCTGAATCGGCACGTAATAGTTCATCGCGCGATTGCCGCTGTTCTCTTCGACGGAGTACATTTTTCTCGGTTACAAGAAGCGATCCGTTAATACATGCGGTTGATGCAACACTAATCGCGTAAAATTAACTGCGTAAATCGCATATACGTGACAATAGTCGACATTTTAAAAGAATAAGGGAGGGAATTAATGTTTTAAGCACAATCTGGAAGAGGAGATATGTTTATAGAAACGTCTCACATACGTCTCATATATATCTCACATACATCTCACATATATCTCACATACATCTCACATACATCTCACATACGTCTCACGTACATCTCGCATACATTGAGAAACATCTCACATACATCTAGCATACATCGAGAAACATCTCACATACATCTAACATACATCGAGAAACATCTCACATACATCTAGCATACATCTCACATACATCGAGAAACATCTCACATACATCGAGAAACATCTCACATACATCTAGCATACACTCACATACATCTCACATACATCGAGAAACATCTCACATACATCTCGCATACATCGAGAAACATCTCACATACATCTCACATACATCGAGAACCATCTCACATACATCTCACATACATCGAGAAACATCTCACATACATCTAGCATACATCTCACATACATCTCACATATATCTCACATACATCTCGCATACATCGAGAAACATCTTACATACATCTAACATACATTTCATACATACATCGAGAAACATCTCATATACATCTAGCACACATCTCACATACATTGAGAAACATCTCACATACATCTCACATATATCTCACATACATCTCACATACATCTCACATACGTCTCACGTACATCTCGCATACATTGAGAAACATCTCACATACATCTAGCATACATCGAGAAACATCTCACATACATCTAACATACATCGAGAAACATCTCACATACATCTAGCATACATCTCACATACATCGAGAAACATCTCACATACATCGAGAAACATCTCACATACATCTAGCATACATCTCACATACATCGAGAAACATCTCACATACATCTCGCATACATCGAGAAACATCTCACATACATCTCACATACGTCTCACATACATCTAGCATACATCGAGAAACATCGAGTGATTATTAACAGAATGTTAAGAAAACGTGAAATAAAATTAATAAAACATGAAATAACGTTAGGAAAACGTGAAATGACATAAAAACGTAAATGTTGTATCGGGAAGGAAGGGGGAATAGTATTTGACGACATATTTATAGATAGCATACGTTTATTTTTTATGGTGGTGGTTGTGCTACCAATTGAATATCTTAAATACATTTTGCAAAGCGCAATTCGATACATGTTTCTGACAACGCAAAGTATGTGTAGCGTCCAACTTTTTCAAAGATTCCACGTCTTCTTAGTGCACGTCGATGCTCTCGATGTAGACATCCTCTCGCATTGTCTTGGAGCAAATCCCGCAGCCATTCTCGTTTCTCGAGTCCCTTTACGTATACGATCGGTAATGTTTCACTCTCCGTCGCACTCGTCACCGCCTTTGTAATCAAGTCTCCAGCCATGCTGTACGGAATCGGTCTGTCGTCCCACCGCAATCCGTGATGATTCACCAGGTCAACCAGGTCAACCAGGTTACGTTCCGTCTATCCGATTTGCTGAGAAAATACCATGGCTCGGGGCTTCCAAAAATATAATGAGAGAGAATAAATCCCTCTCTGAGAGCGGCAAACTCCTTTACGACGAAGGAGTTTCTGTCGACGATAAAACCTTGCAGATCTACAAACATTGGTGTGGACATAACTGATTTATGTCAAGAAGCAGACTGCAAGGTATCGCCGGTATCGCCTCTCTAAATTGTCGAGGCAGTTGTCACATTTAGGTAATTTTGCGTACAATGTTGGTCAACGGGTTGTATTGAACTACGCGATCGTGCAAGATGAGGCAATAGGCAGTAATACTTGCAGGTATATTTTCACTGCAATCGAATTCTATGCGTACATCCACAGTGGCGCTCTTGTTCGATTCGTTCTGTCGCGAGCAATCAATGACCACAAATGGTCCTTTCGTTAAAAATGTGCCTAGGGTGAAAAGCACTTCTTGGCTCTCGGATCCGTAATAAGAATTACGAAAATGCGAAAACATGTCATAAAGCAGAGCGTATCTTTTTTTTCTTAAAGTCTAGATTCAGATCATCGTATGGATAATAATCAGAATTTAGATAAAGCTTTACGTTGGTCAGGTTACAGCGGTCGAATACGCTAGCATCTTGAGACATAGTATTCTTTCGGCCAGTCTGCAGAGCGAAGATAACGTATCGCGGTTTTTCCAATTGAGTCGCAGTTTTGACGGCCCATGAATGCTTGGTTGTGCTCTGCAGTAGCGGAAATTCGTACAGATCCCACGAGCGAAAACATGTTGAAGTATCGCCCCGCTTTCCAAAGCCCGTAGCATGGACAATTTATTGACTTCATTTAACATAACGTGAGGCATTCGCCACTGTACTTTGAATAATTCGATTTCTAGCTCCGTTGTCGAATCTCCCATGAGGCAATTGTTGTCATTGCGCGACCGTATTAGAATCAATTCGTGACGAGCGTTGATAACCACATGTTTGTAATCCTCACAAAATCCCAGCAACATGTAGAGCGGTACGCAAAAATTAAAGTTTCCTTCCGGCATGCTGGATCCAATGTCCCATCCAGCATTTATCAAGATCAATGATTTGTCGTACGTTAGCGACGCATAGTTCTTGAGCGTGCTGGCTATTCCAACATTTCTGCTGCGATCAATCTCCACACCATTGAGTTCGTATCGAATTTCGTCAAACATAAATGCTATGCAATTATTTGTAAGAACATTCGCCGCCGACGTGGCCGCCGCATCATTGTTCTTCTTCTTCTTCAATATTCCTTCGATGTATAGAAAACTTTCACACGCAACGTGCAGATCCTGTTGTTGTTGTATGGGTATCCTTATCTCGTCGTTAAAAGAATATATATATATATATATATTCTTTTACTCTATATATATATATATATATATATATATATATTCTTTTACTCTATATATATATATATATATATATATATATATTCTTTTACTCTCTCTCTCTATATATATATATATATATATATAGAGGACGAATTTTAATGGATGTCCCAACCCTTTACCATGAGAGCTGGGTTACCGATTCTACTATACACACATTTTATATAATGATCGTTTGTGTGTACTAAATATAAATATAAATACCTCATTATTCGGATAAATCAATATCCGCGCCTCATTCATAATACGAAGTTCTTCGACCAGTCGAAGGCCTACCCAAATACTCTAGAAAAAATTATTTTTTTAAGTATTTATATATGTAACATAAAAAAAATTTTTTTAATGTATTCTATTTACCCTTCGTGCGGGGTAAACAACATGGACTCGTTGTGGTATTCCAGCCATTTTTTTTTTGCTGGGTTTTTTTGTTGTCGTAGTAACGTAGTAACAACTCGTCTGAACTCGCTCGAAATTGTCAAAAGGTCTGTGCAGGAGCCTTATATAGGAGTCAACAAGAATATGGTAGGAGATGTGCGTGATTTATCTTAAGAATATTAGTTTACGGTATATCATAAACGAGAAGAAAAAACAGCAAAATTGCTGGAAAGTTTTAACAATGGGGGGAGGCGTTAATCCTTTGAGAAAGGGAGAAATTTGAAAATGGGGGAGGAACTAATCCTTTGGAAAAGGGGAAAAATTTGAGAATATGAAGGTAATTCAAACCAGAATGGATCCCAAACACAATTCCGAAAGAAAACTTTTCAGCGGCTATACGAACAATGCCAAGCATGTATATGGAAATAAAGAATGTATATTGAAAATTAGAAAATAAAATTTCAGTATCATATTTCAAGGTCACAAGGACATCTTGAACATCGAGGGTGAACCGATCTTTGATGATCGCATTATCAAGATCGAGACTCACACGTATAATCCGTACGCTAATACAACGTTCGGATACAACGACGAGATAAGGATACCCATACAACAACAGGATCTATACACGTTGCCGTGCGAAAGTTTTCTATACATCGAAGGAATATTGAAGAAGAAGAAGAACAATGATGCGGCGGCCACGTCGGCGGCTACGTCGGCGGCGGCCACGTCGGCGGCGAATGTTCTTACAAATAATTGCGTAGCAATAATTTGACGAAATTCGATACGAACTCAATGGTGTGGAGATTGATCGCAGCAGAAATGTTGGAATAGCCAGCACGCTCAAGAACTATGCGTCGCTAACGTACGATAAATCATTGATCTTGATAAATGCTGAATGGGACGTTGGATCCAGCATGCCGGAAGGAAACTTTAATTTTTGCGTACCGCTCTAAATGTTGCTGGGATTTTGAGAGGATTACAAACATGTGGTTATCAACGCTCGTCATGAATTGATTCTAATACGGTCACGCAATGACAACAATTGCCTCATGGGAGATTCGACAACGGAGCTAGAAATCAAATTATTCAAAGTACAGTGGCGAATGCCTCACGTTATGTTAAATGAAGTCAATAAATTGTCCATGCTACGGGCTTTGGAAAGCGGGGCGATACTTCAACATGTTTTCGCTCGTGGGATCTGTACGAGTTTCCGCTACTGCAGAGCACAACCAAGCATTCATGGGCCGTCAAAACTGCGACTCAATTGGAAAAACCGCGATACGTTATCTTCGCTCTGCAGACTGGCCGAAAGAATACCATGTCTCAAGATGCTAGCGTATTCGACCGCTGTAACCTGACCGTAAAGCTCTATCTAAATTCTGATTATTATCCATACGAAGATCTGAATCTAGACTTTAAGAAAAAAAAGATACGCTCTGCTTTATGACATGTTTTCGCGTTTTCGTAATTCTTATTACGGATCCGAGAGCCAAGAAGTGCTTTTCACCCTAGGCATATTTTTAACAAAAGGACCATTTGTGGTCATTGATTGCTCGCGACAGAACGAATCGATCAAGAGCGCCACTGTGGATGTACGCATAGAATTCGATTGCAGTGAAAATATACCTGCAAGTACTACTGCCTATTGCCTCATCTTGCACGATCGCGTAGTTCAGTACAACCCGTTGACCAACTTTGTGCGCAAAATTATCTAAATGTGACAACTGCCTCGATACAATTTAGAGAGGCGATACCGGCGATACTATGCAGTCTGCTTCTTGACATAAATCAGTCATGTCCACACCAACGTTTGTGGATCTGCAAGGTTTTATCGTCGGCAGAAACTCCTTCGTCGTAAAGGAGTTTGCCGCTCTCAGAGAGGGATTTATTCTCTCTCATTATATTTTTGGAAGCCCCGAGCCATGGTATTTTCTCAGCAAATCGGATAGACGGAACGTAACCTGGTTGACGGTGAATCATCACGAATTGCGGTGGGACGACAGACCGTACAGCATGGCTGGAGACTTGATTACAAAGGCGGTGACGAGTGCGACGGAGAGTGAAACATTACCGATCGTATACGTAAAGGGACTCGAGAAACGAGAATGGCTGCGGGATTTGCTCCAAGACAATGCGAGAGAGGATGTCTACATCGAGAGCATCGACGTGCACTACGAAGACGTGGAATCTTTGAAAAAGTTGGACGCTACACATACTTTGCGTTGTCAGAAACATGTATCGAATTGCGCTTTGCAAAATGTATTTAAGATATTCAATTGGTAGCACAACCACCACCATAAAAAATAAACGTATGCTATCTATAAATATGTCGTCAAATACTATTCCCCCTTCCTTCCCGCATACAACATTTACGTTTTTATGTCATTTCACGTTTTCCTAACGTTATTTCATGTTTTATTAATTTTATTTCACGTTTTCTTAACATTCTGTTAATAATCACTCGATGTTTCTCGATGTATGCTAGATGTATGTGAGACGTATGTGAGATGTATGTATGAGATGTTTCTCGTATGTATGCGAGATGTATGTGATGATGTATGTGAGATGTTTCTCGATGTATGTGAGATGTATGTGAGATGTTTCTCGATGTATGCGAATGTATGTGAGATGTATGTGAGATGTTTCTCGATGTATGTGAGAATGTATGTTAGATGTATGTGAGATGTTGAGATGTATGCGAGATGTATGTGAGATGTATATGTATGTGAGATGTATGTGAGATGTTTCTCGATGTATGTGAGATGTATGTGAGATGTTTCTCGATGTATGCGAGATGTATGTGAGATGTTTCTCGATGTATGCGAGATGTATGTGAGATGTTTCTCGATGTATGTGAGATGTATGTGAGATGTTTCTCGATGTATGCGAAATGTATATGAGATGTTTCTCGATGTATGTGAGATGTATGTTAGATGTATGTGAGATGATTCTCGATGTATGCGAGATGTATGTGAGATGTATGTTAGATGTATGTGAGATGTTTCTCGATGTATGTGAGATGTATGTGAGATGTTTCTCGATGTATGTGAGATGTATGTTAGATGTATGTGAGATGATTCTCGATGTATGCGAGATGTATGTGAGATGTATGTTAGATGTATGTGAGATGTTTCTCGATGTATGTGAGATGTATGTGAGATGTTTCTCGATGTATGTGAGATGTTTCTCGATGTATGTGAGATGTATGTTAGATGTATGTGAGATGTTTCTCAATGTATGCGAGATGTATGTGAGATGTTTCTCGATGTATGTGAGATGTATGTGAGATGTATGCTAGATGTATGTGAGATGTTTCTCGATGTATGTGAGATGTTTCTCGATGTATGTGAGATGTATGCTAGATGTATGCTAGATGTATGTGAGAGGTTTCTCGATGTATGTTAGATGTATGTGAGATGTTTCTCGATGTATGTGAGATGTATGTGAGATGTATGCTAGATGTATGCGAGATGTATGCGAGACGTATGTGAGATGTATGTGAGATGTATGTGAGATGTATGTGAAATGTATGTGAGATGTATGTGAGATATATGTGAGATGTATGTGAGATGTATGTGAGATATATATGAGACGTATGTGAGACGTTTCTATAAACATATCTCCTCTTCCAGATCGTGCTTAAAACATTAATCCTCTCCTTTATTCTTTCAAAATGTCGACTATTGTCACGTATATGCGATTTACGCAGTTAATTTTACGCGATTAGTGTTGCATCAACCGCATGTATCAACGGATCGCTTCTTGTAACCGAGAAAAATGTACTCCGTCGAAGAGAACAGCGGCAATCGCGCGATGAACTATTACGTGCCGATTCAGGATGATGAAGAAACTTTATCGTGTGAGAAGAAAAAAATCTAATCAGTAAGTATAGAGCTTCCTATTTTATATATTGTAAATTATATTATTTTGAAACAAATTTCATTATTTTTCTACAGCATTTCGTTGGGACGTCGTGCGGTTCGTGAGCAGACGATACGCGCTAACAGCTACGGGATACAAATTCCTCGAAATTGGCATCAATGTGGGTCCACCGAGCTATGTGGAGATCGTCGTAGGAGATAATCGTGGAAACGAGATGATTCTGTCTCTTGAAACGTGGAGAAAATTCTACGAGCAGCGATGGAACATTCAAAAATTCCTTCGGAACGACCATAAGGATACCAGCAGTTCTATGAGCATCGGACCGCTAACGATCAGCGCTTGCGCGATTAATAATGTTAAACTCGTACGTCTCGAATCTTTGAACGTACGTTTGACGATGACTGAATCGACGTTGTTCTCCATGTTTAATCTGGATCGGTGCATCTATTTAGCATTTGAGCAGTTATTTAAAAATGTTGGTTCGGTTGATGTAAAGTTTACACAATTTTCGCATATCGCGTCTACTGCGACGGATCCTAAAGAGGTACCGAACATGATTCGCGTCAGTGATGCTTTCGATAAGCATCAGCTCATCGATTGCGAACTGTTGGCTTTAGTTTTTAGTACGTAAGAAAAATATGTATAAACGTATGTGAAAATTAAGAAAAAAATGTTTAAATGAAAATCTGAAACGTGATATCGTTAATTTTTATCCCTTCCTTCCCTTTCCTATTTTAGAATAAGAATAAAATGAGAAAAAATAATAAAAATAAGAATAAGAATAAGAAAAAATAATAAAAGGATAAAATAAGAAAAAAGAATAAAAATAAGAAATAATAATAAAAATAAGAATAAGAAAATATAATAAAAGAATAAAATAAGAAAAAATAAAGGATAAAATAAGAAAAAAAAATAAGAAATAATAATAAAAATAAGAATAAGAATAAGAAAAAATAATAAAAGAATAAAATAAGAAAAAATAATAAAAGAATAAAATAAAAAAAAAGAATAAGAAATAATAATAAAAATAAGAATAAGAATAAGAAAAAATAATAAAAGAATAAAATAAAAAAAAATAATAAAGTAAAAAAAAGCGTATAAAGAGCGGGCGAGCGAGCGAATGGGTGGGTACGCGAGATGCATGGGGGGAACGGGAGCGATGGAGCGAGAGAAGATGAGAAGCGGGGTGGGGAGCGAGAGAAGGTGTAAAGTGGGAGCGAGAAAAAATCCTTCACGCAGTCGTAGGACTCGCAGCCGTAGGGCCTATAATACACATCCCCTCCACCACGGATTCCCTCTCCGTAGTTGTATGTCCATGCCCATCCCCGTACATGCTCCGCTTTCAAAATAATGTATCGTTTATAAATGTGAAATAATTAGTTTTTATTCCTTTCACAATTTTTTACATTTAAAATAAATTAAAAGAATATTGAAGCATCAGTAGTAGATTGCGCGAGGTAGTGCTTGGCTATGTTCGAGCTACGATTGGCGACAGCGCTTCCTAAAAAAAAAGAAAAAAATACTTGAAAAATTTCCGAATATTCACTACGTTCGTAAATAAAAAAGGATACATACCTTATTACTTTGATGATGATGGCATAGATCTTGAAAATTTTATTTACTATATTTCTTCTTCGACGGTGATGAATTTGGCGATGTTAGAGGACGGTATCCTTGGCGTTCGACCGATTTCTTATGAACATAATCTTTCATTTTCTCCCACGGTCGCGACGATTGACTCGGTGATATCGCGGGTTTGTACCCATCGCCCTTGCCCGATTTTCGATGAATAAAATCTTTCATTTTCTCCCACGGTCGCGACGATGATTGACTCGACGGTATCATGTGTGTTTTGTACCCCTCACCCTTGTCTGATTTCTGAGGAATACACTCACGTACTCGCGACGATGATTGACTCGGTGGTATCAAGTATGTTTTGTACCCCTCGCCCTTGCCCGATTTCTGAGGAATACACTCCTGTATTCGATCCATATTGATTTTCTCTCTCTCACAGCTTGTAACAAACTGAAGCTGGTGAATGAAAGAATGAAGCTTTATGCGTCGCAAAAATTCCTTTTGCATGTGCACTCTCGAAAAAAAAGAATATTTTTTTATAACATTATAAATTTTAGCAGCCTGAGATCGGCGCTGATAAAAAAAGATAATTTTTTCAGAAATACAGAAACGCATTCAAAAATTTCAATCGCATGTGCACTCTTGAAAAAGAATATTCTTTCATTATAAATTTAACATTATAAATTTTAACATTATAAATTTTAGCAGCCCGAGATCGGCGCTTGAAAAATTTTCAAAAGATAGTTTTATCCTTGTATTGTATTGTTCATATTATTAAAATACAATACAAGGGTAGGTATCTCAAACTTGGGTCTACCAACAAAAAATTTTATGACGGTCATAAAAGCGCTCTGACTCCTGTGACGTCATACCCCCGCGCGCTCCGAGAATCTCCGCGCCCCGTAACCCGCTCGTTGCTCCTGGGTTAGAACTCTCCTATCTTTACTACTTCTGTGTACAATTAGCACATGTATAAAATTAATAATAAGAGTAAATAGGAGTATAGTGACTGACCGTTTAACCCTTGTGTGAGCACCCGAGTACCCGGGTATCCATTATAGTACCTTTTTGCATATAAGTAGAATAATAATTAAACTTTTGTTTGGAACCTCCAGATCGTCATTATTTAACTCAATTCTAAGCAAACGGTGCATTTAGAAATTAAAAAAAATTTTTTTAAGCAAAAATAATTGGACTTGAAAAATACATATGTCGCGGATGCACCCGGGTACCCATAAAAAAATTCAATTTTGACTGGATTATTAGTTTGTTATTAATTTATTTAATTCATAATAATAAAATACATGAAAATTAATATAAAAAAACCATTTATTAATTACATTCTTGACATTTGGCAAAAGTTACTGCATGTTCATCGCAGACAGACTTATTACATTGGGAGCAGGTCTTTCGTGTTTTTCTTCTCTTCTTGATTGTCTGTTTATGGTAGGAATCGGTGACTAAATTCAAAAAAATCTTTTAATTAAAAATTTTTTTTGTTTTCAAAACTACCGAACAGACACATATTAATGTCCATATTTTCATTTTCTAAAAGGATTTCCAAGTCTATGAAAATAATACGAAGAAATTCTACAAAATTTTACAAAAATTCAGTTCCGCGGACAGCTACAGGATCCCCTTAAGGGGATGCTGGATACCGACATTTATAGTTTTTGCACTAATCTTCAAAATGGCTTTACAGAATTGAAAATCGTTTATCATGATTAAAGTAGACACACTAACAAATGGTGTAGAGGGTGGTTCTGTGTTAAAAGTGAAAAAGTTAATAATTAACATTAACATTTTGTAATTATTTAACTAATATACAGGGTGTCCGGTATGAAAGTTCACAGCCGGAAATTGGAGGTAGAGTGGGTCAAACTAAGAAGAAAAGTCATGTATCATTTTGTAAAATTCGCATTAGTTATGGAGAAATTAATTAAAATATCTAAGCAAATCATTTTTGCTTTTCTCGATATATCTCGTAAACTAAACAAAATATAAAAAAATATTTTATATAAAAGTTTTACAGTATAAATACCTCTATTTAACTACGCTAGTCATTTTTTGAAAAAAAAATTTTTTTCAAAAATTCACCCTTTATACTGATCATTTATTGCATTAAAATTCCAATTTTAATGAAACTTGGCATAAATGTAGAGAGGGTAAATACATGAATTTAGAAATTTTTAGTTGGTGTCATAAAACGGTTTGAAGGAGTGAAACCACCCTTCAAAGGTGGAGACATTTTTGCCTTTTTTCGATATATCTCATAAACTAAACAAAATATAAAAAAATGTTTTATATAAAAGTTTTACAGTAAAAATACCTCTATTTAACTACGCTATTCCTTTTTTGAAAAAAAAATTTTGAGTTGGTGCCATAAATCGGTTTAAAGGAGTGAAATCACCCTTCAAAGGTAGAGACATTTTTGCCTTTTTTCGATATGTCTCGTAAACTGAACGATGTATGAAAGTGTTTTGTGATACAAAAATTTTACATTTTCTTTTACATTTTAAATATCTATTTAATCACTCTGTTTATTTATTAAAAAATTTCTTTAATGTTACATCTTTATGCTTAAGATTCATAATTCTTAAACAGTATTATAATGCTGTATATATTGACAATTTACTTATTAGAGAATATATTGATACAAATAAAATAACATATAATAAATATTTGATTTAAAATTTTTTATATATTTATAATATTATAATATATTTGTATATATTTATTATACTAATTATTATATTATATTTGTGCATTATTCTGATTATTTTCTTGTTTTTTCTTGTTTCTCATTGAGAACCTGTAAACAAAAATATATTCATACATTACTTTTATTTCATTAGTATTTACATATTTAATATAGTTATATATTAAGTTATATATAAAGGTTATTTACTTATATCTTTGTAAATATCATCTTCTCTTTCTCCTACTTATTAAATGTGAGTTTCTTCAACTGTTCTTGCCTTCTCTTGAGCCATCTCTCTCAAAATGGCCATCATTTGTCCTCTGCCATAACTTGGCTGCGATGGACTTGGCCCTCTCATAAAATTCATTGGCCGCGACGGACTTGTTCCTCTGCCAACTGTGGACTGTGTGTTCTACGTGCCTTCGATGACATTTTTTTTTATAATAAAAGGCTGTACAACAGCCACTGGGATGTTTTTTTTTACATTCTTCAGATTTCTTCGAAGAAGGAAACTAGACAAAAAAATAAAATACAATACAATTTAAATTAAAGTAAAAGTAAGGTAAATTAATAATAAAAATTATAAAAAATATAAAATTAAATATTACTTATTAGTAATAATTAATAAAATACCTTTATTTTATAAGGCACACCACAATTTCCGCACAATACATCCATATCGCTACACGACTAATAGCTTGATACATATCAATAAATGCTTTCCGTACATATGGAAATGTTAACCTATTGCATGAGTATGGTATATAGAATACTTGAATTTATGAGGACCAAGTCCTCCATCGCGGTAATAGAAACTTGAATATAAAGTTACATAATTAAAGTGTATGTATATATCATCTCTTATTATTTATGCGTATGTTAATACTGACCTTATGTACATCTAGGAGACTTCTATAATTAGATGTAGACGGTTTCTAGACATATTTTTTATCAGCTATTACGGAACAACGCGAAAAATGTGTTGCGTAAAAAGTCACGAACGCATTTACAGAGAGATAGTAGGATAGAGGTATATATACGGATAGATTTATTTCTCGAAAGCTTTTAACTATACTATTTGTTTCATGCAACATAACTGACACAATAAATTTGGTTAAATATGCTGTATATATATTCCATTACATAAGGACAAATTATTTTCCCATATATTATTTCTCCTATGTACTACATAATTCTACATTATATTTCATATAACTAATATTGTGCTGATATTAATCATCTTTTTCATGTGTAGAAATATTATTTTTCTCATGTACAATGTACACATCACTTTATAGCTGACATTTTCACCGCTGATAAGAAGTATTATGTCATATATTTGAATACTTTTCCTGTAACACATAAATGTACTAGTTATAAACATTCATTTAATTATCTAACGTTTATTAAAATTATCTATCATTGTGTCTCTTTCCAAATATTCTTATTAGTACTTACATTATTTTTATTCTTCATAATGTTTGCAATCATGGTGTTGCTTAAAGAAATGATGCATACAAAGGTATTGCTTGCAACAAGGATAACGTATTACAGCCGGTGCACCACATATGGAACATCGTGGTACATCTTGTATGTCTTTTCCAGAGAAACAGAAATCCAGAATTTTGGAATCGTGATGGTCGTTCCTCGATGTATCCACTTTTGAACCAGGCGTACTTAAAAAGATTATGAAATCGCGTAGAAGATAGTTGTATATGTGTCAACGATTGTAATTTTATAATGTTATTTTTCAAGTGTAAATTAATATCGTAATTAAATAATATGACACGATCACTGAATGTTCTCACAAAGTTCTTCCAAATCCTGAACAATAAACATCAAGAGATTGAATCATTCCTGTGGTCTTTTTTGGTATAATTAAAATTCGTACATCTTTATCAGATGGTATAAATTCTTGTAGAGCCGTAGGACAATGTCCGGTCCAAGAATCTAACAATAGTACAGTGAAGCTTCCACTTGTGGGCAAAAATACATTTGTGAACCAAGATTGAAAGTGTTGTGAAGTTAATTTACCCGATTTCGATGTTGCAATATAAACGTTTGTAGGCCTGAACAAGGTTTCTTCAACTCGTGGTCCAAAATTTCCACTGGCTTCTTTCAAAACCAAATAGAGAGGTGATTGTAACTTTCCGTCTGCAGAAACTGTGGGCATTACTGTTAACTATGTGTCATTGCTAACGTTGATTGAATTAGACTTTGAACTGTTTTAACACCTTGTGTAGTAAGCGTTCTGCCTGAATGAACTTCCAAATTAAATCCACTTTCGTCAGCATTGTATATATTTTCTATTCCAAAGAAGCCAATAAAGGATTTTACAGTATTCACAAATTCTTGACATGCAACTTCTAATTGTTCTTTGTCTCTCATTGTAGAACGGTTTACAAATTTGGTTATTTTCCTAGATACAATTCTATATTTTCTTTTGAAATTTAATATCCACGTTATTCCTGCTTTAAATGAAGGAATATCTATTTGTTCTTTGGCTTTTAACGCCCATCGTCGCAGATCCAAATCATGAATAATCTGTTGTTCGTCATTAGCTTCTTTAAAATGTTTTAAAATTGGGATAGGGGAACTCTGGGCAGAATGGGATACGATCTTTAAATAGATTATATATAATTTTGTAAAATAAACTAAGCCTTAGTTTTGGTGTCAATCCAAAGTTTATAAACTATATAATAATATGTAAGCGAAACAAATACAAAGATAATAATTAATACAACTTTTTAAATAATTAAACATAAATATCTTTTTTTCCGTTCTGCCGAATACGCGGGGCAGAATGGGATACTTTAATTTTAACAAAGAAAAATTATTTTTGGCAATATTCGAATACTAAAACTGGTTCGTCATCATCACTAGATGATTTTTATCGCCTTCCGATTTTTCATTTCTCTTAGTTCTTTTATACCCTTTTTTTATCCGTATTAGAGGCAATATAACTGCTTGCACTGCCAATTTCATCGAACATTCATCCCATTGTTGCCTATCCGATTTTTTGACGTATTTTTGCACCATCTTAAATTGTTTAATGAATAATTGTGAGAAAAAGAAATGTGGGGTAAAACGAGATACTATCCCATTCTGCCCCATGAGATAGTATCTTGTTCTGCCCCACGATCACGTATAAGATAGAAAATTCATGTAAGCTTTAGGAAAAAATCTTAAAAAAAAAGTAATTTCAAAAAATTATATCTAATTACAAGTACTTTTAGCGATCATAGCATTTAAAATTATGTGCGTAACGATAAATTAGTTTACCTCAATCAACTGTCGTGTGAAATTTACAAATTCGCTTTCTAAATCGGTCCGAGTTACTTCGCAACACTCTCTCACTTAGAAATGACCTTTGTTACAATAAACAAAGTTGCCTCACTGTTATCACGACCTGTTGAAAAAGTTCACGAATTTTCCGCACGATTGTGGCACTATGCAATGAAAATAATAGTACTGTCCCATTCTACCTCGCTATCCCATTCTGCCCCGAGTTCCCCTACATATAACAGTTTTTCTCTACGAGTACCTCCTCTTTGTAAATAATCTTCCCATCGATATAATTGTCGCAGGGACTTTACTTTTCTGAAGCGATTTTGCACTGCTGAAATTGAGTGACGGCCTCTTTTTCCACTTTTCCAGTATTCGATGGCTCTCCTTTTATAGTTACTATTTAAAATTTCCTGTTCTAGTTCACAATTATCTTCATTATCAGGTTCATAATCATCACTATTTTCTACGAATTCTTCTTCATCTTCATCTGTTACAAATTCTATGTCAGGAAAATTTATTTCTCAATAATTTTGAAATTCTAAAGCAGTATCGGTGTGTACATCAAATGATATGTCATCTACTGCATTTGTTATAATATCCTTTATTACATCACGTAATTGTATCTCTCTTTCATTTATAGACGTTGGTGGAATTTGTGTAATTTGGAATAAAAGAATT
Source organism: Tetramorium bicarinatum (assembly GCA_928718305.1). NCBI lineage: Eukaryota > Metazoa > Arthropoda > Insecta > Hymenoptera > Formicidae > Tetramorium > Tetramorium bicarinatum. The sequence continues at coordinate 17,080,600 of OV788319.1, forward strand.
AACATATTAAGAACATTCGCAACATTTATGTGCAACATTATGCTTTGCTTGATTAAAAATTTAAAAACTATTAGTCAAGCAGGGTTACACTTGTCACTTTATACTGATGTGAAAATGACACGTAACATCATTTATATACCAATCGTCTATAAATACGTGCTTTCTATGTATCATATACAACATGTATGACGCATATCGTGACGCGATAAATATAAAACCTGAATATAAAACATTTGACAGAATGTGTCTAGACAGAATGAACACTGCGTAAAAACAATGCGACTACTTTTAAATTACGCAGCTGTCAAAAAGTAATACGTACAGTAATATACAATACGTACATAGATAATATACAATAAATAGATAATATAATATACACATAAATAACATAAATCATACGTAGATATAAAGTAGATGTAAAACAAAAATATGTTAATTTTATAGGACTATTACTTTGTAAATACTAGATACATAAGAGTCAATTTTATTGAAAAATTTTTTAATTAAAAAAATTTTTTATTCAAAAAATGAATAGTGTGGTTAAATAGAGGTATTTTTACTGTAAAACTTTTATATAAAACATTTTTTTTATATTTTGTTTAGTTTATGAGATATATCGAAAAAAGGCAAAAATGTCTCCACCTTTGAAGGGTGGTTTCACCCCTTCAAACCGTTTTATGACACCAACTAAAAATTTCTAAATTCATGTATTTACCCTCTCTACATTTATGCCAAGTTTCATTAAAATTGGAATTTTAATGCAATAAATAATCAGTATAAAGGGTGAATTTTTGAAAAAAAATCTTTTTTCAAAAAATGACTAGCGTAGTTAAATAGAGGTATTTATACTGTAAAACTTTTATATAAAACATTTTTTTATATTTTGTTTACAAGGAGAGGTCGCATCTGACTCTTTACCGATTTTGATCACCTTTTTTGTGGTGAATGTATATGAATTATAGTTAAGCCCTGCAAGAGCTTTTCATCGAATGCGCCTTATAAGAAAAGTTTTTTATTAAAAAAAATTCAAGCGATTGGTAGAATAGTTTATAAGGACGAAAGAAATCGACTTTATCGATCAGTGCCGTATGGCGCGGTGAGTGAGCGCGCGACTAGTAATGGTGAGAGCTGCGGTTCAAAACCTGCCCTGCCAAATTTTTTTTTAATATGTGCAATTTTTTTAAACATTTTATGTGTATATGTAATATGTATTATTTGTTACGAGTAAATAAACATTTAATATATATTTATTGTTATACGCATATATCTTCATTTTTATTTTTCTTGATAAAATAATAAAACTAACGAAATATTTTTACACAGAAATACTTTTTTATTTTTATTTTTAAAGATTTATACATTCTCTAAAAATAATAACGTAAGGATACACATGTGGTCTTTTATAAAGATTGTACAACGGTGCATTCATAAGATGTGCTATATGTAAGAAATATTTATGTTACGTTATTATTTTTAGAGAATTTATAAATCTTTAAAAATAAAAATAAAAATATTTCTATGTAAAAATATTTCGTTAGTTTTATTATTTTATCAAGAAAAATAAAAATAAAGATATATGCGTATAACAATAAATATATATTAAATGTTTATTTACTCGTAACAAATAATACATATTATATATACACATAAAATGTTTAAAAAAATCGTACATATTAAAAAAAAAATTTGGCAGTGCAGGTTTTGAACCAAGGCTCTCACCATTACTAGTCGCGCGCTCACTCACCGCGCCATACGGCACTGATCGATAAAGCCGATTTCTTTCGTCCTTATAAACTGTTCTACCAATCGCTTGAATTTTTTTAAATAAAAAACTTTTCTTACAAAGCGCATTCGAAAGCTCTTGCAGGGCTTAACTATAACCCATATACATTCACCACAAAAAAGGTGATCAAAATCGGTGAAGAGTCAGATGCGACCTCTCCTTGTTAGTTTACGAGATATATCGAGAAAAGCAAAAATGTCTCAACTTTTGAAGGGTGGTTTCACCCCTTTAGACCGTTTTGTATCACCAACTAAAAGTTGCTAAATTCATGTGTTCACCCCCTCTACATTTATGCCAAGTTTCATAATTTTCTGAATTTGACACTTCGCGATGTTCCCTTGTCAGTAAGCTGTTTGTATAATATATGTATCTCCTAACAGTGAGCTCTAGTCTGTAGTAGTGAGAGGCGGTGCGGCGCGCGACGTATGACAGCGCGTCGGAAAAATACTGTCGTGCAGCGAGCGGCGAGCGACGCTGACATAAACATCGCGCCGAGAAATCATTGTCCCCTCGATGTTGTGATCTCAAAAATGATTTCGCTATCATTTCCACACCACCTTGCGATAGATAGCTTGGTGCGTTTTTTTTATAGTGGTATCCCCAGTAGGCCTAATCCACTCTCATAATTTAGTGCAGAAATTATTCAAAATGCCGTCCTCTTTCTTGTACGCAGAGTTCGGCCCTTCGAACAATGTCGCGCATTGCACGACGTTGCGCTGGCGTAATGGTACCGAAGGCCGCAATAATATTATAGTTTCACGTACTTCGTTCTCTGTACTATTACGCCGATCCTCGACTAGATTTTTTTATGTAGCCCCATATGAAAAAATCCAGTATGTTGAGGTCTGGCGACCGTGCTAGTCAGGTGATCGGATAGTTCGTGTCCATTTATCTGGATAGTTTGTGTTTAATATATCGCAAACTTGCCGATAAAAATGCGCGGGAGCTCCATCATGCTGAAATATTAATTGTCTACGCACGCGAAGAGATACATCTTCGAGAAGTTCCGGCAACTTATTTTGTAGGAAATCCGCGTAAATTCAGGCGCGGTGGTAAAAAATACGGACCGATCTGAAAATTTTAAAAAGAAATTTATAGCTCTATTAATAAAAAAAATTGCTTTATTTTTACGGTTTACACTCACCACTTAGTTTTCGATTATTCCAGCCCATACATTTATGGACCAGCGAAATTAAAACGCGCCTTCTCGGACAACGTGAGGATTTTCGTCTGCCCAGTATAAATAATGTTGTGGGCAAAATGAAGAACACACAGGTTTATCGAGTATAAGATAATATATTTTACGTATAACGGAATACATCCGATCGTTACAAGGATATAACGCAAAAATCGCTTCGATCGCGCCGCAGACGGTCGGGTACGGTAACGCCACGATACGCGTTCGTAAAACCTAAATAATAAACCTATTATGCTATATAGAGATACAGTCATATCCTCAACAAATAATTCCGAGAATTAAATACACCGTTCGGTGTAAAGTTGCTTCATCGGTCCATAAAATAATATCCGGGAAAGATAAATTCCTGTATTGTGCAAGGAATCCTGGATATGATTTTTCAACAATTATTATAAGTTGAAAGTACGTATAAAATAAAAATAAAATAATAAATATAAATGTAAAAAAGTAAATATAAAAAAGTTAATAATGACAATACCTACAGAAATTAATTTACTGTACAAAGTCTCTCGGTAAAAGTTGTTGCACCCGTTGTAATGATACGGGTGCAATCCAATAATACGTAGAGTTCGATGCACGCTGTACCGAAACATTGAGCTCATGTGCCGCACTACGCACGTTGGTCCCCAGATTTCTGTGAAACATGCCAAGAATTCTTTCTTCGTCTTGTACACGCCGACGCATTGGTGCATTTCCTGCATTATGCACAAGACACTTTCTTTTGCTTAATCTTTGCACAACACGAAAAATTGTACGGGAAGACGGATAATGTTGACGTCCATCGGAAATCGTTCCGTATATATTCGAGCTGCGGCACGCGCATTTTCATCCGCTAGCCCGTAGGTCACTATCATGTCTGTATACTCTTCCGGAGTAAACTGCATGGTCGCTTTGGCACTACACGAAATTCGAACGCGACTGATGAGAATCATGAACGCGAATCTCTGGAAAAAAACAAATGACAACGGTAGTCTATTGTCATTTGTTTCTTCAATAATGGCATCTATAATACCTATAACCCGGCGAAAATCGGGCCCTGATGAAATCAAATCATTGACTGTTATAGGTGCCGTTGCTTTGAATTCTCAAATCTCTACAAGAGAAATTGAGAGGCAATCCGGTATATCTAAATCAACAGCCAATCGTGTGCTTAAGGGGATGCTGGACTGACGGCCAAACTTGATCGGGGTCGATAATCTAGAATATGGTATAAAAATTTCCTATATTATCGATCCTAGCTCAAGCATGTATACATTGCGCGCTTGTGCGTGCAATGTTGCCGCCTCGATTGTTTACGATACGAGCAGGACAGATATATGATCTTTCGTCCTTTTCTTCTCATTGTTACCAAGAATCTCGATGTTGCCACGATTCTCGATGTTCTGAGACGGTTAGAGCGTCCGAATTTCTTTTTACTAGGCACTGCAGGGCCGCCTTACAAATTGTGGGCCCCTCATCCTGATAATATTTTAATAAATATTAGTCACGTATGATTTTAAGACATATAATAATATAAAGACTTTATTGTATCTTATGAAAGAAATATATTCAATAATTTGTACTATATGACTTGTATAATACTAATTTTGTCTTAAAATGTAACTAAAATTATAGTATTATATAAAATCGTATTATTCTATGAATTTCAATATTGGGAACTGTGAATGCCCCTCCAACATTCATTCCCGTGAGAACGCAACAAATAAATTTTTCTCGTCTCTCCGAATCAAATTTACAAATATTTGTAATAATCAGTATCATCAAGAACAAGATGTTTCTGATTTTTATTAAAATCAGTACCGTCAAATAGATGTTTCTAATTTAGTTATATCGTTCAAAATTGAGAAATCTTTGAAATAATATTACGTTATTTCAAGATAATATAATTTTGAATATTGGGAACAGTGAATGGGCCCCTCCAACGTTCATTCCCGTGAGAACGCAACAAATAAATTTTTCTCGTCTCTCCGAATTAAATTTACAAATATTTATAATAATCAGTACCATCCTAGAAACGAGATGCTTCTGATTTTTATTAACATCAGTACCGTCATATCACAGACGCCTCTGACTTTTATATATAATATATAATAATGCAGTTTTATATTTTAATTTTATATACTCAGTACCGTCAAAATAGACGCTTCTGATTTTTATATGTAATATAATATATATATTTTATAAGTAATATACATATAATCATCAGTTATATATATGTATATCAATTTTACATACTCAGTACCGTCAAAATAAACGCTTCTGATTTTTATATGTAATATATAATCATGCAGTTTTATATTTTAATAATTTTATATACTCAGTACCACCAAAATAGACGCTTCTGATTTTTATATGTAATATATAATCATGGAGTTTTACATACATATCAATTTTATATACTCAGTACCATCAAAATAGACGCTTCTGATTTTTATATGTAATGTATAATCATAAATATGTCCATATATGTTCATATATATTTTCTTTCTTTTGTATAAGCTTTCCACATGCAGGAAGAATAAGAATTAAAAAAACTAATTAAGAAATTATTTTCTCATTTCTTTTGTATAGAAAAGGAAGTTTGAAGAAATGGGAAAAAATTGTTTATATATAATTGCGTATAAATGTAATAATTGGCAATTATATGTATAATTATATATAAATTACATTTATACAGGATTTATATATAAACAATCTTTTCTCATTTCTTTAAACTTCCTTTTCTATAAAAAAGAAATGCAAAAATGATTTTTAAAATTATGTTTTAATTCTTTCAAACAAGACAAATGTAATAAATAGTATTCTCTAATTTAAATTACGTCGCTACGTCTCAGTTACGTTACTAAGAGTACAAAAATTATTTTAATTATTTTTTATGTCTTCTTATTATTATTATTATATTTATTATATTAAAGAAAATTTTTACAAAGGAAGGAACAATATGAACATATATGGACATATTTCGTATATAATTATATACATTTATATATATTTATATTCATCTATATATAAACAATTTCTTCCCGAGCGGTAAAAAATTTTTCATATAAAATATAAATAGATGTAATTATGTGTTAAATATGTCCATACATGTTCATATACGTTTTCTTTCTTTTGTATAATCTTTCCTCGCATATGCAGGAAGAATAAGAATTAAAAAACTAATTAAGAAATTATTTTCTCATTTCTTTTTTATAGAAAAGGAAGTTAATTGGTCAGAGCAGGATTTGTTTTCGTTCGTGCTTTACACCTGTAAAAGGATTTTTTAACCTGTAAGGCCAATTCGATGATTTCTTGTTCGTCACGAAATGAGTCTGTAATGTCGGTATCCAGCATCCCCTTAAGTTCAACAAGTTTCACCCATATCACATTTAACTTAGCAATTGGAAGAAAGGGACTATCAACGCTATGTACGTTTTTGTAACTGGGCTCGAGATCAAATCCAACAAAATCCCCGGTTCATTGCTGATACGCTTTTTTCTGATAAAGCCACGTTTTGTAATAAAGGAGGCGTTAATAGACATAACTGCCATTATTATTCAGATGCTAATCGAATTTGGCAGAGAAGCTAAGAGTTCCAACGGCAGTGGTCCATTAACGTTTGGGCAGGCATCCTGGGAGATGCTATTGTTGGTTCATATTTTTTTGAAGAAAATCTCTATGCGACAACCTATCTAACATTTCTTCAAAATGATCTGCCCAACCTCTTGAGACATGTCGATAATGATTTACTCAGACGAATGTGCTCCAACAAGATGAAGCACCGACTCATAGATCTCGAGCCGTTACACAATATTTAAACAATAGATTCCCGAATAGGTGGATAGGTATACGCAGCCGAGTTCAAGAATGACCCCCAAGATCACCCGACTTGACGCCCCTAGATTTTATTTCTGGGGCTACATTAGAGATATAGTTTATTCGCAAAAACCTACAACCGTTGAAAATATGAAAAACTGGATCAGAGAGACTTGCAGAAATATTAATGTAGGTGTTCTTGAAAAAGTTAGGGACAATTTTCAGCATAGACTAGAGCTATGCATACAAGTAAATGACCAAGTTTTTGAACACTTGAAGTAATTGTACACAAAAGAAGATCTCGCCTTAACTGGCTGGGTCGTGATCAGATCTTGTCTTGACTGGCTGGATCATGCTCGGATCTTGCCTTGACTGGCTGGATCATGTAAGACAAGACTATCAGAAAATAAATATTTTACGAGATATTTTGTATTTTTATCAAAATTTTGCAAATTTGGAGATTTATAACTCGAAAAGTACTTCACGAAAAAAAAATTGATTATAGTGTTTTGGAAAGCTCTTGAGATCAGCTACGAGAATATACAATAATATGTAGAGTGTTCTATTTAAGAAATTTAAGGTGACCTTTATGTGACCTTCAAATAACTCTCCAAGGTCAAACCAATGGTCTTCTCGAAACCATACAACACATGTCTGAACCATTTTTCTCTAAAATAAAAAATAAGAGAGATATTTGGGGTGGACTCTTATAATGGAACATCCTGTATATGTAGAAAATGTCTGGGTCGCAAAGGTCGCGAAACAGAGATGCGCCATGAGAACCAATGGGCATTGAAGAGGCCCATCAGGAGTTACAAACTTCTATTGTTTTCAGATTGCCAGTATTCGCAGCGCCATCACATTCTTACAGGGCTCAGATTAGAACTAAAAACTTAACCGCGAAATTCAAAATATGTATAATATCAAATATTACTACATATATTAAATAATAACAGAAATCTTTAAATATATAAAAATATAAAAATAAAAGGAAACATTTGTTTTCAATTATAAAAAAGCCTTTACTATATTATCAAATAATGAAAAATACATAAATGTTTTAACATTTTATATTCTTCTCTTTACAGAAAAGATTATCTGTACAGAAATATTTTAAATTATACATGTCTGTGTGTGTGTGTGTGTGATAATTTTATTAATATAAATTAAATTTATTTTTTTATTCACGTTTTATTTTCGTATTTCTTATCAAAATACTAACTTTTACTAAAAAATATTCCACATGCTTTTTAGTTTCGCATTGAGATGTGCTATATATTTAAATTACAGTTTCAAATTATATAATATACATAATCCGAACGAGAAATGTTTAGGCGAAATCAAAATATGTATGATTAATACTCTTCTTGTACTTATTTTCGTGATTTTTTTTCAACATTTATTATTTGACTATATTTTTTAGTTCACAATGATCTCGATTAGAATGATAGAAAAATAGGTAATACATCTCCAATTCTAAACACTGATCTTACTTGTATAATTAATTAATAATTAACGTATCAATTACAGATGATAGAGTCAAACAATCTTAATATTTAAATCTGAAAAACGAATAGTATATTCCATAATATTTATCAAAAGATAAAAATGCGTACAACAGCATTGTTGATGTATTAAAAATACTATTATAAGATTAGCATATCTCTTAAGTGTTGAATTTATCAAAATTATTATTTAACGAAACCAAGAAAGGCATTATTTTTAAAATTATGTAACAAATCTTGAGTTAATTCCTTTGACATCCTTATAGATCACTTAAAATAAATTACTGCATTAAACGATCACAAAATATGTAATTGACAAAAATCAGCATACTTTACACAATTTATGTAATTTATCTGATATCTAGTCAAGCAAGTACCAGGAATGTTATTATACGCGAATGGTATTACGTGTAAAAGATAAGCTCGGGTATTTGACCGTCATTAGTAGATGTGCCGTTATTATCTCCTATCTCACTGCTAAATTTGAATTTTACTTTCCCAAAATCACAATGCACCAATACAGTTTTCATGCCTTTTATGCCATAATATGAGTATGGCTCCTGAAAAATGAATATATTGTTGCGCTCGCACACACTCTCAGTGTCAGTACGAATTCTCTCTAACGGAAAACGAAATGTAATTACTCCCTCTCCACAAAAGGAGCTAACCGATCGACATGAACAATCTTATTTTTATGACGTGGGGACTTTCGAATACAGTATACCACGTCTCCAAGCCTTTTCTCTATAGTCCACGGCCCCTCCCACGGACTTTGCAATTTCGGAGCTCTCCCGACTTCTCGTCGGGGATTATGGAACCATATTTTCTGCCCTGGTTCGAAATGCACTCGTCTCGTTCGACGATCGTACCAAGATTTGACATTCTTGGATTTTATCTGTAGTTGCCGTCTAGCAAACTGATGAATTAGGTCCAGCCTACTCCTAAGCTTGGACACGTAACTTTCTCCTTCCTCTTCTTCTTCTTCCGCCATTGGGGGTGGACGTCCCCTAAGCAGATCCAGAGGTAAACGGAGGTCCTGTCCTAGGTACATCTCCGCCGGCGTCGCGCCAGTAGCCTCTTGCTTCGAAGAACGGAAAGCCAATAGATATAAGGGAACCCAGCGATCCCAATCTTTTTGATTCTCGCAGATAAATTTTGCCAAGTAGTCTAAAATGGTACGGTGCTGACGCTCGACCTGTCCATCTGATTGTGGGTGAAGTGGGGTCGTACGCGTCTTTTTGATTCCCAGCAGCACTGCCATTTCCTGAAACAGTTTAGATTCAAAATTTCTACCTTGATCTGTGTGTAGCTCTAAAGGAACTCCATGCCGGGAGAAGACCTGGTCCACTAAAGATCTGGCAACAGTATTAGCCTTCTTATTCTTTAGAAGCATGGCTTCTGGCCACTTTGTAAAGCAGTCCACGACCACCAAGAGATACTTGTTACCGCTAGAAGAAGTCGGTAAAGGACCCAAAATGTCCACTTGCAGCCTCTCGAAAGGTGCGCCTACATTGTAGACTTGTAAGGGAGACTTTCCCTTCCCGATGGGACCTTTCCTCGCGACACAGATCTTGCAGGTAGCGCACCATTTTTCGATGTCTTTCTTGCAAGTTGCCCAGTAAAATCGTTTCCTAACTTTCTGTAAAGTTTTATTTATACCGAAATGCCCTCCGGTAGGGGAACTATGAGCTTCCTCAAGGATCTCATGTACCTTCTCAGGAGGCACAACAATTTGAAAGACAAACTTCTGTAAGTTCGGGGAAGTCCATTTTTTATGGAGAATGCCATTATTCAACACCAACATTTCCCAATGGGACCAATAAATTTTTAAGGGAGTTTCCTTGGAGGCAATCTCCTGCCAATTCGGACGCTTTTCGGCCTCTTTGGCTAGTATGATCTCGGCAATTGAGGGATCTCGTAACTGAGCAGAACGCCATTCCTGAAGGTTATCTTCAGCTAAGATTAGTCGACCAAAAGTTCCTTTCTCGGATTCTTCCTTAAGTTCGACTTTCGTGCAGTAACGACAGGACGTCTCCAGGCACGGACGTCTAGACAGTCCGTCTGCATTGCCATGAGCTTTCCCGCTCCGATAGCAGACATCGAAATCGTACTGCTGTAGGCGTTCCAACCATCTTGCCAATTGTCCTTCCAAATTTCGGAAAGACATAAGCCAGCGTAAGGAAACATGGTCCGTCCTCACTTGGAACTTCCTTCCATAAAGGTAATGGTGAAACGATTTTACAGCATCCACCACAGCTAATAATTCTCGTCGGGTAACACAGTAATTCCGTTCTGTCTTGCTGAATACCCGACTGAAATAGGCGATTACCTTTTCTTCCTTCCCCTGAAATTGAGAAAGCACAGCCCCGACACCATGATTCGAGGCATCGGTATCTAAAATAAATTGACCTTCTCCAGAAGGAAACGATAAGATCGGAGGAGAAATTAAAACGTTCTTTAATTTCAAGAATGCTTCTTGACATTCAGAAGACCACACAAACTTGAAATTATCCTCCGTTAATTTGTACAAAGGTTTAGCCAAAGTGGAAAATCCTTTGACAAATTTTCTGTAATAAGAGCAAAAACCGAGAAAGCTTCGCACCTGCTTTCGTGTATTCGGAATTGGCCAAAGTTTTACTGAAACAATCTTTTCAGGGTCCGTTGCAACCCCCTCTGCAGATATTACATGACCAAGATATTTGACTTCTTTTTTAAAGAAAACACACTTTTTGGGATTCACCTTCAGATTCGCGTCTTGTAATCGTAAGAATACTTCTTTTAAGTTTTGCATTGTTTCTTCAAAACTTTTCCCGTAAACTACGACATCGTCAAGGTAAACAAAGCAAGTCTTTGAAATTAATCCCTTTAAGACTTTTTCCATAAGTCGTTCAAAAGTTGCAGGGGCGTTGCAAAGGCCAAAGAGCATTACCCGAAATTGCCACAAACCATTACCTACAGAAAAAGCAGTTTTCTCTCGGTCCTTAGGATCTAGGCTTACCTGCCAGTATCCACTCTTAAGGTCAAGAGTACAAAACCACGAATTCCCTGCTAAATTATCCAAAATATTATCAATCCTCGGAAGTGGATAGGAATCTTTTATAGTTACTGCGTTTAATTTGCGATAGTCCACGCAGAACCTTATTGAGCCATCCTTCTTTTTGACCATTACTGCTGGAGAGATCCACGGGCTACAAGATTCCTCAATTACTTTTTGGGCTTTCATTTTCTCCAATATTTTACTGACTTCCGATTGTAAGTGCAAGGGAATTCGGCGAGGGACCTGCTTAATGGGGCGAGAATCACATAATTTTATATTATGAGACAAGACATCGCAATTACCAGCAACAATATTTTCCGTAAAGACATGGCGAAATTCAAATAAGAAATCAAAGAAATTCTTTCTTTCAAAATCTTTTAATTCAATACTATTTTGTTCAAAAATTTGCAAAAGACAGCTGGGGAGCTGAGCAGGGCAGTTCTCTATCCGGGAGCAAATCACCCCACGCTCACCCATATTATTGTTCTTCGAACCGAAAATGCTCTCAAAAAGTCCGTCATTTAGACTCGTTTTAGAGAGGAAATCTTCTCCAAGGATGCATTCATCCCTTATATCCGCGACAAAGAAAGGCAACTTTTCACAAAATTTTCCTAACGCAACCGTAGCAAAAACGCGAGAAATTATAGGCACCTTTTCTCCTGTCGGATATCTAAGATTACATGTGACTTGTTCCTGTTTTAAAGAAGACGCTACTCTTTTGCTTAATACCGACACATCCGAGCCCGTATCTATCTTAAAAATACAAGGTTTATTGTTTAATAAACCTTCAACACAACTCCGTTCGCACGCGACTGCGCCCACTCCTTCGAGGCGACGAAAGACGACAGCCGTATCGCGCGCGCAAACCGAGCTCCGCCTGCCGAGCTGGCCCCAATGAACCCGACAGAGTTTAGTTTTCCGTCTGAGACGGACATTCCGAACGGAAATGTCCAGTTTTCCCGCACTTCCAGCACTCTTTATTATTTTTTCGAATCTGGCCCTTTCCTTGGCCTTTAAAGGTGCCTCTGGACTTATACTCGTTACCTTCTTGCGAATCTTTTTCGTTCTTTGCCTCTTGTGAGGCTTCTTTTCGCGCGGGACGAAAACTTCTCGAGATGTCAGCTTTCTTTCCCGAAAAGCTGTTTTGATCAATTAATTTAAGCGTTTTCGCCCGTTCGATCGCGATACGGAGCAAGGTTATCCCTTCCACTTGAAGGGAGCGCTTGATCAACCCGTCGGACAGAGCGGTGACGAACTGCCGGCACGCGATCTTATCCTGCACTTCGTGAGTGCATATTGGATAAGCCTTGCGAGACAGGCGCTCCAAATCGGCACCCAGCATCGCGTAATCTTCGCCTGGGGACTGTCTCTGATTCGAAAATTGGAGGTAGTGACTCTGCGCGAGTTCACTCTCGCCAAAACGCAACTTTAACTTCGATTTGAGATCCGCGAACATGAGGAATTCAATCCCTTTATCGTCTGAATCTAAAATTGAACGCGCCTTCCCGCGTAAACATGATGCTAAGACAGCCGCCTTATCCGTCTCGCTCCACTGATTCGCGCGCGCGACAAACAGAAACTGTGAGAGGAACTCGCGGAGCGGCGCCGTCCCGTTATACGTATCGGGCTTGAGCTTTAGCCCGCGCGACGCGTGCCCCGCGTACGCGCCCTCGTCTGTTACTAACGGACGTGACGTCGCAGTCGAATTTCCACGCCGGCCGTGTTCCGCACTCGCGTCCTCGCCCGCGCCTAACACACGCGACTCTACGACACTCGAATTCTCGCGCGTGGCGCGCCCCGCACACGCGCCCTCGACCGCGTCAAGCCTGCGTGATGTCTCATACGAATTCTCGCGCGGGGCGCGCACCGCACACGCGCCTTCACCCGCGCCTAACGCACGCGACGTCTCGAACGAATTTTCCGCGGGACAGATATTATTGGAGGGACTTAGCTGTCGAGTGGCGAGCTGCTCCTCCAGGCGGGTGATCGCTGCGTCGCGTTCCCGCAGGCGGTCCTCCATCTCCTTGCGGAAGTCGCGTTGCTCCTGCCGCTCCTGTCGCCGTTCCTCGCGTCACGTCTGCAGCTCCAGAAAGACAGCCTCGTAGGCGCTCGTCTCCGTCGCGGTCGGCGCTGTGTCCTGCGAATGAGTCTCCGTCGCGGTCTGCGAACGAGTCCTCGGGGGAGTGTGCATCAACGACATCCCGTCAGAAGTCTGTATGGTACAATCAGTGCGTGTCCGGCGATCCACAGATCCGTGTGTCTGGCGATCCCGGAGGGGTCCCCAAAATGTTGCGCTCGCACACACTCTCGCACAATCACACTCGCGACCGAACGCGAGAATGAAAGATACGATCTTTCAAACGAATCAAAGCTCTTTATTGCAGTCGTAATACAGAAAGTCCAGCTGGCACGTCCGAACGGATCGACGTCCTGGGATCAACTTCGTTGTTTATCTCTTCATAGCGACGCGGCTTCCTTTTGTCATAGCTGACGGAGGCGATCGATTATATCGAACCCTCGCGCCAGCCGATTAAGCTCGCTCTCACAGTCGTGCGAGACTCGCGCATGCAATAATATATTTGATATTTTTGGTAAATTTCATATCATACATAACGATAATTAAATAATAAATCAGAAAGATATAACGTAACAACCTTGAAAGTTGTTGATGCCGTATAAATCGTATTTGGTAAGATTTCCGCTAACTCTTTGAACATTAGACAATATGTGTACTTTGATCCATCACAGCTGAAACTTGTTGCATTTGTATAACTATCACTTTTCCTGTCACAGTACGAATTAATTCAACTGTCACTTCGTATATCGCTTCATATATCGCTGATTCTTGCATATTATCGTAAACTTCATAACCAAGCAGAAAAATACGTCTGTCCACATTAAATCTTGAAAAATTAAAGTTTTCTATATCAAGCATCAGGAATTTCCATTGTTAATCGTATGCACAGAATACAGATAATTTTTTATCGAATGCGATCACTAGTTCCAAAATACCCCTATTTACTCTTTGTATGTTGAAATCTGCATACAATCTGTTCCTTGTCTATCATACAACATCGCGGCATCATTTGAAATCCCACTGGAGGTTTAGGATTCAATATGAAATATGAGACTAAAGATAAGATCTAAAAAATTCAATTATAAATTTTCAGAGTGTCAAACTTTTTAACTTAAATGTAACAATAAACATGAATTTAAAAAATTTTGTTATACCAACCTCTGAATAATTAAACAATCCAGACTGCGCTGGACCTGCTGTAAATTCCTTTTTAGACATAAGGGGAAAACGAACCAAAGACAAAGCATCGCCCAAAATCTTATTATTCACGTAATATTAGAATAGAATGTTTTATGTGCTTTTAGAATTTTCTTTCCGAAATTTACCTATAACAGAAATACATATATATGTGTATTAAAATACATATATTATTTAGTAATTGTTTGATTGTTTTATTAAAATTTGTTTTATTTCTTACTTTTATTTCTGCAATATTTTAATGACATTCTTTGTGCTTGATAATACATATAATTTGTATTTAAATCCTCTTGTTTATTTTCTTTCAATATTTTGTTAATAAAATTGCACCATTCCATTAGAAATTGTTGTGCACAACTATGAAGCATATTATTTTGTATTTCAGGACAATGAAATTTCATTCGTTGGACGATTATTATTACGATATCTTATCCACAATTGATATGTTGTCCTATTACGATGACGTGAATACACACGCAATCGCAATAAGTTAGCTTGAAACCTGTGGCTATCTAATTCCAATATTTCTGTATCATCTCTCGTGACTTTATCAGGGGCTCCGCCCCTCCTCCGCACCTCCTCCCCGCTTTATCCTAACCCAACCTAACCCCTTAATTAGATAATGAATTAAGTACCAAACGCCTAATTAGATGCAAAATTTTTGTTGAAAATCTAGTGGAAGTTGTGTGGTTGAATAATAACATTTGGGCGAAGACTTGTACTTAACCCTCCACTCTAGTTTAGGAACAAAGTTAGGTCCAAGGTCCGATATTTTTCAAACTTCTTTTGTTTATAACTTTTTAACGAGTAATGACCGACGGCTAAAACCTTCTGAAGGTCACTCAGGAGGATGATCTTGTCAACATATGTCAAGGTCAAGATCATCGAAGGGTGGTCCGTTATACTGCATAATTACCTCACATTTAATTGTTTCGCGAGTCTGAGTATCGTCTTCATCCAATAAGGCTTGCAAGTCCTTGTCTTCAAACTTTTTCGGTGGTTTCCCATGCTCCTCGTTTCTCACGTCAAAATCACCACTTTTAAATTTTTTAAACCACTCGAAGCACTGAGTTTTGCCAAGAGCATGTTCACCATATGCTTCGACAAGCATTCTATGCGATTCTGCAGCAGTTTTCTTCAAATGATAGCAGAGAACCAATGCTGTCCGCAAATCATAGTTCGTAGGCACAAAACTCGACATGTTTGAGATTATAGAAAAATATACCGGTGTATGAAACTTAGGTTATTGTGTGTTGACAAACTTCGTCAGCTGTTAGAGGGAGAAGATGGCGCTACAGAAGCGGTCTTACGGTCTTTAAACTGATAGCGAGCACCATTATAGGGAAATTCCGGTTTCATACTTCTACACCCGGTATATATATATATATATATATATATATATATATATAATATATATGGTTTTAGTAAAAGACAATTTATCACTGTTAGAGAGTGTCTGTGAGCTGAGGAGGAAAATGGGATCGGAGATAGCAAAACAGCAATAGACAATTCTTCAATTATTTTGTCTTTAATATTCCATTCGAAGCCACCGATCTCAAACCGATTCCACTCACGGCGCTCACGTCGATAACCACATATCCGACAAGTTCCAATCGTCTCTTTCTTGCATCGAGACTTCGCGAACTCTCAATACCTTGACCGTTCGAATCAATTACAAGAGTCGATAAGATGCTAAGATTCGCGCTATACAGAGAGGCAATGCTTATCCGAAAAAAAACTATTGGAGTCTTTGTTTCGAAGCGCGATAACCTTTTGACTGAGTCGGAGCGCTCTCGATTCCGGACTGACTCGCATGCGGAAGGGAAGCCTCTCGTCCCGCGAGCGGCGCTTTTCGGCTTCCGTACGCTTCTGTCACCGTGCGTTGATTATGTTGATTATTGATTATCAACATAATCAACGCACGGTGACAGAATGATTATGATTATTGTCTCGGAAATTTGTAGCCAATCAACTTGCAGCTTTTACGGAAAAGTGGCAATTTTATTGTCTACATGTTTCTCGGACCGAATTCTAGTATTGTTGACACAAGGGTTTAAAATCAATCTTTATCCGATGCGCTAGACATATGTTTTATAGACTTTTATGATAAATATCATCTAAATGTATGTTCTAATTGTAAGGTAAATTTGTAAAAATTAATGTAATTTATTTCAATATATTTTTAATAAATTATGTTAGTATTTGTAATAAACTTTAACATTTCGAAAAAATACAGTTTTTAATATAATTTGTGTTTTAAATTTAATTTTTATTTAATTCTTCTCATTTTTCAGCGTTTAATAATAATAGAAAAATAATTAAAATACAAAAAAATGGTAAAAAAATGTGTAAAAGTCAGGAATCGAACCACAGACCCAGCGCTTCGCGCGCTAGCGTCTTGCTCACTGAGCTACGCTCGGTTCGTGATTTCAATGGTATTCGAAGTTCTTATAACGACCTCGCGAAACTTTAAAAATTTTTTTCTCGTAAACGCTTGAGAGTTGCATCGTCTCCGTTTACTATTTGTTGTTTCTATATCGATACTACATTCTCACAAAAATTCACCAAAATCGGTGACCCCGAGGGTGTGGGCTTCCCTTGTTAACTCTCAGAGAATTCGCCGTTAAATGCGTAGACAATTGTTTAAGAAGGATCGTCGTCTGTCGACGCCACACGAGTGGGCCCTTTGATAGGTTCTTTCCTTTTATTTTTTGTTACTTTTTGAAAGATTTAACTTTTAACAAAGAAGGGGTTTGTCGCGACAGTTTGGCGCGACACAAACGATAATCCTAAAGTAAAACCATAAATACTGCATTTTTTGGTGTTCGGGAATTATAGGCCCGAATACGAAATTAAAATAGCCTCAGACGGCAAAGAAGATATCGAGCCGCTTATGCGAGTGCGACAGAGAGGCCTCGCAGGAATCCCCGCAGCGCCAATAAACACGAGTGTTTTTGCGCGCTTTTCGATGTGTCCTTCGCCGAAAGGCACCTACTGTCATTACCTAGAATCTAGCGCGAGACAAAGTTCTCGAACCAAAACAGCTGACCGACCGCGGTTGGCGTCAGCTGATTGGTTCGAACGAGAAAACAACGCCTTATAAGGAAATAAAATAGGATCGCTCCTCAAGACAATTGAGTTATTTTGGAATTTCTCAGGAAAGAGAGGGAACTATAAAACCCGAAGGTTCTGAGAAACTAACGCTCTTTTCCGCGAAAGCTCGATCCATCGCTTGTGGATTCTCTTGCGTGAAATTTCGTTGCGTGCGAAAGGCAGTTCGCGTTCGAGACTTGACGAAAAGGAACAAGATTGTAAATTTCGATTGTTTTATGTTAAAGGACATTCTGTGTTCTAAAGGGTGTTAACGCTAACTGCAACTAGTCCAATCCTGTTATCCTCCGCTTATTCGCGCACATTTGGTTTCCGAAACGCACTTAGCTCTCAGAGAATTCGCCGTTGAAAGCATAAATTGTTATAATGGAGGACCGTCGTCTATTGACATTACACGTGCGAACAGGCCCTTTGTTAGGTTTTATATTTCTTTCTATTTTTTATTACTTTTCGAAAGATTCAACTTTTAACACAAAAAAGGGTTACACGTGTGGGTCGCTCCGTCCCCTCCACAAGAAAAAATATATAGTTCGTTTTTCCTTGTGTTCGAATGAAAGAAATCGTGTAGTCTTCTGGACGTAACATTAAAGTACACGCAAAAATGAACCACGCGAGCATCGACTTCACATCAAAAACAAAAAAAATTAAAAATATTCGCTCTTCTTTACCTTAAATTTAACCTATAATGAATAAAAGTGAGTTGGTCAAAAAATTTCTCTTATTAGAGATTTGTTCGTACTTTTATTGCTACCATACTGTTTATTATTTTTGTCCCAGTCCCGCTATGCTCTCGATTTATGTGCCTAATCTCATATAACTTTTATATGAGTGAATGTTTCTATGAATTGACAGCTAATTAATAATTTTATACTTTTTTCTTTAATTGAGCAGAGCAGGATTTGTTTTTGTACGTACTTTACACCTGTAAAAGGATTTTTTAATCTGTAAGGCCAATTCGATGATTTCTTGTTGATGCGAAATGAACTGTTCCGTCGATATCCAGCATCCCCTTAATGAAGATAGCGAAGAAGATTGAGACAATTTTCAAATCGTGAGAGTCGAGGGGACTCACGAAAATCAAGCACCCCAAATATGGAGTTTAAAAACGTACTGCGTAAAAACGTACCTCCTCATGGTAAACTCTGGAAACTATAATTATAAGTTAACTGCAGATGTCCCAGAAAATGTATTAACATGTGTTACAATTTAGACTAATAGCTTAACATGTGTTACAATTTAGACTATAATATCT
The DNA here is from genome assembly GCA_928718305.1 of Tetramorium bicarinatum. Lineage (NCBI taxonomy): Eukaryota > Metazoa > Arthropoda > Insecta > Hymenoptera > Formicidae > Tetramorium > Tetramorium bicarinatum. The sequence continues at coordinate 17,099,558 of OV788319.1, forward strand.
TTCTCGGACATAAAAAATGCAACAGGTTTGTGGTTAATCATTTAAGAGCAGTACATCATAACACAACGTAGTATCACGTACACGATTCTGATTTTTCTCAAAATGTTGCATCACTGCAAAAAATTTACCAAAAATATATATTAAAGAACACATTTTAAGGAATACATGTATTTGTAGCTGTAAAATTTTATAGAATAATAATTAATTTATTTTTTGCAGGCGACAGTTATTAAAGCTGACCCAAGAGAAAAATGGCTCCAATAGCACAACGCTTACTAAGGGTACAAAAGAATCTATTGATTTTTCTGAATCAGTAGGATTATTATCTAATATAAAAGGTTCTAATAGTATACTCAGGTAACGCTGTGCCTGGAGCCAACGTTAAATAAAGGCACGTACGAGCAAAGTAAAGTTGACAATTGCGACGATAACCATAGTCTTGTTATCGAAAAGGTAGTCCTTCAAGACACTTCTTGTATTCAAGAAAGGTTGCATAAAAGCCGTCGCATTGTCGACATTGATTTTCTGTTTAATGAAATACACAGAACATTCAATAATCATATGCGAGGAATAGAGTGCCAATTTAGAGATTGGAAACTCGTTAATTCTCATCGCCATGGATTGCTGACGCAGTTGTTCTTCAAGTGCCAAATGTGCAATTTTGAAGACACCATCTGGTCAGAACCTATAGAATCCGAAATAATGGATGTTAATTCAGCTGCTGTAGCTGGAAGTATTACAATTGGAATTGGCTATGCTCAGCTGGAAAAGCAATGTGCCATGAATATCCCATGCATGTCCGAGCCAACATATATCAAATACAGAGAGAATTTAGTCGATAATTTTCAAAAAACAGCCGTGGAAAATATGAAAATGGCTGCCGAAATTGAAAAGCGACTCGCTCTCGAGAGAAACGATTAAGAGGCACGGTAGTGTCTCGCGCGCCAAGTTACGCGCAGCAGGGCGCCGGGACACGGCCGTGCCTCTTATACGCGAGACGTCGTATTGAAAATTCCTTCGATTATCAGATCTCATTAACGACTGAACTGATCGAATTCTAAGTAGGCTTAATCGAAAGCTTGGGGTCGAATCATATAATGAAAGTGTTTTTATTTTTATTCTACGTGAACTACGAGCGGAGATATCGCGATCTAAAGTTTAAAAAAATCTAAAATGGGTAATTTTCATTTAAGGGGATGCTGGATACCGACATTACAGCTTATTTTGTAATGAGCAAGAAATCATCGAATTGGCTTTACGGATTAAAAAAGCCTTTGACACGTATAAAGTACGAATGAAAACGTCGGGTGCCGTGCCCAATTGAAGACCGAAAAAGGCATAAAATTAAATAATTATATTAATTATCTATTATGAACAGTATCTTTTGCACTCTTGAGCTGTCAACACACAGAAACATTCACTCATATAAAGGTTATATGAGGTTAGACACATAAACCGAGGCACGGCACCCCACGGATAGGAATAACGGACACTGTGGTAGCTATGACAATACAAACAAATAACTAATAAAAGAGATATATTGACGAGATTACTTTATTCACATGCACCTACGCAGCATACATGTGGAGCGGTCAGCAGATCAGTGATTACATATATATAGTGCGCGACAATAGTTCCGAAATTTTCTAGAAGATGGCATTGGCGTGTCGGTGTGACACTTCCTTGTGTTAGTAACTTAGCACACGGAAGATTCACACATACACACTACTACACACAACCCGAGTGCGTGAGGATCATAGACTTATATAATAGACTGCGCGTTCTTATGGGCCAGCTTGCGCCGGGACCAAAGGATAGAGATAGTCTGTAAGTAGTGCTCTCTCTCTCGTACACCGCAAAGAGTGGGGAAGAGTACGAAGGGGAATCGCTATGGAGATGCATAGCAACTTCTCCTCTTCGTACCCCCACCACCTCGCGTTAGAAAGAGACATAACTACTTACGCTATTGCTCTCTCTTTCTAGTGTTGACCCCAGTTTCTCTCACGGAACGCGCAGTCTATTATATAAGTCTATGGTGAGGATACGCGCTCAGTCAAAACACGCGAACGTAAACGGAAAGAAGTTGGCCGAATTGTCAAAGCGCGCGAATTACGAATGCCTGTTCGCTCTGTGTATTTTGGAGTGTAATCGTGTATCCGTACCGTGTCTCATGACAAATGACAAGTGAGACGGACAATGTTGTGATAATTAGTGATAGTCGTGATGATTAGGGCAGCCCCGAGCGCGCCGGCCACCACGCGAGAAAGCAGCAGCGCTAATAGAACGAGATCATGAAGTCGAGCAGCGTGGAGGATCGGCTGTTAATGAATGGGTCGGACGAGGAGTCGACGCGGCGTAGCCGCAACGACTCGGATTCGAGAGAGGGCCGATTCTCGAAGAACTCCGAGTCCGAGAGCCAGTCCTCGATACCGCGCTCCAGCTCGGTCGAGCGGTTCTCCATGCGGGCCAACTACGATTCGTCGGACTTCTCGCACGCCAACTCCACGTCGAACGAGCGCATCCACTCGGACTTCTCGATCGCGAGCCTTTAGAATCTTGAAATAACATAATTTCAAAGATTCTTAGTCCCGATTTCTAATGGTATGTACAATCAAAATCAGAAGCGTCTATTTTGACGGTACTGAATGTATAAAATTGATATATATAAAATTGCATGATTATATGTATATTACATATAAAAATCAGAAGAGTCTATTTTGACGATACTGAGTATACAAAATTGATATATATAAAATAGCATGATTATATGTATAGTACATATAAAAATCAGAAGCGTCTATTTTGACGATACTGAGTATATAAAATTGCATGATTATATGTATATTACATATAAAAATCAGAAGCGTCTATTTTGATGGTACTAAGTATATAAAATTAAAATATAAAACTGCATGATTATATATTATGTATAAAAATCAGAGGCGTCTGTGGTCTGACGGTACTGATTATAATAAAAATCAGAAGCGTGTATTTAACGGAACTGAGTATATAAAATTAAAATATAAAACTGTATGATTATACAGGGTGTCCCACAATGAATGGCCAACCCGTCAATGATACATAGTTTGCATCACACTGAACAGAAAAGTCTTATACCATTTTACGAATGGCGCAATATTAATCGAGTTATTAATTGTTAAAAATCGGAAGCATCTCGTTTTTAGGATGGTACTGGTTATTACAAATATTTATAAATTTGATTCGGAGAGACGAAAAAAATTTATTCGTTGCGTTCTCACGGGAATGAATATTGGAGGGACCCATTTACTGTTCCCAATATTCAAAATCATATTATCTTGAAATAACGTAATATTATTTCAAAGATTCTCAATTTTGAACGATATAACTAAATTAGAAGCGTCTATTTGACGGTACTGATTTTAATAAAAACCAGAAGCATCTTGTTCATGGTACTGGTTATTACAAATATTTATAAATTTGATTACGAGAGACGAGAAAAATTTATTTGTTGCATTCTCACGAGAATGAACGTTGGAGGGACCCATTGACTGTTCCCAATATTCAAAATCATAGAATAATATGATTTTATATAATACTATAATTTTAGTCACACTTCAAGACAAAACTAGTATTATACAAATTATTGAATATATTTCTTTCATAAAATATAATAAAGTCGTTATATTATTATATGTATTAAAATCATACGCGACTTTAATATTTATTAAAATATTATCAGGATGAGGGGCCCACAATTTGTAGGGCGGCCCTGCAGTGCCTGGTAAAAGGAAATTCGGACGCTCTAGCCGTCTCAGAACATCGAGAATCTTGGCAACACCGAGATTCTTGGTAACAATGAGAGGAAAAGGATGAAATATCATATATCCTGCTCGTATCGTAAACAATCGAGGCATCAACATTGCACGCACAAACGCGCAATGTATACATGCTTGAGCTAGGATCGATAATGTAGGAAATTTTTATACCATATTCTAGATTATCGACCCCGATCAAGTTTCGTCGTCACTCCAGCATCCCCTTAAAGAACGTCGTCGTCTCCGTCTCCTCCTTCGCCCCGACTAGTGGTGGGAAAATGTCCAGGTTCACTTTTTTAACGCAAGAGCGCCACTGTTACGCGGCGTCTGCCCTGACTGAGCTGCACGGCTGAACTAGGGCAACTCAGTGCAGTTATAACGAGAACCGACCCATAACCTTTAATGTGTCATCCAACGGATTTGGCGGCATCGGGGCATGCGTAGGGATCGTGCCAGGCGACCCCCGTCAACCGGGGTGTCCAGGTCGCGAAGATCGCGACACAGAGATGCGCCACGAGAACCAACGGGTTCGGCGGCACCGGAGCACGCGTAGGGACCGTGCCAGGCGATTCCCGTCAACAGGAATGTCCTGGTCGCGAAGATCACGACACAGAGGTGCGCCACGAGAACCGACGGGTTCGGCGGCATCGGGGCACGCATAGAGACCGTGCCAGGCGGCACCCGTCAACCGCGGTGTTCAAGTCGCGAAGACTTCGACGTGGGTATCCGCCACGAGAACCAACAGGTTCGGCGGCACCGGGGCACACGTAGAGATTGTGCCAGGCAACCCCCGTCATACCATAGCACGGAACAGATTCAGAATTGTGCACATACGCGTTACCCTTCAGTCCAAGCGTGTACATTGGTTACGTAGTTCATGTACACGTTTTCGTGATATTACTCTCTTTCGCCAATTATCAGATTCATGAATTCATACTTTTTAAATAGAATTATTATTTATAATATATATTAACAAATCCCATTTTGACATGAAAAGTAGACGTAGCGAAATGTTTTTTAAATAATATTTTGTAAAAACGTAGAAACATCGAAATAATCGATGTCGAGATTCTTTCAAATCGCACGAAAAATCTACGCCTCAAAAAAAAATAATAATTACTACAAAATGTGTGAAATTCTAACAAAATTACCTTTTCAAAAAAAGGTACAAAAATGCGCCAAGTATACGCGCCCAAAAAACGCCTAAAAAATTACGCCTCAAAAAAGAATCCTTCCACAAAACTACGCCTAAAAAAAGAACTCTTGTATTAATTACCTTTGTACAAAAAAGGTTTTTTCTACAAAAAATGTGATATCAAGGAAGTGCGCCAACTATAAAAATGGATAGTTCATGATACTCTTTGGTTAGTGTTTATAGTCTGTAAGAAATAAAGGAGATAATATAAAGCAAACAAATAAGTATTTTTATACAAATAATTATTTAATACAAATAAATATTTTAATATATAAATATTTAAATACTATACATAAATCTTTTATAAATAAATATTTGATCGCACGCACGCACGCAGTAAGAGAGAGAAAGAGAGAGGTAGGTAATTAAGATATTTATTCGGTATGAAAGATAATAATTTTAACACATAATTATTTGAATACAAATAAATTTTTTTTTAAATACTTGGCGCCGCCAAACCGAATAAATTAATTAACTAACCTTCTCTCGTAACTATTTTAGTTTAGAGAAAATATTTGTTCTGAACTTTTCTCATGAGTAATAATAAAAGTTTAGTTTTGTTCAATTTCATCGAGCGTTTTGAGACACAAGATATTTTTGATATTCTTGAAAAAATATTATTTGATCGTACGTTCATTATCATCATGTAAGTTACGCATTTCTGCTAATAAAAGTAAATGGAATATGTACATTATTAATAAATATGCATAATGTATTGCATAAATGGAACATATTCCTTAGTAAATATAAAGTACAAATTAGCTTACTTATAAATAAAAAAGTTTGAGTAATGCTAATTATTTGCCGAGATATTATTCTACATATTCTATTTACTTTGCAAAAATGGCTATAATCGCAACTGACGTAATGATAACGTAATAAACATATCAAATAAACTTCAAGAGTATTAAAAATATCCTATATTTTTCAGAATTCAATGAGAATAAAAGTAAATGTAATTTCTATTATTACTCATAAGAAAATTTCATAAAATTTATTATCTGTTAAAGCTACCGTAATTGCAAGCGGTTTGTAGGAAAATAAAAGAATACTAATTGCACATATATAAATTGCATACTTTTTTATTGTTTACTATAAAATAGAAACAAATAATCATATTACTAAAATAAGTATCTATGTAATAAGAAATTGTTATATTTATTTTATTATTACAAATATATATATATTGTTACACTCGCCACACGCCCGAGAGCTCTCACTCGGTTAAATTCGCGTACGTATTCGCGCTCGGAAAGAAGGAAAGGCGATAACAGAGACAACACCAACTTTATTAGTCTAAATACAGAATCGGGCCGACGGAAGATAAGCGGGACGTGCTCCTGTCAAGAAGCCCAGCGGGAAAATCACTCTTCACTCTTGTTGACGTCCCTAGGCAACCGCTCGATGCCGCCGATCGAAAATATCGAACGGCCGCTAGCAGGCTCGCGCGAACGGAGAGAATACCGGATGGCGCTCGTAACAATATATATATATATATATATATATATATATATATATACACGTTACACACATACATACATATATACTTATATGTGCATAACATTGCCAATACGCAGGGACGCTCATAAGTAAGTGAACACCACTTGAGTGGGGCCCACAATTCGTATGGGCGGCCCTGCATTGGATAATGAAACGAAATTCAGTCGCTCGAGCCATCTCGGATCGTCGAAAATTATACATTAGGAGCGAGAAGGACAGAACAACAAAGCATCTGTCCTCTTCTACTCTAAAAATAGCGTGGCGGCGAGCGCACACGGACATGGCGTGCGCTCGCCACCTCTTTAGTGTGAGTTCCACGCATACATTCTCGCTCCTTAGATAAGTTATAGACAGAACGCGGAATTAGAAATGTCGATAATACCGACATTTCCTCGCGCCTACATTATCGACCTCGATCAAGTTCGAGCGTCACTTTAGGATCCCCTTAACAAAATTGGACAAAGAAATTCGTGAAAAACGACCAGAATTGGCAAATCGGAAAGGAGTCGTCTTTCATCATGGCAACGACCGATCTCATACATCATTAACAATTCGAAAAAAATGATTATGCCTTGGCTGGGATATTTTGCCCCATCTTCCGCATTCACCGGACCTAGCACTCTCCGACTATCACTTGTTCCGATCGTTGCAGAACTCTTTAACCCTCCCTGCGTATGAGTTTTCGCCGACTAAATCCCTTGCGAATGCACAATTTTTTCTGTAGCTAGATAGTTCATGCAATATGTTATTTTCGGGGGTTTGGGGGTCGCTGATTACGAATCTGTCGTCAGAATTCAAAATTTCAAGATGACGGATCCAATATGGCAGCAGTAAAAAAGTGATCTTTTCAGGAAATTCGAATATTTCTGCTCGAAGCGACTTCCAAATTATTATTCAGAGTTTCTTGGGGTGATTGATCACGACCCCAAAAACCCGAGTATGATTTCTGGAGCCAATTCGTTAAAGTTTTAGACACCTAACACCAAAATGTCCTCCAGTAAATGAGTCATGAGCTTCTTCTAAAATCTGCTTAATGCGGTTTCATGGCACAATCAGCTGAAGGAAACTTGTGGCGTTTGTTTAAGTTAGTGAACTCCCATCTCTTATACAGGATCCCATTCTTTAAAACGAGGGCATCCCAATAAGACTAATATATCCGCGTTGAATCGTCCCAGGAAGTTACCTCTGTGTGAGACGGGCGAACATCCGTTGCTTTGCTTCGATAAATCAAGGAGATCCTAAGGTTCTCTTCCTGTTCTTAACACCAAGTATTCAAATTTTCTCCCTTTAGAGAAATACGAGCTATGAGCTTGCTTTGTTCCTCAATTTTCCTTTCCACTCTAGCACAATATTCGCAGCTTGAAATCTCACATTGCCTTCTAGAAAGTCCATCGACATTTCCGTGAGCCCGGCCTTTACGATGTAAAACTTCAAAATTAAACTCTTGGAGTCTTTCCAGCCAGCTAATTGCTCTTCCAATTCCTTAAATGACATTAACCATTTAAGAGAGATATAATCAGTGCGATTGAGAAGCTTGTGCCCTAAGAGATAATGGCGAAAGGATTTAAGCGAATCCACTATCGTTAAAAGTTCGCGTCGAGTCACGCAATAATTCCTCTCGAGTTTGCTTAAAACACGACTATAATAGGCAATTATCCTCTCCCTACCGTCTTATTTCCGTGAACGCATTGCTCCAATACCTATATTTGAAGCATCCGTATCAAGAATAAATTCATTTTCCCCCTTTGGAAAAGAAAGAACACAGGTCGAAGATAATGTTCGTTTTAATTCCTCAAAGGCACTTTTCTTTCCAAATGAATTTAATCTGCTTTTTGGTTAAGGTAAACAAGGGTTTAGCTAGAGAGGAAAACCCACTGATGAACCTGCGATAGTACGAGTAAAACCCTAGGAAACTCTGCAATTGGTTTTTATTGTGAGGAACTGACCAATCTTTTACAGCGGTAATCTTTTCCAGATCAGTCGTAACGCCTTCCGGAGAAATGTCCGAGATATTTCACGTTTTTACCGAAAGAACACATTTCTTTTTTAAATTTAATTTTTAAATTAGCCGCATGGAACACCGAAGAAACACCCTTTTCAAATTTTCCAGAATCTCAGAAAAATCTTTCCCGAAAACGATCACATCGTCAAGGTAAACAAGATAAATTTTGGATAATAATTCTTTTAGCACCTTTTCTATCAAACATTCGAATGTTGCAAGTGCATTACAAAGCCCGAAAGGCATTTAAATTGCCATAAAACATTCCCGATTGAAAACGCGGTTTTCTCTCTATCCTCGGAATGGAGCTTTATTTGCCAGTACCCACTCTTTAGATCTAAAGTGGAGAACCAAGCATTACCTGCGAGTTGATCTAGTATTTCGTTTATCCTAGGCAAGAGGTAATAATCCTTTTTAGTAATTGCATTCAGTTTTCTATAATCCACGCAGAATCTCAGGGATTCATATTTCTTTTTAACCATAACGGCAAGCGAGACCCAAGGACTTTGAGATTCCTCCATCACCCCTTTTTCCTTCATTTCTTTTAAAATCTTGTTAACCTCGTCCTGCATCTGAATTGCAATTTGGCGAGGAGCCTGTTTTATGGGATTGGTTACTTCAATTACATGTTCTATTACATTTCAGTTTCCAGCCACAATCTCCTCAGAAAACACGTCTTAATATTCATTTAAAAAATCTACGAAAATTTCCTTTTGAGAATTATCTAGGTTCTTAGAGTTATTCTCGAAAAGTTCTTTCAAGAAAAGAGGAACTTTTACAGAAAAATCCTTAATTCGCGAACAATTAAAAACTTTCCCCTCTGAAGAACCAAAAGCGGACTCAAAAATATTTTCTAAATTTACAGCCTTGAGGAAATCGACACCTAAAATACAATCTTCACTCATTTCGGCAATAAATATGGAATCTCTACTTGTTTTTTCCTAATTTGAACTTCTAAAACAACTCTAACTCCTACAAAAGCTTTTTCACCTGTTGAATATCTGAGATTGTAGTTTTCTTCAAAAATTTCCTCGTTTCCTTCCACTACAAATTTTCGATTAACAATGGAGACATAGGAACCCGTATCTATTCTAAAAACGCAATCAATTTTATCCAGTCTCCCTGGAAAACAAAAATAATTAGAACCCTCGCTTAGTCTATTAACAAGAAACTCATTAACAATCGGGGGATTAACCTTAAGAGTTGTTCCCTTCCTGTCGCACAGTGTACGTTTTTGGACAAAAATCGCTCGTCAGCGTAAAACATAACCAATCTTAATGAATTTTTTTTTAAATACGGGGTAAAACTTTAGCAATAATAAGATACTGCGGAAAATCGGATACTTATAAACCTAACCTATAAAAAACGTATGTAATTTATATGAGCTAGACACTCATAAACTTAAAAATTTTGTAATCCAAACGTGTAATTAGAAACACCTCAATCTATAAAAATTCTGAAATTCTCGAACGTTAAACTCGTTTCTTTACTTAATCCCAAATCACGAAACCCTCTAGCCCCGAAACTTATCAACCTTCCAACTTTGAATGTTCAAACCTTTGACCCTTCTGTAGTAATATTCCAGTGGGATACTATTGTGGAATCGAATCCGTGAATGCATACTATGCCATCACGAGGTTTTGTTAATGATTTGACTGCCTTTTGTTCCATTGTTAAATTTCATTATTCCTCTAATAACAACAGTTAAGCTCCTTAACCAACGACAAAGTAGCAGTAGTGAAAGAAGTTTTTAATTTTTTTAACTTTTATTTTTTATAATTTTTTATTGTTTTTAATTTTATAATTTTTTTATATTTCATAATTTTAGAATTTTTTTATAATTTTAGTTTTTTTATTTTTGTAAATAATTAATCCTTATAATATAATTGATTTATTAATCATTCCATTTGTACTGATTTCAAGATATTTTATCTTTATTTATATTTATTAAAACTTATATCATAATAACATTTCTTCAGCTTCTTTTGTCAATGATTTCATCTTCTTAATTTCTTTTATTCTTAGAGAGCTAATTAAGGGATCTGATGAGATTAACATATAACGTAAAATGTCTTTGTTAGTCATTTTTCTGTCTGACATTCTGCTGTGCTTAGCTCGAGCTTTACGAAAAATCTTATTATTACCTTCCGCTGGTTCTTCTGATAGCCAACCAAACGGTAAATCAAATGACCTGATAATATCACTTCCATGAATGAGAACTTTATGAAGTGATGGTGGCATCTTGTACCAACCATATAGTTGTATACAAAGCTTTGCGGTTTGGAAGCAATATGTTTTGAACTTATCACAATTGATCATCTTGCCACAAGTTAAAACTTGCAAGATATTATGCAATCTCCGTATCAATCCTTCATCTAAATCTGTTAATTTGTATATTTCACTGGCTTGGGCAAAGAAGGAACGAGCAAGATTACCTGTATTCGTTGTTCCAAAACCTTACTTTACAATATCTACAGATAATGACAAAGTAGATTTCAGAACATTTTTTATTTTCTTTTTTCTCAATTCCTTCAATCGTTTTTCTTCAGTTGTAGTCGCTGAACTTTTTTTAAAATCAAAATTGTATGCTACATGCAATAAATATTCCATAAATCATATCCAACAATGAAGTGTAGAAAGCCCAAATTTGTAGTTATCTTCATTACATGGAAGCGATTTTACATAATCTAAATTGTTAATAAATTTAGGCCCAATTACACAAATATTGCAGCAAGTTGAAGCTTTCTGACCAGTTAGCACATTGCAAACCTTTCCATCTATCATTGTGCACATAAGATCAAAGCTTACTTTGAATGACAGACCAGTTAAATTGAAACAATAAGTTTCAACTTTTTTTAGAAGGTCTGTGTAATATTGGAATTCACTAAGTACATGTGCATTAGTTTCTTTGACAAATTCAAATTTGATTATTCGGCAAAAATGGACTGATGATGGTGTTTTGTTAGTCCAAATAACATAATCAGCAGCTTTCAACTGAAGAGGAGCGAAAGAAATTAAAAACACAGCATTGTCTGAATGAGTAATACCTCTTTCTTCAAAGTTACTTTTGTTATTCAAATGTCTATCAACACAAGCTCCATTTTCAACATAACCATTATTCTCTTCATCTTGTTTGTCGATATCATTCTCATCTTTATTATACATATCGTCTTCACTTGACTCATATTCATCATCAATTGGAGATATCTTATATTGATTCGACCACTTTTGCCGAGTAGTTTGTTGCCCACTCGCACCGTCCATTCCCCATTTGCCAACAAGTACTAATTTTTCATTAGACAACTGCTTCAATATATCTATATTGAACTGTGAAAGAATTCTTTTTGTTGTGTGCTCTAATAGGGATATTAAATGTACACTCGCTCCTGAATCGGATAATTCCACATGTTCCGGAAAACAATTTTTTCTTGCTCGAATAACAGTTTCATAAGAAGGAAATAAATTAGTACCATAAATTCTTTTATTATGGATTTTTAGTTTTTTGTATTTCCTTACTGTCAAGTCTACGTCCATATTGTTAGTTTTCATTTCTAAATCAGAGTTAGAATCTGTTTCTTTTTTTTCCAGTGCTTTAATTAACTCTTCCTTACTAGAAGTTGAAACGAGTTCTTGTGCACGCCTATTTTTTGTTCTTTTTGAACTCTGTTTAAATGATAGACGTCGACGACCTTTCCGTACAATAGGAGATATAACTGAATTATCAGATGTACTAACATTTGGCATACTATTATCAAATTCATTTGGAAGTTCCACCAAATCCTGTTCTAAAAATTTTGCATACTTAACCAAGAACTGTTTCTTATTTCGCGTGGTCTGTTTCCACTTCTTGAGGTACTGTGGAAGGAAGTTATTTAGTAACCTGCTTTTTATCTGCAATAACTGATGATTAGTATAAGAATTTGTAGTTTTTATATATTCTATAATTTCATCAATTTTATCGTTTGTTTTGTCTGAATTAGATTTCCAAATCATATTACATAAAGTCAAGTTACTAATTTTATAAAGCATCTTAGTATGATGTAAATGAAAACAATTTATGATTGATATTAAAAAGTAAGCTGGACAGACTTAACAGTACTTTATGGAAGTATTTTACAGAAAGAAACTTGAATAACTAAAGAAACTTAAATAACTTATTATAGGAGTAATTGAGAAAACTAAAAATATTGGTTATAAAAAATGTTTTATTACAACACAAATAGACAAATTTTTTTTTAAAATATTCGACAATAACATAACTGCACAAAGAACTTTTGAATACTGAATCACACATACTTTTATGTACAATTCGATTCTTGTATTTTGAAGTTCAAAACTATCTTAGATAACTACTTCATAATGAAACGCATGTAGGTAAACGTAGAGCAGAATTTTTATTCATGCAAATTAATTTGGTATTAAGTGAATTACTGAAATAATTTTTTATTTGTACATAAATGGAAAAGTATAATTTCCGCTAATTTGTAAGACTCAAACTATAATATTAACAAAAAGAATACGTTTATTCGCCAAAAATAAATTCCATGAGAAAATTGATTGAAAAAGACAAATAATCGAGTAGCAGTTCCGCATTCCGTGAGAGACTGGGATCAGACTGGGATAGATTTATAAACTTGAAAGATTGACTGCGCGTCTTATGGGCCAGCTTGCGTCCGGACCAAAGAATATACTAAGTCTTGTTTTTCGCACACTACAAAAAGTGGGGAGTAATATGGAGGGGAGTCTCTATGGAGACGCATAACAACTTTTTCTCTTCGCATCCTCACCACCTCGCGTGTAGAAAGAGACATAAATGCTCTTCCTTCCTAGTGTTGATTCTAGTCTCTCACGGAATGCGGAATTGCTACTCGATTATTTGTCTTTTTCAATCAATTTTCTCATGGAATTTATTTTTGGCGAATAAACGTATTCTTTTTGTTAATATTATAGTTTGAGTCTTACAAATTAGCGGAAATTATACTTTTCCATTTATGTACAAATAAAAAATTATTTCAGTAATTCATGAAATCATTGACAAAAGAAGCTGAAGAGATGTTATTATGATATAAGTTTTAATAAATATAAATAAAGATAAAATATCTTGAGATCAGTACAAATGGAATGATTAATAAATCAATTATATTATAAGGATTAATTATTTACAAAAATAAAACAAAAATAAAATTATAAAAAAATTATAAAATTATAAAATATAAAAAAATTATAAAATTAAAAACAATAAAAAATTATAAAAAATAAAAGTTAAAAAAATTAAAAACTTCTTTCACTATTGCTACCTTGTCGTTGGTTAAGGAGCTTAACTGTTGTTATTAGAGGAATAATGAAATTTAACAATGGAACAAAAGGCAGTCAAATCATTAACAAAACCTCGTGATGGCATAGTATGCATTCACGGATTCGATTCCACAATAGTATCCCACTGGAATATTACTACATAAGGGTCAAAGGTTTGAACATTCAAAGTTGGAAGGTTGATAAGTTTCGGGGCTAGAGGATTTCGTGATTTGGGATTAAGTAAAGAAACGAGTTTAACGTTCGAGAATTTCAGAATTTTTATGGATTGAGGTATTTCTAACTACACGTTTGGATTACAAAATTTTTAAGTTTTATGAGTGTCTAGCTCATATAAATTAGCTCATATAAATTACATACGTTTTTTATAGGTTAGGTTTATAAGTATCCGATTTTCCGCAGTATCTTATTATTGCTAGAGTTTTACCCCGTATTTAAAAAAAAATTCATTAAGATTGGTTAAGTTTTACGCTGACGAGCGATTTTTGTCCAAAAACGTACACTGTGCGTCGAGAGCAACTAGGCCTTGGTCCCTTGCTGAGACATTCGGTCTGAAAATGTCTTTCCGCAGAGCCAGTATTCCTTTGGATTTATAGGGTTTTTACTCCCTTTGCAAAAGTATTCCCCTTTATTTCATTTCTCCCCCCTCCCCTCTGTTCCTTTCCCATTTTCTTTCTTTTGAGAGAATTTTTCCTCCGAGGATTGATGCTCAGAATTTCCAAACCGTTCTCTCTCAAAACATTCCCTTTGAATAGTTTTGATCGTCCCCTCTCTCTCTCTCTCTCTCTCTCTCTCTCCCTCTCTCTCTCTCTCTCTCTCTCTCTCTCTCTCTCTCTCCCTCCCTCCCTCCCTCCCTCCCTCCCTCCCTCCCTCCCTCCCTCACTCTCACTCACACTTCTGACAGCTAACCATAGGGGATCGATAATATCGATTTCCGTGGTCAGTTGTTAATGACAGGCGCGAAGATTCGGCTCAAGACGAGGACTGAGATAACGCGGGCACAACAGTATCTTCATCTTTTTCGCGGTAATCAACAGCTGCAGTCGTGGTTCGTCGCGTTCGAATTGATGCTGAGGCTATTTGACTGATATGTTTTTGTTTAGCTTTTTAATTTGTGACGACACCGTAAAGTGTCATCACTAAACCCCCCGGGCCGACCATCCGCCCAGCACGGGGACACGGCGTGCGCAAAACCCACGAGGAAACACGATCCCACCATGGACCGACGCGTGGAAGGGGCCGCCGAACCGGTATATAAGCCGGCTCGCACGGAGAGCCGGCATCAGTTCCCGACCCGTGATCCTTTCCGATGTTGGCCTCCCGAGGATTCCTAGCGAATCCTACACCAGCTTCCGATACCCGCAGTCGACGAAGACGGCTACGGCCTCTTCGCAGCCCGGGACACCCGGCGTTCGACTTTCTGTCGTTTCCTACAGTCGACGGAGACGGCTACGACTTCTTCGCAGCCTGGGACACCCGGCATTCGACTTCCTGTCGTTTCCTGCAGTCGACGGAGACGGCTACGACCTCTTCGCAGCCTGGGACACCCGGCATTCGACTTGCAACCGCCGGCCTGTCCGGCGAACACATCGCGTTCCGTCGAGACCGCAAATTTTACACCGCGAGAAATACGCCCCGCGCCGCCCGCTACGGGGCCGTTTAGCAGACTCACTCGCCGCGTTTCCGAACCCTGGGTCCCGACGAGTCAATCCGCGGCAAATCAAGAACGCACCGTTACAAATTGTTTAGCTCTACTTGGTTTTTTGACTTTTGTTTCTTCTTATTAGATGAGCATATTTTTGGTTGAGAAGCTTTTTGCCTTTTTTCATTCAGATCAATTTCTTACATTGATTCGTCATAAGTCAATATAGTTATCTTGCCTGGCTTACGATCACGACGTGATCCTTCTTTCCGTGGTAGAGCTTTAAGAATAGGTCTTATTGTCTCGAGTATTTTATCAAAATCTGATTTGAAGTTCCTGGAGTAAATGTATTGAGTGAATGTATTTCAGTGTCGTCAATATCCGAGTCTGTCGGAGTTGATGTATTAGGCACACTTTTAGCATTCATATCAGCGACTGTTTGGTTCAATGAATTTTGTTCGACAGCAACATTCACCGCATTCACCTAACCTAACCGCAACTAGGTTTTTTTTCCCTAATATTATCTTGTAAATTATAAGATCGATCCATAGTTAAGCATAAAATCTTTTTCTTGAAAAATTGTTGGATGAAATGGTCAGATATCCATAGCGCAAAACGCTGACGTTGTATTAATTTCTGTTGCAGCGATTTCTAACGCATGCGAAACAAGTTCAGGAATATCAAAGATTTTCATTACACGACCGGAATTCATCACCATCCAGTTTTGGCACAAATTGTTCAATGCGCTTTTAAACGGACCGTAAACAGCCAGGTCTAAAGGTTGCAATCTATGTGAACAATGTGACCGAAAAAAAGGACATATATTCTATTTTCTTGGCAAAATTTCTAAGCTTTTAACAAGCGATGGAACTCATAGTTGTCCAGAAGCAACAATACTTCATTTTTTGGAGTTGAACAAGCATATTTTTGAAAGTGCTTCAATAATTCCAAAAAAAATATGCAATCATCCAATCACTTGGGTTGGCACCACCACTTGATCCAGGTGGTTCACCATTGAGAAAATGTTGCTGGAAACGCAAGCGAGGGAAAACCATAAACGGTGGTGTGCGCATTCCTACAACTGAAATTGCAACAGCACTTGTCACAAGTTGACCGCGTTCTGCAGATGTTATCTGTCCAACTTGTTTCATTCCTCGACGACTTATAACACGCTGTGGTATATGAGCCGTAGTGACGCCGGTCTCATCTACACTCCATATGTTCTGTGGCTCGTACATTTTTCCGACGATTGTTTGAAGTAATTGAAAAAAGCTGTTTACGTTCGTTGGATTAAAAGCGGCTGCTTTCGTCAAAGTTGTTGCTTCTGGCATACGAATTGAAAGCGTTGGGTGGCGTTTTAAATACCCACTCAACCAATCCTCGCCAGCTCTCAGATTGTTTTTTCAATTTTCTGAAACAGACAGCTTTAATTTCATTATATACTTATATGCCAATTCTCGAGCTTGCCCAGGTGTTGTACCAAAATAAATATCAGACGAACGCTTCAAATATTCTTCGAAAGCTTTCTCTTGCTCTTCATTAAAAATCTGTAAAAAATTGAAAAAATTTTAGTATCGTTTTATATTGAATAACATTACAGAAAATGAACTCACCGATTTTCGACCTTGTCGTTCGATTTTAATCTCAAGGGATAACGATACCTTTTCAACTGGTTGCAACATTGTTGCCTCAGATGATGTTGCTGTTGATTCTGACGTAGTAATTGTTGTTTCGTCAGGAATGTGGTGACGACGATGCAATAATAATGTGCTGCGAGGAATATCAAAATTACGTGATGCAGCTCGCAATGACATTTCTTGAGACATTGCTTGCACTGTACGACGAAGAATATCACTTCTTTTAATAGTTTTCCGTTTATATTTTCGAACCATTTTTCACTGAATTAAAAAATTACAAAAAAATATGAGAATCAACTACAAAAATCTTTAAACAATGAAAAAAATACTTTCTGTATGTCGAAAAATGCAAAATACGCAAAATAGAGTCGGTTTTACTCCGATTTTTGGAGGTCGCATTTGCCCCGATCCATGTTTCTTACTTTAAAGATCTATCTTAACTTTAATACCGAGGATGCAATAAATTTCCCCCTTCTCTAGGAAATCTTATTGTATACTATTAATAAAAAAACACTTACCTTTGAACTCCGGATCTACACTAATAACTTTAACTAAATTTCTGTGAAGGGAAAAAATTAAATCAGGGACCTCAAAAATAATGTATTGGTTATAGCTCAAACATTTCAAAATCAAATTCTTTAATTGTATGTCACCAAAATACTGCTAAATAAAAATGCCTCTAATGGCATTTCCTTTTTTCGATATATGATTACCTTTTTGAGTTAATAAGGGGGATCGGATTAGCCCCGGTCTTCTGTAATTATATATAGTATTTTTTTTTCATGGTGTCGCTCTGACCCATAGCTAGACCAGTAAAGTTATCGAAAAAGCATCTACTGGAAATAGGACCAGAGCATAAAAAACTATTAGGCATAAAAAGCACTTTCCAAAAGTCAATTCTTAACAAATTGTTTATAACAATACAATAAATTGTAATACTTATTATTCTTTATACAAACAATGAACGAAATAAGAAAAGCTGCATATTTCTTTTGTAACTTTTTCCGTAGAATCGATTATCATAATTAGTTTTTTTATACTCGATTTTTAATAAATTGTTTATAATAATTTGCAAAATTGATTTTTGCAAAGTGATTTTTATGTCTACGATAGTTTTTCATGCTCCGATCCTATGTCCAATAGTTGTTTTTTTCGATAACTTTACTAGTCTAGCTACGGGCCAGAGCGACATACAATAAATTGTAATACTTATTATTTTTATTACACAAACAATGAACGAGATAGAAAAGCTGTATACGTTTCTTTTGTAACTTTTTCCGTAGAATCGATTGGCACAATTAGTTTTTTTATAGTCAATTTTTAAGAAATTGTTTATAACAATTTGTTGCAAAACTGATTTTTGTAAAATAGTTTTTATGTCTACAATAGTTTTTCATGCTACGGCCCTAATTCCAATAGTTGCTTTTTCGCTAATTTTATTAGTTTAGCTATGGGCTTTAATGGATTAAGAGCATCTATTTCTATAATACATAAATTAGAGCTTTATTGAGACTACATTCAACGTGTATATGCGAAGAAGTATCATGCTTTGATTACTTGAAGAATGAACTTTAAGGGGATGCAATGACGGCCAAACTTGATCGGGATCGATAATCTAGAATATGGTATAAAAATTTCCTACATTATCGATCCTAGCTCAAGCATGTATACATTCCGCGCTTGTGCGTGCAATGTTGCCGTCTCGATTGTTTACGATACGAGCAGGACAGATATATGACCTTTCGTCCTTTTCCTCTCATTGTTGCCAAGATTCTCGATGTTCTGAGACAGCTAGAGCGTCCGAATTTCCTTTTACCAGACACTGCAGACGCTCTATAAATTGTGTGCCCCTCATCCTGATAATATTTTAATAAATATTAAAATCGTGTATGATTTTAATACATATAATAATATAATGACTGTATTATATCTTATGAAAAAAATATATTCAATAATTTGTACTATATGACTTGTATAATACTAATTTTGTCTTGAAGTGTGACTAAAATTATAGTATTATATAAAATCATATTATTCTATGATTTTGGATACTGGGAACAGTGAATGGGCCCCTCCAACGTTTATTCCCGTGAGAACGCAACAAATAAATTTTTCTCGTCTCTCCGAATCAAATTTATAAATATTTGTAATAACCAGTACCATTCTAAAAACGAGATGCTTCTGATTTTTATTAACGTCAGTACCGTCATATCACAGACGCCTCTGACTTTTATATATAATATATAATCATGCAGTTTTATATTTTAATTTTATATACTCAGTACCGTCAAAATAGACGCTTCTGATTTTTATATGTAATATACATATAATCATGCAGTTATATATATATATATATATATATATATATATATATATATATATATACAGGGTGTCCCATTTTAAAGGACCCACTCAAATATCTCAGAAATACTGCGTTAAATCGAAAAATGTTTCATACAAAAGTTTTTTTACTTCGAGGGGAACATAAGATAGTACTATCAATTTGATCTTTGATAATCATTTGATGATTACGTGAAGGTCACCTTCAATTTCTTAAAAGGAACTCCCCATTTTTCATTACATGTTCTTGTAGCTTATCTTGAGAGCTTTCCAAAACACTATAATAAAATATGTTTTTGTCAAGTACTTTTCGAGATAATTTAAATTTTGTCATGACAAAAATCTTTGAAATTATGTTATTTCAAGATTCTAAAGGTTCGCCACCGCGATCGAGAAGTCCGAGTGGAAGCACTTGTTCGACGTGGAGTTGGCGCGCGAGAAGTCCGATGAGTCGTACTCTTTAAATTTCTTAGAGCGATAATTCACTCAAAAACTTGAGTGATTGGACGAATCACTCAAATTTGAATGATTTTTCACTCATATAGTGTGAATTCTCTTATTTTTTGTTGTAGAGTGTAAGATTCACTCTGAGAACTGGAGTGAATATGTCTGTGCTCTATTTTGTAGAGTGATATTTTCACTCTATGTAGTGTAAAGTGAATATTTTTACTACATGAAGAGTGAGTAAAGCACGAATGAGCCTGCCATATTAGCAAAAACCATCGTCACTATCGTCTCGCCGTTTCTCGATGTTAGTCGTTCGTGTGTCTTGGCACAAGAGTTGGTATATATATTTTGAACGAATTGATTGAACAAATTAATATAATTAATATAGAAATTCTTCCAACATTTCTTCCAGAGGAAAGTTCTTATAAAAATTTATGTAGTTTATTTATCAAACGCGTTTTAGATAAAGAATAGCTTGTAAATTAGATTGTGTTTCTAATTTAGGTTATGAAAAAAGAAGACTTTTAATTTGTAGCCGGCTTTTACACTGAGATAGCAAGCTATGTGTGACGTGCAATTTCGATTAGTTGAAGTGAATAAAAATGACATTGTTTTTCATTTCAACTACTCGAAGCTTCATGTTACACATAGCTTGCTATCTCAGTGTGAAAGTCGGCTTAGAATTAAAATTTGAACTGGCTAAGAGTGAATATGTTTACCCGTAACAATTGAGTAAAAAATTCACTTCATGAAACAGTGAGAACTTTATTCTTTGATTGAATGAATTATTCACTTCGAAACAAGTAATATGTTCACTCTACATTAAAGTTAAACAGTTACTTTTATGAAAAGTCAATTTTCATTGTTTAGGAGTAGCAGTACTTTCACTATCGCTTGAAGTGAATATTCACTTGATTAGAGTTATATTTTACTCTAAGAAATTTAGAGAGTAGTTGGCCCGCATGGAGAACCGCTCGACCGAGCTGGAGCGCGGTATTGAGGACCGGCTGTCGGACTCGGAATTCTTCGAGAACCGGCCCTCGCTCGAGTCCGAGTCGTTGCGGCTGCGCCGCGTCGACTCCTCGTCCGACTCGTTCATCAGCACCCGGTCCTCCACGCTGCTCGACTTCATGATCTCGTTCTGCTGGCGCTGCTGCTTTCTCGCGTGGTGGCCGGCGCGCTCGGGGCTGCCCTTGGGGCTGCTCTAATCATCACGACTATCACTAATTATCACAATATTGTCCGTCTCACTTGTCGTTTGTCGTGAGATACGGTACGGATACACGATTACACTCCAAAATACACGGAGCGAACAGCCATTCGTAATTCGCGCGCTTTGACAGTTCGGCCAACTCCTTTCCGTTTACGTTCGCGTGTTTTGACTGCTCGCGTATCCTCACGCACTCAGGTTGTGTGTAGTAGTGTGTATGTGTGAATCTTCGGTGTGCTAAGTTACTAACACAAGGAAGTGACACATCGACACGCCAATGCCATTTTCTAGAAAATTCCGGAACTACTTTCGCGCACTATATATATGTAATCACTGGTCTGCTTACCGTTCCGCATATACACTGCGTAGGTTCATATAAATAAAATGTTTTACAAGATGGATCTTTCTTATTAGAGATTTGTTCGTATTCTTATCATAGTGTTCATTATTCCTGTCCAAGTCCTGCTGTGCTCTCGATTTATGCTGCTCAGCTCATATAACCTTTATGAGTGAATGTTTCTGTGTATGACAGCTCAAGAGTGCAAAAGGTACAGTTCACAATAGTTAATTAATATAATTATGTGATTTTACGCCTTTTTCGGTCTTTATTTGAGCAGAGCAGGATTTCTTTTCGTACGTACTTTACATCTCTAAAAGGCTTTTTTAATCTGTAAAGCCAATTCGAAGATTCGTCTTGTAAAACAAAATGAACTGTAATGTCGGTATCCAGCATCCCCTTAAGCGAATCCTAAAGTGACTTTTTACCGATCGAGCATAATTAATTTTTGATTCATTAAATCTTTTCATTGCCTTTACAGATTTAAAAATCTTTTTCCAGAATAAAATACAGACAATAACACAATGCGTATGTGAACTAATCTATTGCCATATTTTACTTTTCCACCGATTTCGCATGCAGAAAAAAATTTTCACACACGAAATCTTCAAATGAATTATTTTATTATACTTTTTTATTAAAGTATCTAGGTTTACTCTAAAAACACAGTATTATTCTTTAATGTTAACTCTAGAAGAGACTACTTGTTTTATGTGAATGATTTCGTGAGAAATGAAAAAAAATTGTAAAATTATCGGCTTCTGACGTTGACTTGTAACAATATTTGCTTAAGTAAAATTTTTACACCTTGTACAGGGTGTATAAAAATAATGGTCATCACTTAGCCAACTAATTCTCCAGCTTATGTTCGGCAAAGATCATTCCCAAACATGACCCCGCAAAATTTGTTTTGATTCGGAAAAACAAGGTTAAAGTTTTTTATTGCGTGTAAAAATTCTGCTCATTGAATAGATAAAAAGTCTCAAAGAAACCATGGGTCGCAGACGTGATCTTCAATGAGAAAAAAAAATATTAAAAAATCAAGAATTCGAATTTCTCGTTAACAGAAACAACTCATTGTGTGCGCGGGCGTGTACGTGTACGTGTGCATGTGCGTGTGCGCGTGCGCGTGTGAGCGTGTACACGTGTGCGCGCGTGCGTGCAGGTCGGCGAATCATCTCTCACTCCATCCTTATTATTTAGTTTTAAGTAGTCCCTGTAGAATTAAGTAGACTCCTGTAAACACTAATGGGATCTATGGTGGGATTGGTGCTAACGACCAACGAAATCGCAATGCTGCTCCCACTGCAAAGAGATAAAAGGATAGGCCCATGATTAGTGCCTATATATAGGGTTCCCTTGATTTGATTCGACTTTTGTCTGCGACATTTGTCTCCCTCGATAATCACTTATAGCAAAGTTTTACTTCACATGAAACTTTTGCAAGGTCATCTAAACACAAGACTCGCGCAAATATGAATCGTCGTATGCATCGTTTGCGAGACGGTCGAGATCAATGTCTGATGCTTCGTGCAATTGATCATGCTTTAGGCAATTATGTAAAAGCTCACGAAATTTATAGGAGATGATTACAAGTGCGCGCTAACAGACGACAGCTACGTCCTGGTGAGATTCCAGATCGCCGTGAGTTTCAACGTCTTGATCAATACACATTTTAATGATCAGGACAGATTCGAGATCCAGAATGCTGGATATCGAAGAGCAGAGCGACCTCGAATTCATTGGAGACCCGAATATCGTGTTATTGCTCTCGCACAGTCATTCTCAGTTATGGGTTTGCGACGAATAGCTGCTCGTGTCAGTATAGCACATATGACAGTACACTGCATAATATGTAAAGAAGGCCTGCGCCGTTATCGAGTGCAGCAAGTACAAGCACTGCAACCTAGGGACCATAGTGCTCGGCGAAATTTCTGCCGCTGGATGTTGCGCAAATTGACCAACAATCCTCGCTTTTTAGAAAACGTGCTATTTTCCAACGAAGCGACTTTTTCTACCATGAGCATCCTTAATAGGCAAAATATTCGTATTTGGGCTCACACAAATCCACGTGCTATTCAGCAGCGCATTATGCAAGGTCGCTTCGCTGTCAATGTGTGGGCGGGGATAGTGGGAAATAATGTTATTGGTCCAGTCTATCTCTCAATGCGCCTGAAGTCAACATTATCTGACTTTCTTACGGCATGATTTGCTACATCGCCTGAGACAAATTATACACCGTTATCATCAAAACCGCATTTATTCTATGCATGATGATGCGCTACCGCATTTTGGTCCGCGAGTTCGTGCCTTTCTCAACGATCTTTTCGGTTCAAGTTGGGTAGGTCGCAATCCTGCGCCGCATTTGTGGCCACCATGATCTCCCGATCTTAATCCATTGGATTTTTTGTGGGGTGCTCTCAAAGTTAAAGTTTACAGATCGGGTAAGATGTTCAGAACAGCACAGGAACTAAAAGCGAGCATTGACCGCGCAATGAATGATCTGATACAAAATAATGAGTTCTTGGCTAAGGTCAGGACAAATTTAAAAGCAAGATTGCGAGCTTGAGTCCGTAATGGAGGATAATATGATGTGGAAGCTGGAGAACAAGCTAGGATGTTACGAACTATCGGTAAATGGATCGGTTCTTTGGATTCCACTTCGCCGAAAACATTAAAACCAGTAGTAATGCTCACATGCGAGTAAGCGCGCACGCCCGCCCGCCCGCCCGCCCAGCGGCGGCAGCAAGCGTAGTGCGAGGCACCGTTACTAGGCGGCGAATCTTTCTCGTGTGTGAAAATCATCCACGATCCCTATAAGAAGGAGACTCCCAATAAAGTTCTTAGACTTTTCCGAAGCTCAGTGCTGTTAGCCGTAACCATTGATTGTAACTTATTCTACAGTAAACGGGCTCCTAAGTTTTTCTATCTAACAGCTCGTATACTATATAAATTTCTCTCACCTGACGGGAATTACAATTCCCATAATGAAGAGTGAGTGTTCAGGGGCCTGAATTTCTCGCAGTATTACAAAGATACTACGTAAATATTACAATAATATTATTGTGATTCATTTCGGCGGACATTTTAATATTGTAGCAATATTTTTGTAATATTCCTGCAATATTTATATTATATTTTACTGTAACATTGTTATGGGGAAATAATATTTTTGCAATATTACTGTTATATTATGTGCTATGTAGGGTGCTATGTGGGTTATTACATTGCATAAAAATTGTATCAGCTGAAATTACAATATATTTAGAAGTATAAATCACTAAAGAAACATAAATTTTCAAAAAATAAATTTTTTCAAATGTTTATTAAATATTTAATTTTTATTTATATTTTGTTATTAATTTCTATGCTTTTGAAATTTTATGCGAATGTTAATGTTTTGCCAAAATAATGTTCTAAGAATATTTTTATAATATTTCACGAATATTAAAACAATATGTCAAGGATATTATGTAGAGTGGACATATAACATCAAAACAAGGGATTATTCACTTTGCGAATCACTACACCTTATTTGAAATCGTTAATTGAAATCTCGGAAATCGCTTAGAATCAGTTGAAATCACTTAGAGATCATTTGAAATCACTTGAAGTTACTTAAGAGATCACTTGAAATTAGTTAAAGTCACTTGAGAAATCACTTTAAATCAGTTAAAGTCATTTGAGAAATCATTGGAAATTAGTTGAAATCACTTGTAAAATTACTCGTTAAAATCACTTATTCATGTTTTTGAGGTTTGGACTTCTGATATACATTAAAATATTCGAGAATTTTCTAATAAACCAAGCAACGTATAAACGGACTCTGTGAAATACTCAAGAAACTTAACGTATAGAAGTATAAAAAAGTGTAGTAGTTATTGATTAGATTAACAGAAATTGAATTGGCGCCTTAACCTGCGTAGTAAAATACGCATTTCCACGTGATATTCTATGCTACGTGGAATAATCAACAATGACAGAGAAATAACAACAGCCTTGTTTCATGTCGATTCTGTGTCTCAAGATACGTATCTATGTATATATGTAGCCCAAAAAATTACGCCTCAAAAAAGAATCCTTCTACAAAACTATGCCTAAAAAAGAACTCTTGTATTAATTACCTTTGTACAAAAAAAGGTTTTTCCTACAAAAAATGTGATATCAAGAAAGTGCGCCAACTATACAATTGGATAGTTTCATAATACTCTGCACGCACGCACGCAGTGAGAGAGAGAGAGAAAGAGAGTTAGGCAATTAAGATATTTATTCGGTATGAAAGATAATAATTTTAACACATAATTATTTGAATACAAATAAATTTTTTTTCAAAATACTTGGCGCCGCTAAACCGAATAAATTAATTGTTTAACCTTTTCTCTCTTAATGTGTTTATGCGTGCGCAGATGGATGTGTGGGTGTGCGTGTGCGTGCGTGCGTGAGTGCGTGCGTGCGTGCGTGCGTGTGTGCGTGCGTGCGTGCGTGCGTGCGTGCGTGCGTGCGTGCGTGCGTGCGTGCGTGCGTGTGTGCGTGCGTGCGTGCGTGTGTGTGCTTTCGTATTTTCTTCCTCCTGCGTATATATGTAAATTATTGTTATCATAGTTGATAAGTTATTATATAATTTAATTTATAAGAAATGATTGTTAACATATTAAAGCAATTAAGATATTTATTCGGTTTGGCGGCGCCAAGTATTTTGAAAAAAAATTTATTTGTATTCAAATAATTATGTGTTAAAATTATTATCTTTCATACCGAATAAATATCTTAATTGCCTAACTCTCTTTCTCTCTCTCTCACTGCGTGCGTGCGTGCAGAGTATTATGAAACTATCCAATTGTATAGTTGGCGCACTTTCTTGATATCACATTTTTTGTAGGAAAAACCTTTTTTTGTACAAAGGTAATTAATGCAAGAGTTCTTTTTTAGGCGCAGTTTTGTAGAAGAATTCTTTTTTGAGGCGTAATTTTTTGGGCGTTTTTGAGCGTATACTTGGCGCATTTTTTTACCTTTTTTTGAAAAGGTAATTTTGTTAGGATTTCACACATTTTGTAGTAATTATTACCTTTTTTGAGGCGTAATTTTATAAAATTTATTGCTACTATACAATCATCTAAAATATTATTTATTAAATAAGTAAATAAGTAAGTAAGTTTATTAAGCCCTTTCGGGGTACACAGGGACTCCCGCTCCCTTTACAGTTTTCTCTCTACTTTCCTCCCTCTCCTCCTCACCTTATTCTCTCTCTCTCTCTCTCTCTCTCTCTCTCTCTCTCTCTCTCTCTCTCTCTCTCTCTCTCTCTCCTACACCATTTCCTCTCCTCTTTCCTTCCTCACCTCTCCATATTGTCTCCTCTCTCTCTCTCTCTCTCTCTCTCTCTCTCTCTCTCTCTCTCTCTCTCTCTCTCTCTCTCTCTCTCTCTCTCTCTCTCTCACTCTCACTCTCACTCTCTCTCTCTCTCTCTCTCTCACTCTCACTCTGCTCTCACTCTCACTCTCCCTCTCATCTCCTCTCACTCTCACTCTCCTCTCACTCTCCTCTCACTCTCCTCTCACTCTCACTCTCACTCTCCTCTCCACTCTCCTCTCACTCTCACTCTCCTCTCCTCTCCCTCTCCTCTCCTCTCCCACTCTCACTCTCACTCTCCTCTCACTCTCCTCTCCCACTCTCACTCTCACTCTCACTCTCACTCTCCTCTCCCTCTCACTCTCACTCTCACTCTCCCACTCCTCACTCTCACTCTCACTCTCCACTCTCCTCTCCTCTCACTCTCCTCTCACTCTCCTCTCCACTCTCACTCTCACTCTCACTCTCACTCTCACTCTCACTCTCACTCTCACTCTCACTCTCACTCTCACTCTCACTCTCACTCTCACTCTCACTCTCACTCTCACTCTCACTCTCACTCTCACTCTCACTCTCACTCTCACTCTCACTCTCACTCTCACTCTCACGCTCACTCTCACTCTCACTCTCACTCTCACTCTCACTCTCACTCTCACTCTCACTCTCACTCTCACTCTCACTCTCACTCTCACTCTCACTCTCACTCTCACTCTCACTCTCACTCTCCCTCTCACTCTCACTCTCACTCTCACTCTCACTCTCACTCTCACTCTCACTCTCACTCTCACTCTCACTCTCACTCTCACTCTCACTCTCACTCTCACTCTCACTCTCACTCTCACTCTCACTCTCACTCTCACTCTCACTCTCACTCTCACTCTCCTCTCCTCTCCTCTCACTCTCCTCTCACTCTCCACTCTCACTCTCCTCTCACTCTCACTCTCTCTCTCTCTCTCTCTCTCCCTCTCTCTCTCTCTCTCTCTCTCTCTCTCTCTCTCTCTCTCTCTCTCTCTCTCTCTCTCTCTCTCTCTCTCTCTCTCTCTCTCTCTCTCTCTCTCTCTCTCTCTCTCTCTCTCTCTCTCTCTCTCTCTCTCTCTCTCTCTCTCACTCTCCTCTCCTCTCACTCTCCTCTCCTCTCCTCTCCTCTCCCTCTCCTCTCACTCTCACTCTCCCTCTCACTCTCACTCTCTCTCTCTCTCTCTCTCTCTCTCTCTCTCTCTCTCTCTCTCTCTCTCTCTCTCTCTCTCTCTCTCACTCTCACTCTCACTCTCTCTCTCTCTCTCTCTCTTCCTCTCCTTCTCGCCCTTCGCTCGCTACTCTCGCCTTTACATTTTATGTTCTCTCTCCTTCCCTTCCGACCTGACCTTCGTTGGCCATTACAATCTAAATAACCCTCTCTCTTCCCGCTTCTCCCTCTCCATTTCTCATCGCTCACTCCTCTCTCTCTCTCACTCACTCCTCTCTCTCTCTCATTCACACCTCTCTCTCCATTTCGTATTCGCCTCTCTATTTACATTTTCATCCTTTCTTTTCCCCATCCGACCTGACCTTCGCTGGCCATTACATTCTAAGAACCCTCTCCCTTCCCACGCTCCCTCCCCTCTCTCTTACCTCCTTCCCCCTTCCTTTCATTTCTTTATTCCTGCTCTCCCTTCCCTTCCTCCCACCTCATCTCATCCTTATTCCATTCCCATTTCTTTCCCTCTACCCAGATCTCCCTATTCGTAACTCTAACCCTTTTTCCTCTCGCTCTCTCCCTTCTTGCTACCTCCACCATCCTCCACCTCATCCTCCTTTCTTCCATTGTCAAGTCCTCGTCTACTCCCACCCCCCACTTCCTTCTTATCTCCCACCCTTTACTTAATAATTCCTCCCTGTCCGCTTCCCCTTTTATCTCCACTATTATCACCCACGTTCCTTCCTCTCCCCTCCTTTCCTCTATCTCCCCAAAATCTACCTCTCTTCCTAGCGCAGCCTCTGTCAATGCCTTCGCGTATATTGTCCTTTCCTCTCTGTCTTCTCCCTCCACTCCCCTCCACACCACGTTCCTCTTCCTTCTTCTTCTTTCTTCCTCTCTCCTTTCCGCTCTTTCCCTCGCCTCTCCTTCCTCCAGCCTCTTCCGCACCCTTTCCTCCATTTTCCTCTTTATCTCTTCTTTCTTCTCTCGTTCCTTCGTCCTCTCCTCCTCTTCCTCTTCCATCAGCCTCCACCACTCTATCATCTTTTCTTCCTCTTTCTTCTCCTCCCACGCCGTCTTCTCTGCTGCCTCTCCTTTCTCTCCTCTCATCTCCAATTCTCTGCTCCTCCCTCTTCCTTCCTCCTCTATCTCTCCCCCTGCTTTCTCCTTCTTTCTCCCTTTGGCCACTCTCTCTGCCTCTTCCCTTCTTCCATTCCCCT
Source organism: Tetramorium bicarinatum (assembly GCA_928718305.1). Classification (NCBI taxonomy): domain Eukaryota; kingdom Metazoa; phylum Arthropoda; class Insecta; order Hymenoptera; family Formicidae; genus Tetramorium; species Tetramorium bicarinatum. The sequence goes on from OV788319.1 coordinate 17,128,718, forward strand.
TCTTCTTGCTCTCCTCCTCTCTCTCACTTCCACTCCTTCTTCTTCTCATCTCCGTCCATCCTTCCTTATCTGAATTCCTCTCCCTTGCCTCTCCTTCCTCCCTGCTTTCCTGCTTCTCTGCTTCCTCCTGTGCCTCTCCCTTTCCTCCTCTCTGACCTTCGTCCTCTTCATGTCCCCCTCTCTCCCCTTTCTCCCTCTTTCTCTCTCTGTTCTCCGTGCGACTTTCCTTCCCCTCTTTATTCACCTGCTTTTTCGCTTCCTCCTGCTCTTCTCCTCCTCCTCCTCCTCTCCGGCTCTTCTCTCTCTCTTCCTGTTTCTTCTCCACTTGCCTGTCTTCCTTCCTGCTCCCTGATTTTTGCTCTTTGGCCTTTATCTCCTCTCTCTTCTCCTCCTTCTCACCCTCTTCCTCGTGTTTTTCTCCTTTCCTTTCCTCGCCTCTTCTCTCACCCGTAGCCGCCGTATTTCTTTCTCCTCGTCCTCTTATCTCCTCCAAGTATTCCCTTATCACCTTCAGTTCTCTCCTGCACTCTATCACCTCCTCCTTTATTCCCTTCACCTCTCCTTCCAGTCTCCTCCACTCTTCCATCCCTACCGCCACTTTCTTCATCTCGGCCTTGCTTTCGTGCTTTCGTGCTTCTCACTGATCTTTCTCACGTGCCTCCTAACCTATTCCTCCTACGTCATCCGATGTCGAACCATCGATCCCTCGATTTATCGACCACTCCTTCGATCAGTATTTCTCGCACCTTCCTCTTCTGCGCCATCTGCGTCCGCCTTCTCTCTTCGCTCGTGCCCTACCTGACCGACTGCCAGGCCCTTTCCCCTTTCTCTGCCTCTCTGCCGTTTCTGCCATGTCATCATTCTCATCCTCTCTGCCCTGCTCCATTTCCACTCCTCTCCTTAGCTCTCCTCCTTACTCCCTCACCTTCCCTCCAATCACTCTTCTTCCACTCCACCTCCTCCACCTTCCTTCACTCTCTCTCTCCTCCATTCACTTCCCATCCTCCATAATTCTCCTTTTATCACCCACTCACTTTCCGTCCAACTGTCTCCTCCGCCATCTTTCAAACCCTCTCTCTATTATTTATTTATTAAATATATTAAACAAATATATACTTGATTCTTTTAATAAAATAAGATTAATATATCTGAAATAAATCTAAAATAATCACAATTAATATTATATCAGTTTGATTATAAAAAAAAAAAAATTTAATAGAATATTTAATGACCTTTGATATGACACTTCCAATTTAATTCATCTCTCTCGTATAATTATAAAATTGACATTTTTTAATTATAATCTTCTCTTGGAGAAAAAGGAAACTGTTACTATTAATAAATTTTCGTTATATAACTTAAATCCAAGCTATTCATTGAGTCTATTTAAAATTTTGTCGGTTCAGTCGTTTTTGAGATCCGATAATCGAAGGATCCATCAATACGACGTCTCGCGTAAAAGAGATTCGTCAGTCTCGGACACAGAGGACACTCGACTCCCTACGCTGCGCATACACTTGGCGCGCGTGATCTTCGCGACCCGGACATTCCGGTTGACGGGAGTCGCCTGACACGATCTCTACGCGTATCCCAGTGCCGTAGAACCCACTGGTTCTCGGGGCGCATCTCTGTGTTGCGATCTTCGCGACCCGGACATCCCGGTTGACGGGAGTCGCCTGACACGGTCCCTACGCGTACTCCGGGGTCGCCGAACCCGTCGATTCTCGTGGCGCACCTCTGTGTCGTGATCTTCGCAACCCGGACATCCCGGTCGCCTGGCACGGTCCCTACGCGTACCCCGGTGCCGCCAAATCCGTTGGATAACACATTGAGATTATGGGTCGATTCTCGTTATAACTGCACTGAGTTGCACTAGATCAGCAATGCTGTTCAGTCAGTGCAGACGCCGCGTAACAGTGGCGCTCTTGCGGTAAAAAAGCGAACCTGGATATTTTCCCACCACCGGGGCGGAGGAGACGACGACGACGACGTTTCTTAAATGAAAATTACCCATTTTCAACTTTTTTAAACTTTACATCCCGATATCTCCGCTCGTAGTTCACGTATAATAAAAATAATAACACTTTCATTATATAATTCGATTCTAAGCTTTCGATTAAGCCTACTTAGAATTCGATCGGTTCAGTCGTTAATGAGATCCGATAATCGAAGGATTTCTCAATACGACGTTTCGCGTAAAAGAGGCACGGCCGTGTCTCGGCGCCTCGCTGCGCGTAACTTGGCGCGTGAGACACTACCGTGCCTCTTGATATATGTATATAAAACTTTACAGTGCGTAAGTTTTCTACATTTGTTCAAGCATATGCTATTAGTGAAAACCCAGAAAAACTGAGTGTAAACACGGAATTTATTGAAGGTAAGTAATTACATTTTCTTTATTTCAATACAAGGCGCATAACCTTATTAATAAGCAAACATTGTCTCGGGATGATGCGTAAGGGCCAAAGCACATATGACAGTTGTAGTCGTGGACGTAAATAACGTACAAGCTTTGGCGTATCCTGATCTGACAGGTCGGGGACTACGACCGTACGATTAGAAATCTAAAGGTTCTTGCATTGTCTCTGTGGTTCACATAACTTATTTCGACTCTTGTTTGAAGCAAACAAAAAATAAATATCAACAAAATTTTATTTCTAAATATGCAGATATTTAAATAATGATTTAATAAAAATTTATATTTTGAGATGTTTGAATTTAATTTACGAATTATTATAATTCTATGCATTAAAATAAAAATTCATTACTTTTCTCAATTCATTCAATTTGTTTTATTCAAGCTACTTTCAAAATATTTACGTTCACAATTAAATGAATATTTTCAACAAAAATGATGATGATAGGGATGAATAAAAACTGTTATTTTTTGCAGAATTGTGTACTCGTCACAATTTCATAAAAATAGTGAGAAATTCAATGATAATTGAATAATATTGCGCACTGTGTAATTGGTAGATTCTCATTTCAGTAAGGATCATAGTAATTGTATATTTTAAAAAATGTACTACTATTTAATCAATATTAAAATTTGTTCATTTAAGAGTTTTTGTGTAATTACAGGAAAATAATTGTCATCTTTGTTGTCATTTCTACTTTTTTAGTCACACGTAAATGAGATGTCTAACCAAGTGTCCAACAAAGTGTCTAAAAAAAAGTTATACGATCTAAAAAATTTAATCGGCTGGCATTCAAAAGTCAGATTTTTGTATGTAAACAAACATTTCCAATGTCTATGGCGAAACTTGAATGTCCTTTTATTGCAAAATAAGATTTTTGCTGTATTGTTTTATAATTTATGGAGAGTCGTAAGTATACTTATAGCATGTAAACACTTCGCTCACTCTGCTAATAATGGAGAGTTAAATAATACAAAATCAATAAAGCATTCACAATTTTTAAATACTCTTGTTTAAAAATACAATATATATTATGATACATTTCAATTTAATTAAATAGTTGTTGTTATGATATTGATAAGTAAAAAATTACTGTCGGAATAATTTATTATTTTTTATTTCAATACGAAAGTCTATCTAATTTATACACATGTCCATCCAATTTTCTTTAGTTCGTAATAAATACCACAATTTTTATTTATAAATATTCATACGTTGTATTAAAAACAAAATAGTTTTTATTATATTACAATAAATTTTTTTTATAAAAAATAATTTTTAAAACAGTTAATTATTTTTTTTGCATTACAGGGATAATATGAAACAATCTAGTTGGAAGTTGTAAGGTTGTAGCGAAAAGTATTATTTGTGACTAGATTAGTTGTTAATATAGAGACAAAGAATGTAATATATTATCTGAAACTACCTTTTGCCTGTTTTCAAAAGACACATCGTCATAACTTTACATTACATGAATCGAGATTTTACTGGGTTACTTCAGTTTAAGAAAATTGATTGCAAAATGGCTAGTCAGGATAATTTTGTTGAAAACTTTTGGAATATTCTGGAAACCACACATGGAGTTTTTATTTCTAAGTACATCAAAAACATTATGCACTTTAACAATTTAGATAATCCAATATCTTTAAAAAAAATCACTGAATCAATGATAAGTGAACTAGAAGATTTTGCAAAAAATGAAATGCAAAATTTCATTGAACCGAATGCAGATTTAAAAGCGTACTTTAGCTTATTTGAGAAAAGGTCAGAAAAATTTCGATTCATGATAGGTGACAAGCAATTGATACTGGCGTTAGTTGAAATAGTTAAAGAAATGCTACCAGATATCTGGAGATTATCAAAGCCATCTCAAGTTTCTCTCGATGAGCTATCTCTAAAGAAAGCGAAACTCGCAGTTGACAAATCAAATTTACAAAAAAATGTGTCACCACTTCAAAGCAATCAAAGTTCAAATGTTAATCTTGAAATTGAAAGAAAGAAAGTAGAGACGCTTATTAAAAACTTAAATAAAAAGTATACATCAAATGAGAACGTAAGCCTAGACATACGGGAAAAATTAAAGTGCTATAAGTACAAACAGTATAAGTACAAAAGTAAAGATATCGGTAAAAGATAATTATGACGAAAAAATGGTCTTTCCGAAGCATTTACATATTCTGCTTGTGTAACATGCCCGTTATGTTCAGTGCTTATTAACTTTACAAAAGTCGAAAACAGATGGATAATTTCAAATTTTGCTCGTCATATCGAGACTCATAAAAAATCTGCTGGACAGAAAAAAGCCGCTTTAAGTAATGTTAAGTCAATTAATCTTTTAAGATATCCAGCGATATATCTAACGAAAGTCAACATACTGATGATCCTACATTAGCTGTGATTGCAGAAGGGACTATTGTTAATAACGAGTTGGTGCTTTCGTCCGTAACAAGGCCCGTAAATATTACCGATACATTTTTAATTGATTTAACCAACAATCCGATGCATGACTCTACTTTGGATTCTGGACGTCATTCAGAAACTTCAGATAAAACGACAAATGAGGATAAGCCTGAACAAGACTCAGAATCTATTGTCAAAACTGTAGGCATGAACGAATCTAAACGATTAACTGAATCTTTTTCCGCGTCTAATAAAACAGTTGAAAATCCAACAACCCATGAATCTTTACCATCAACGTTTAAATCACTAAATGATGTCAGCAAGGATGTAGATAGTTCATATAATAAAGAACTTAATAAAATTCCTGGTGTTTGGGGGGAATGGTCAAATGGATCAAGATGATTATCGAACGAATCATCTCGAAAAAACAATTTCTCTAAAAAATGTTTGTACTACTAATAATTCTCGTTCGCGATCAGAAAGAAACATGAGTAAATTGTTCTCTTCTGTAGATGAAATTCAACCACGAATTTCATGTTACTTTCCTGTGCTCAATTGTTTAGATATTGAAATTAATCGAAATAAAGAATTAAGTCTTTCTATTAAATATTTTCTGGAAGAATACTCAGATAATTCTACTGCAAACCATGATATATATGAGTCGAATGAAACGCAAACCTCATTTTAAAAAAATTAAAGAACATTGTTCTTTCTAACGCAAGCAAAAAGAAGGGGGGACAGCGATACGACGATACACTTAAACTTTTCGCAACTTATTTATTTGTTATCGGTGGTCGAATGTTGTATAAAACATTATCTGCGAACTTGCCCTTACCTTCTTTAAGTACAGTAAGTCGTACGTTAGATAATTCGGGTTGTTTAATAATAGAATGCGTTTAATAATAGAATAGTGATATGCGAGTTACGGAATTAGAAAAGTTTTTACACATAAGAAAACTACCATTTTATGTATAGTTAAGTGAAGATGCAACCCGAATAACCGGTCATATTCAATATGACTCTAAATCGAATGAACTCGTTGGTTTTCCTTTACCGTTGAACAATGATGGAATGCCTGTAACACATTCATTTACAGCTATTTGTGCTAAAAAGATAGAAGAATACTTCAGTACCAATAGTCCTGCCACTTTGTTATATATAATAATTGCACAACCGCTCGTTTATCAGGCATCTTCTTTTTGTTTGTGTTTATACAATACTGACAATAAATTCAAAGCTGATGATGTTATTAAGCGATGGTCTCTACACTGTTAAATATTTAAAGGATGCAGGTATAAGAGTTCTAGGTATGTCTTCTGATGGTGATCCTCGGTTATTGCGAGCAATGCGAATTGAAACAAATACCGGTGTTTTTAAACAAACAAATTCTTGTAAAATTAGTCAAGTTCCTCCTGCATTACAATGCACTTTGGAATTATTACCAAAAACTATTTGTATGCAGGATATTGTGCATATTGGCACCAAGCACAAAATAAGAACGCTGAAAAACTCCATTGTATTGCCAATGGGAAATTATTTAGTCTCAGCTAGTCACTTGCATATTCTGACAGACACAGTTCCAAAGGACAAACATTGTTTAACTCGGAAAGATTTATCCCTAAAAGATAAAATTAACTTTCCTTCAGTATTAAAAATATCAGATTCTAAAGTCTCCGAGCTATTAAAAAAACATATTTCGGAAAGTGAAGGAATTATAACATATTTATACGTTATCCGCTTGTGTTTGAGTGTATTTTTAAGCAAAACATTAAGCCCATCAGAACGGATTTATAATATGTAGTATTGTTTTTTTTTTTCTACACTTATGGAGAGCTTGGCTACACGCAAATTCACAGTATTCCATAACCGATAATTTTATAACTTTAAATGCGTATCTATGTATCGAGATAAACGCACAAAGTTTGATAGATGTTATAAAGTTACTGAAAGAAATTGATTCTCCCGAACTATTTTTACCCTGGCAATTCAGCAGTCAACCGTGTGAAGATTTCTTTAGACATTTGCGTTTAACAAGTTCTACATTTTCAACTATAATGAATTGTAGTGTTTTAAAGGCTATCCACAGAGTTAGACGTATCCAACTTCAAAGTGACATATCAACAAGTAATTCTAACATATCAACTGAAGGATATAAATTTCCAGGCGCTCAAAAATCAAGTTCATTTTCCAATAAATCAACATTTGAACTTCCCTCTTTGGATGAAATGGAATATACTATTGAATCAGCAAAACAAGATGCTTTCATCACGGTATCATTACTAGGGTGCACAGTACCCATATCGAATGCAGAAAATAGAATCATACATGACATTCATATTATTGATTCTGATGATTCAACTGTAGATTTATCTTGTATAGAAGAAGATAATAATGTATCTTTATCGTCCAATTCTAATGAAATAAATTCAGTAAATGAGACTGAAGATAATGAAGAGTTTGATTTATTGGAAGACTTAACGACACTTTCGTGCGTTCAGGGTAGAGGTTCAGGTTTAGAACTAACTAATTTCGATAAAATAACAACAGAAATTAAGCCTGACAGTCCTTTCACGATTTCATATCGTAACCGATTCCTATGGCAAGGAATTAATAGTAAGGAAATCATCAATATGTTGGTTTCTAAGTAAAAACTCGTGCAAATTAAGCTGCGACACATTACAGCGTGTTAGAGAATCTGAATTAACTACATACATACAAAAATCGCGTTTTGCATAGGGGAATGATGAGTACAAAAAATGTGATGACATATTTATCGGTGATTGGTGTTTATTTAAAAGATTAAATAATAAAAAGTGCTATATTGGTCATATTCTTAGTTTCGCGTATATAAATGGTAATTCGTGGAAATCTATCGAATATTCAAAGAGTTTTGCAAAAACAGAAGAAAACAGTAAAGATATAGGTGTCCTTCGTCATTAGTATAAAATCAACAGAGACAGACAGTTAATTTTTGTGCCTATAAATACTCACGAGTATATTAATATTAAAAACTATGTTCTTACAATTTTACGTCCTTCTTTTGTATTATCAGGGTTAAAGCTTAGTGAGAACATTTACGACAATATTAAAAAGTATTTCTAATTAGTAATTATACCTTATATATTTTAATACTTTACGTTATGCAATTCGAGACTGAAACTTAATATATATATATGCAAAAACAGCTAACAATAAGTTCAAACATTATGTATCTAATTATTATAAGTACATCCGTATTTCCATGTTGTGTTCGTAACGTTTCATGTATAATAGAATTAAATTGCATTGAAAATGTATTAAAGTGTAATTTTGTTTTTTATTTATAAAAGTTATTGCTTGATAAAGCAAAAAATAGATATTTATAAAAGTATTAATGAGAATGTCTATGAAAATATTAACAGATATTTATAATCGGTAAATATACTGTCAGTTTGATAAAGTAATACAAATATTTATAAAATACATATTACTTTATTTACATAATCTCAAGATTATTTATTATGTTTTTCCCTTTTCTATTTTAAAGTATTCTATTTATATTTAAAAAAGTAATATAAATGTTTGATATAACAAGCAAATTTAAAAAATATGTAATTAAATTAAATTTCTAAGTAGTTCAACCTATTTCATATATATCTAAATAGACGTTAATTATAGAAATAAAATTAGGAATAAGAAAAATGTAGAGAAAGTAATTAGTTATACGTCAAAGTAATTTAAATCACTTAAAATAATATTTATATTACTATAAATCATAATAAAATCGCTTAAAATCATAATGAAATCATTTGAAATTATAATGAAGTTACTTGGAATCAGTTGAAATCATTTGAAATCGGATACTCATATAAAATCGGATAAAATCAGTTGAAGTTAACTGAAATCAGTTGAAGTCAGTTAAAATCAGTTGAAATCAGTTAAAATCACTTGAAATCAGTTGAAATTAATAGTTATTTGTAACCTGTGGTACACCCAAAAGAGTGAATAACCCCTTGTATTGTGTGCTTATAGAAAAATTATTTAAATAATCGTATAATAAAATAATTGTTATAAATAATTCAAAAACTATCATAAAAATGTGCTTATGTAACTTCTTATACATATACTTATGCTATGAATTAGATGTTTAGCGAGCACTTTTCTATTCATAATTTGAAATAGTAAGGGCATTTGCGAAAAAAGTCGAAAAGAATCGAAAAATCATTTTCTTTAACTTTTTCTGGCGAAACTAAAGCTCCTACAAAAAAATATTTCAGACAAAATCTTCATAATTTTTCATGTAGAATTGAATGATATTGTTAGATTTTGTAAAAAACAGTAAATAAAAAATTATTTAAACAAGTTTTTATTAACAAACAAAACAAACAAAAGAAAAACGATATGGACCTTATTTTTACCTTATGCTATAAATCCAATAGTTAATTTGTCGCTATCTCAGCTGTGCTGGCCATGGGCCTTAAAGGATTAAGACGATATGCTCCAAAGTGAGAAAAATCATCTACGTGAGTGATAGAGCAAAGCAGCACTTTAAAAATAGATACCAAATTATCAATTTAGTCAACCACAGAAAAGACTTTAACCTTAGAGCAGAGTGGCATTATTACGCAACAGCACATGGAAAGGGCGTCTGCAATGGCATCGGTTCGGTTTTCAAAAGGGAAGTCACACGTGCTAGTTTACAAGGTAAGCCTACGGAATCTATCTTGGATAGGAAATCATTGGTTAAATGAGCCAAAATGAAATTCTCTGCGATAAAAATCTTTGAGTATAGCAAGGAAAATCACGCAAGAATCGCTTGTTAAGAGATTCTCAAAAGCTCCCTCAGTGCCACGAATAACTGATGGTCATGAATTCTTAGTCATTAACAAAAAGGAACTGAGGTTGATGAGATATTCGAGTGCACCAACACAATTAGCAATTTTGGAATATTGAATTCTTCATCTCTTGATCTTGCTTCTATCTATTCGTGAATTTTGCATTCACTAGCCAGGTAGGACATCGATCTTGCCTTCAGTGGCCGGATAGTATGTCGTTCTTGCCTTCAGTGGCCGGATGGTATGTCGATCTTGCTTTTACTGGCCGGATCGTTCGCCGATCTTGCTTGCAGTGGTTGGACAATTAATAAATCTTCTCGTCTTCACTGGCTGAATCATACATTTTGTCTCATCTGGCCTTTGAACGATGGATTGTAAAGGAAATCCTGCAGGTTTCTGACACTTTCGGGCGCCTTATTGGATCCGCCATCTTGAAGCATTCCATCAAGCATGATTTGATTTTTGAATCGTGTACGATGACCTCAGAGAGACTTCTTCAGTCTTTTCAGAGTGTGATCCAATCATTAAAGTACAATTAGTAGGGGAGAATTGCTGAATGCGTACTCCTAAATCGTACTTCTTCAATATTTTATAGTTTCATTTAATATAAGCAACATTTATTAACCAAAATATGAAGTAAATGAGAAATGAGTAATATAGACAAAAATATAACATGTTATATCTTATTTTGTGCTTACTATTAGCATTTTAAAAAATCAGGTACAGCTGATGTAAATTTTTGATTACTTTATATGTATAGCTGATAATTATGTAATCGTGTCATTTTTCACTGAAATTTTATATTTTTCTGAAAGAAGGTTTATTTTAAAATATCTTATATTCGTATAGTATACCTATACATATTTACAATTGTAAAAATTACAATAATATTTTTGTAAAATCTATCTGGTTTCCTAAATCGTACCGCTACAACAATATTAATTGTGACGTGACAGGGTCCGTCACAAGGGCTCGCCTGACCGAGCAGGGTCCGGCAAGGGATCGGAGTCGCTTCCGCGGGGCGGGAGCGCGGCGAGTCCCTTTATTTAGCGTAATTTGGTCGCGTTGCGGAGCGTAATCCGCACGTTTGTTTTGTGGTTCCGCTCGCGGAATTAAATTCACAGACTTATGACTTTTCGATTCGATAGGAAGATTAAAAAGGCGACTGGAGTGGTGGTTCGCGTGATAGGAGTTGGAAATTGTGATGGAGAGGGCGAGCGGAGGAGCAGCGGGAGCAGCGGAGCAAGGGCAAGGGCGGAGGCAGGGCAGGAGAACGGAGGAGAAGGAGAGTCGGAGCGGACATACGGGACGAGGCGTAGGGCGCGGACCTCCACCCTGAGCGACTAGCGCACCTCGAGGATCCCGGGACACGGGCGAGTGGAGGGTCTCCAACCGGAGGACGCTTCGGTGGGACCCCACGGTTAAAGAGCGAGCCCGCCGACGCCACAAGAAGGCGGTGGAGAGGCGAGCCCTGGCCCGACCAGCCGGGGAACTCGCGCAAGGAAAATCGTATGCTGATGAGCGGCAAACAGGACACGGGCGTGTACGGACGAGTCAACGGACTTTTTGGATCTAAGTTATCGACCGTCAGGATCGACCGCCCTTATCGACTGCCCGGGATCGAGGGGTAATAGTCAAGGAGTAATGCTAGGCGCTGGATGGCGCGGAAGCAAAGGGAGGGCCCGACGCTGCGCCGGAAGCGTCCCGGCGTCACTGTCTTGTGGGATGCCGAGGCGAGAAGACCGACTCCGAGACCGAGTGCCGCATCGCCCGAGCCGACGCAGAGCCCAGCCGAGGACGAGACCCCGCTTGCTGGAGACCTTCGGCAACCGTTTGTAAGACCACCACTCCAGCGCGTCGCGAAAAAGCGAGACCGGGGGCGGCAGCCTAGTGATACCGTCCACGGAAAAGGACGTCGAGCCGTAACCGCGCGGCGGCCAAGGTCGCCGGACTGGACGCCGTTGCGATAGTCCCGCGAGGAGGCTGGCTGCCCCGGGCTCGTCATACGTTGCGTTCTATCGTTCGATTCGATGAGGGAATATCCCGCCGTCGCATCTCACAAGCAGTCGAGGGGTGCGTTCGCGAATTCGCGCGGTAGCGCCAGGGCCATTGTCTCGTGGCCGGGTCGTCGACATTCGGAATTCGCGTCTGATTGGCGTGCGCTCATTTCCCGCGTCGGGACTGATGAGAAATAACTGTTGCGTTGATTGTCTAACGTGTTGATGTGTCGCGCGTTACCTCTGTAAATTCGCAGCATAATTCGGTCTGGCTCTATCGTACATTTGCTCTCGTATAGTCGCGTTATAACGCAAGTAAAGTTTCTGTGGTAATGAGCCCTTGCGAATCTTCAAGCGATAATTCGGCTGCGATATTATCGTTGTGGGTTTGTTCGTAAATTCCCGTAAGAGATCGACTATCGCATTCTTATTATGAGTCTGTTCGTGTATTCGCGGTCGAAGATCATTGCTTATTTTCGAGTTATAATTTCGCTTTGAAAGTCGCGTAAGGATTTAGTCAGGTCTGTACGCGGCAAGTCGCTCTTATTCCGTTGTTATTTGTTCTTTCTTTTTTTTTGTATTCGAGTCGTAATGCCGTTTATGTGTCTGAAATATATATTCTGTTATCAGCATTATAATTGATGCCATAATGATTTGCGAACCGCTGACCTCTCCTTTCGTCCCGAACCGCGTATTTGATAATTAGCTTGAGTTCCGCATATCGTATTGTGTGGCACGGACGGCCGTGCCTGGCGCCCAACTACCTTTTGCGTACTTTCTGGATTTTCGCGGTATATTAGACGTGTCGATATTAAATCTGGGCAGACTTCTGTGGGGTCAGGCGGACCCACGGAAATTCCCGTCGCAGAATTTTTGGCGCCCAACGTGGGGCCACCGCCTTAAAGTTTCGAATAATCGCTCGGGAATTTTGTTTGTTGGCTTTGGATATAAGTTCGCGTAAATTCTTTTGATGTTTTCCGGCCTACGACCTTGAGAGATTTTCGTGCTCGGGACGGGAGAGCTAGCGTTCGCAAATAAAATTTATTTGTAGTTAGTGTGTGCATGTTATCGTTAAGATTTTGAATATTCTGTGCATGTGTTCTTTATTTTGCTATTTTCTTGTGCCTTTCTTTTATTATGTACCCCTGATTTTATTATGTTTCCCCTGATTTTTTTTGCTACTATCATATTGTGTGCCCCGAAATTAAGTGCGTGCTCTAACTGACACCTAATTGCTCGATCTCGCTAATTCTTTCTTCGCGCTATGTTTCCCGTTGAAATAACGTCCCGCCCGACTGCGTAATTGCGCAGGGGAGGGGACCTTGGAATTTGGTGCCGCTTCGCGAGTGAAAATTTTTTTTTGGGCATTTCTTTTTGCGATTGGACGTTCTCGGGTTGTGAAAATCGGAAAACTCGCGTCGGATCGTGAGTGAGCGAATTTTTTTTTTCTGTTTCTCTCTCTTTCTCTGCGCTTCTCGCCGTGATAGGATGGTTGGGAGTTGCGGAGATCGGTAGATCTACCTCCGTTCGGGAGTGAGAATTTTTTTTTTTTGTGTTCCTGTCGCGATCGAACGTGGGTTTCGGGCATTTGAAGGGTCGCATTGATTCGGAGTGGGAAAAATTTTTTTTTGTTCTTGCGCTTCCCTACTGCTCTGTGACTGCTTGCTCGCTTTATCTTTTAGCACGCTTGAGAAATAGCGTTAAGGATAATTCAAGGGCGGACGAATCAAGTGCGTGTGATGATTCGATCCGCGCTTTTACTTTCTATTTGCTCGGCCTGTTTTGGAGTTTATTTGCTTGCGAACGACGTTTCTCGGGTAATAAACATGTTTTGAGTTTGCTTGGTTGTTTGCGGGACTTTTGAATTCGGGAGAGCGTCTGGATATTTCTAGCACTCTAATTGACCTTTCTGTGCACGCGCGGCCTTGGTAAGACTAAGATTATTAGTTATAAATATTTGGGCGTGACAACGGCTATCGGGTGAGAAAATTTGAAACGAATATAGGGAATAGAGGCAAGCGATCGGTGGATCCCGGGCTTTCGTGCCGCGGGAGTGAGATCAGGGATCGGGAGCGCGGGTTGGAATTTTGACGGTCGGATTTTGCTGCCGCGACGGTGCCGCAAGTGAAAAGCGGAAAGGGGGAGGAAAACCCGGACGCGTGGATTCATCAGCTGACGCTCGACGAGCCGAGGCAAAATCTCGAAAATCGCGGGATGAGCGCGCAGGGCATACTTCCGGTATTGCGTAAACGGCTCTTAAAGTACGAGGCCGAAGTGAGGGGGGCCGAACTGCTTTCCTCAGGGTCGAGCGCGGGCGAAGAGGATCCAGACCCTCCGATTGCCACACTGGCGATGCCGAAGGAGGCGATACACTCCTCGGGAGGGGGGAAAGGAGCCATACCGCGCCGGCAATTATCGGGAGTGCCGCTAAAAACTGCGTGGGAGGAAGACAGAATGCGGGGGGGAATTTCGGCCAGGTACGCCGAATATCCCGCGTACCCGCGAGATCGGAGAGCAAATCCGCGCGCGTCCACCACCGAAGCGTATAACTTAATGCGCAAGTGGAATTTACACTTCTCGGGTAAGCGCGGCAGTGACGCAGAGGCCTTTTTACTACGTATTAAGGAAGCTCGCGCCATAGTTCCCATCGCCGACGCGGATCTCTTTAAATGTTTGCCGTTATTTTTATCGGAGGTCGCGTTGTACTGGGTGCGATTGGAGGGAGGTTCGTGGCGCACGTGGGAAGAGTTCGAAGCCGCATGGAGAGCGCGATTTGGGGACCCCGACCAGTACGCGCTCCGCGATGAAGTGTTGCGAAGGACACAGGGCGAATACGAAACGGCCGCGGATTACCTTACGTGTTTACGCGCATTGTTGAGCCGCATGAGCCCGCCCTGGCCGCTGCAGGAACAACTTAGTCTCGCACATCGGAATATGTTACCGCGATTGCAGATCGCCATTAAGAGATATGATTTTACAGATTTCCGCTCGCTGGAAGATCTCGCGACGCGAGTCGAACGCAGTTATCTCGCGGATAAATCGTACCGACCACCGCTGCCGCCGGAACAATCATTATTCCCGGACTTAGCTTACCACGCACCGAAAAATAAGGCGAAATCGCCCGCGACGGTCGCGACGGTGGGAACACCGGATACATCAAAGAAAGAGAAACGAAAAGCGAAAGCGGGAGGGGCGCAAATCGCCGTTAACAATATGATCGCGACGGAGTCGACACCCAGTGCAGTAACCGCGATAATATCGGCCGCGGGAAATCAGACGAAGTGTTGGAATTGCGAGAAGCTCGGACATCGCGCGAGAGAGTGTACCGAGGCGCGCCGCGTACATTGCTACCGCTGCGGGAAGCGGGAGGTCACCGTGAAGACCTGTCCGACATGCTCGGGAAACGCGACCGGGAGCCAGTAGAGTCCCTACGGCTCCAAGGGAAGAAGAGGCCCCGTCCGTGGAAGACTGCGCTGAGTCATACGTAACATTCGAGAAGGGGGAATTGCCACCCCTGTATTACTTCACGATCTGTATAAGCGGACGACCTCTTAAAGCGTTGGTAGATTCGGGTTCAAATCAAACACTTTTCGGGAGGGAAGGCATTAAACTAATTAACGAATTGCAATTACCGACAAGAAGGAGCGGAAACGCCCGCATAAGAACAGCCAACGGTCAGATCGCGCAGATCGCGGAGGAAATGGAATTAACAGTAACCCTAGAAAGCCGAGATCGCGAAATTACCGTCGGATTACTACCAAATCTAGCTGTGTCGTGTATAGTAGGAATAGATTTTTTGACAAAATTTCAGATTACGTTGAATTTCGCGGAAACGAAATGGCATTTCGCGGACGTGCCGCATATACAGTACAGCTTCCGAGAAGAGGCGGAGTCTCGCGCCTGCTGTGGCCTATCGGACTTAACAGCCGATCAGGAAAAAGTGTTGAAAATTTTTTTACAAACGCTACCAAAGCCTCCCGATACTCCCGAGACGACGAGCCTCACGGAACACAAAATAAACGTGGGGGAAAACGCACCGATAAGACAACGGTGTTACTTAGTTTCGCCGAAAGTCCAGAGTGCCATACGGGAGGAAGTGGATAGAATGCTTGCAGCGGGAATAATAGAGCCATCGCACAGTGAATGGGCGAATCCCATTGTGATGGTTAAAAAGCCGAACGGCAAGTATAGATTCTGCTTGGACTTCCGCAAAGTTAATAACGTTTCAAAGAAAGACGCATATCCACTCCCGAACATGACCGGCATTTTGGACAAGTTACGTTCCGCGAAATATATCTCAACTTTAGATCTTAGCCAGGCGTATTTCCAGATACCGCTGGAAAAGAAAAGCCGCGAAATTACCGCTTTTAGCGTGCCGGGGAAGGGACACTACCACTTCACGCGAATGCCGTACGGGTTGACGGGGGCACCGGCCACGTTCCAAAGATTATTAGACAGACTGATCGGCCCGGAAATGGAACCATTCGCGTTCGCGTATTTGGACGATATAGTTATCGCTACGTCAACCTTCGACGAACATATGTCATGGTTAAAGAAAGTACTGAGTAAAATCACGGCGGCCGGGTTAACGATCAACCCCGAAAAGTGCGAATTCTGCCAGTCGCGGGTACGGTACCTAGGCTTTATCGTACAGAAGGGAGGTCTCGCGGTAGATCGCGAAAAGACACGACCAGTTCTAGAGTATCCTGCTCCGCAAAACTTAAAACAACTACGTCGATTCTTGGGCATGTCATCGTGGTACCGCAGATTTATTCCGCAGTTCGCGACGCTTGGTGAGCCGCTGACACGCCTTTTGAAGAAAGGCAAGCGCTGGGGGTGGGGGGATGAGCAGGATCGCGCCTTTGAGCAGATCCGCGCGCATCTGACATCGGCTCCCACGCTAGTCTGTCCGGATTTTGAGAAACCGTTTATACTGCAGACGGACGCGAGCTCGGTCGGATTGGGAGCGGTACTTGTGCAGGAGGTCGAGGGGAGCGAGCGTGTAATAGCGTACGCGAGTCGTGCCCTGTCGGACCCAGAAACGAGATACTCGGTTACCGAGCAAGAGTGCTTGGCCGTCGTTTGGGCCATTCAGAAATTTCGACCTTATCTGGAGGGATACAAATTCACGGTTATTACCGATCACAGTAGCTTACGGTGGCTACACAATTTGAAGAATCCGACCGGCAGATTAGCGAGATGGGCGCTAGAACTCCTCGAATACGATTACGAGATAGTGCACAGAAAGGGCGCGTTACATCATGTGCCGAATGCACTCTCGCGCATGTATGAGAGGGAGGGAGAGAACGAAACAGAGGCGGTAACGAATGTGGCGGAAATCGTCGAGAACGATCTAGATGCGAACGATGCGTGGTACCGGACAAGAGTGGCGGAAGTGATAAAGACGCCGAAAAGATACGCACATTGGCGGTGGGTTGACGAGCGATTGTATTTCTTACGCCCAAAACCAGTCATTTCTGAGATCATAGAAGATCTCGATCGATGGAAACTGGTATTACCGCGCGAAAAACGGATCGAAGCTTTGCGGGAGGCGCATAACGTGCCGACAGCGGGACATTTGGGAGTCGAAAAGACGTATCAACGTCTCGCGGTGCGTTATTACTGGCCGAATTTATTCCGTGACGTCGCGAAATACATCCGAGTTTGTGAAGTGTGTCAACGCACAAAAGTAGAGCAACATAGTCCCGCCGGATTAATGGGCAGGCGAATAATCGAGGGACCGTAGACGGCTGTAGCTGCCGATATCGTCGGACCGTTACCGCGAAGCAAGGCAGGCTACCAATATATCTTAGTGATACAAGACCTGTTTACTAAATGGGTCGAGTGTAAAGCCCTGCGAGCCGCGACGGGTTCAAAAATAAAAGAAGCTCTCGAAAAACTAATCATCTCGCGATGGGGTACGCCAAAGGTACTCTTGACGGATAACGGAACAGAGTTCATCAATAAAGTAATGAAAGACTTCGCGACGGCGAATAAAATCGAACACACGACCGTACCGCCGTATCACCCGCAGGCTAATCCCGTGGAGCGGGTAAATAGAATATTGAAAACCATGATTGTCGCGTTTATCGAGAAGGATCATCGGGAATGGGATGTTCATCTGGCAAGCTTTCGGTTCGCATATAATACCGCGCATCATTCCTCGTTAGGAACTTCTCCCGCCTTTTTGAACATGGGGCGAGAATTGACACCTCCGAATGTGTTGAGCGAGCGGCAGAGCGGGGAAGTAGAGATCGAAAATCGCGGGCCGGGGGAATGGTCGGAGAGAATGAGAGAGATGAGCGTCGTGCGGGAATGGGTGCGCGAGAATTTAGATTTGGCGAACCAGCGGGAAGCACGACAGTATAATCTGCGCCGTCGTCCGAGAAAGTTCAAGGTTGGAGATCTCGTGTGGAAACGCCAACACGTTTTATCATCGGCTGCGCAAAATGTCGCAGCAAAATTGGCGCCTAAATTCCAGGGTCCCCTACGAATTTCGCGAGTGATGTCGCCCCTGATCTACGAGGTCGAACGCCCTGACGGAACCCCCGGAGGAAAAGTCCATGTGCAGGACCTTAAACCTCACTATTCCCCGTAGCAGTGCCCCATCCCGCTGAGAAAATGGAAGGGTCAGAGGAGAGAGACCAATAGACCCGGTTTTGCCGCAGACATGCGGTCATATGCCGGACCGTTGAGGAGGAGGACCCGGCCTTTTGGAGGGACCTATTTGAGACCGCCAGGGAGATGGGCGCGGGACGGTTGGCGGACCGGGTGCGACGGGAGGAGATCCCAGCCACCCGCGACGTCGCCGTACAGACGGACACGCGACTCCTGCTACGTGCCGCCAGAGCGGACCTGCCGCTGGAAGTCGTGGAGGAGGGAGAAGATGGGTCCTCGGCAGGCGAACCCGCGCCGGAACGGGCTGCGCTCGCGATACCAAGCGGGGACCGGGAGGGATGCGGGTCGTCAGCGTCGGGGGGGGGCCGCGCCGGTGGCGCCGGGGCCGCTGCCGTTGATGGCACTCACGGTCGCGATGCCCCGGGAGGCCTTACGAGAACCCCCCCCCCCACGTCCCAGGCGGGGTTGTTGGAGCTGCGGAACTCTGGGACACCGATATACGGATTGCCATCGCCCTCGTCAGACCCGCTTTTGTTACGGGTGCGGGGCGGAGAGAGTGACGCTGGCGGAGTGCCCACGGTGCAGGCCGGTCTACCACGTCGAGGGACCATACCCGGGCTTCCGCGGACCCCGGGATCGGAGCAGCGCGGCCGACGCGGGAACAGCGACGAGACTCTGCGAGCTCGGGGAACTCGGAGGGGGACCAATTCACCGAGTTTCCCGAAATTGTATGAACCATGACCCGTAACGCATTGACCGACGCGGCGGTTCGCGGGAGAACCGCGGTGAACGGGAGAGGAAGAGAAGGAGTAGTCTTTGGTTTTATTTTTTTTTTTTTTTTCTTCTCTCTCCCTGTTTTGTTTTTCTTCTCTTTTTTTTTTGTGTGATAACATTGAGATAAGTATTAGGCTATAGAACGGAAAATTGTTTTTTGTGTGTGCGTTTTTTTGTATTTTTTTTTGGGCTGAATTTCGGTTCTTTTTGGTCCCTCTATTACTATTATCATTATGCCTCTTGAGGGTACCTTTTTTTTTGTGTTTGTTGTTTTTTTTTGTTATCTCGTCCCGCTGTCTCCCGCCTTCCGCTCTGGCGGAGCTCCATGTACCCCTATATTTTTTTGTGTTTTATTGCTTTTCCGTATTTCCTTTTGGTTGCTTTCCGCCGCTCCCTGTTTTCCCCGTAGCGGGGGACCCACATGTCCATGACCGAGAGTATTGTCGGGGAACTGGTGTAAAATAAAGATGCGTTATCCTATGGTGATTTTCTTGTGGTCGCTACCTGAACCGCCCTCTCCCTTTCCCTGGGGCGCTGGTTTTCGAGTACTGACGGGGGGATTCGAGGCCGAGGAAAAGTGGTCCGAGGACCGCGAGGACGAGGTCGATGCGGGTTTTCGAGTGGTGAGAGGGGCCGTTCGAGTCCGGGGGAGAGTAAGCCATGGACCGCGATCGCGTCGCCGATGCGGGCGGACTGGCCCGATCGGAGCGCGGGAGTGGTGATCAAGGGCGGTGTGGCAACTGGGACCGGTTCGGTCCTCCCCTGGGAGGGGGGAGTTGTGACGTGACAGAGTCCGTCACAAGGGCTCGCCTGACCGAGCAGGGTCCGGCAAGGGATCGGAGTCGCTTCCGCGGGGCGGGAGCGCGGCGAGTCCCTTTATTTAGCGTAATTTGGTCGCGTTGCGGAGCGTAATCCGCACGTTTGTTTTGTGGTTCCGCTCGCGGAATTAAATTCACAGACTTATGACTTTTCGATTCGATAGGAAGATTAAAAAGGCGACTGGAGTGGTGGTTCGCGTGATAGGAGTTGGAAATTGTGATGGAGAGGGCGAGCGGAGGAGCAGCGGGAGCAGCGGAGCAAGGGCAAGGGCGGAGGCAGGGCAGGAGAACGGAGGAGAAGGAGAGTCGGAGCGGACATACGGGACGAGGCGTAGGGCGCGGACCTCCACCCTGAGCGACTAGCGCACCTCGAGGATCCCGGGACACGGGCGAGTGGAGGGTCTCCAACCGGAGGACGCTTCGGTGGGACCCCACGGTTAAAGAGCGAGCCCGCCGACGCCACGAGAAGGCGGTGGAGAGGCGAGCCCTGGCCCGGCCAGCCGGGGAACTCGCGCAAGGAAAATCGTATGCTGATGAGCGGCAAACAGGACACGGGCGTGTACGGACAAGTCAACGGACTTTTTGGATCTAAGTTATCGACCGTCAGGATCGATCGCCCTTATCGATTGCCCGGGATCGAGGGGTAATAGTCAAGGAGTAATGCTAGGCGCTGGATGGCGCGGAAGCAAAGGGAGGGCCCGACGCTGCGCCGGAAGCGTCCCGGCGTCACTGTCTTGTGGGATGCCGAGGCGAGAAGACCGACTCCGAGACCGAGTGCCGCATCGCCCGAGCCGACGCAGAGCCCAGCCGAGGACGAGACCCCGCTTGCTGGAGACCTTCGGCAACCGTTTGTAAAACCACCACTCCAGCGCGTCGCGAAAAAGCGAGACCGGGGGCGGCAGCCTAGTGATACCGTCCACGGGAAAGGACGTCGAGCCGTAACCGCGCGGCGGCCAAGGTCGCCGGACCGGACGCCGTTGCGATAGTCCCGCGAGGAGGCTGGCTACCCCGGGCTCGTCATACGTTGCGTTCTATCGTTCGATTCGATGAGGGAATATCCCGCCGTCGCATCTCACAAGCAGTCGAGGGGTGCGTTCGCGAATTCGCGCGGTAGCGCCAGGGCCATTGTCTCGTGGCCGGGTTGTCGACATTCGGAATTCGCGTCTGATTGGCGTGCGCTCATTTCCCGCGTCGGGACTGATGAGAAATAACTGTTGCGTTGATTGTCTAACGTGTCGATGTGTCGCGCGTTACCTCTGTAAATTCGCAGCATAATTCGGTCTGGCTCTATCGTACATTTGCTCTCGTATAGTCGCGTTATAACGCAAGTAAAGTTTCTGTGGTAATGAGCCTTTGCGAATCTTCAAGCGATAATTCGGCTGCGATATTATCGTTGTGGGTTTGTTCGTAAATTCCCGTAAGAGATCGACTATCGCATTCTTATTATGAGTCTGTTCGTGTATTCGCGGTCGAAGATCATTGCTTATTTTCGAGTTATAATTTCGCTTTGAAAATCGCGTAAGGATTTAGTCAGGTCTGTACGCGGCAAGTCGCTCTTATTCCGTTGTTATTTGTTCTTTCTTTTTTTTTGTATTCGAGTCGTAACGCCGTTTATGTGTCTGAAATATATATTCTGTTATCAGCATTATAATTGATGCCATAATGATTTGCGAACCGCTGACCTCTCCTTTCGTCCCGAACCGCGTATTTGATAATTAGCTTGAGTTCCGCATATCGTATTGTGTGGCACGGACGGCCGTGCCTGGCGCCCAACTACCTTTTGCGTACTTTCTGGATTTTCGCGGTATATTAGACGTGTCGATATTAAATCTGGGCAGACTTCCGTGGGTCCTCAGGCGGACCCACGGAAATTCCCGTCGCATAATATAAAATTGAAAATTTGTAATAATAAAACTAATTAATATAAACAAAAATATGTATATTAATTGCAAAAATATATTCAACCAAGTTTCATTTTGTTATCGTAACTTTTTCATTATTTATTAATTTTTAAATATTTCATTGGTAAATTATAAATAATACAAGTATATGTTTCCTTTTATTAATTTTATATTTTTAATTATTTGATCCATAAATTTAATACTTTTTGAGGAGATACAATTTAGGAGACATACAGGTACGATTTAGACGACCAGCTAAATCGTATCTTTTGTAGCATGTAGCATGTACTGAAGCATGTACTGAAGAACTTATAATTGATTTGTTATTAGTGAAAGATTTAACATGTAATAATAGGTGCCTTAAATATCAAACTACAATTTCCAACTTTTATTTGCATTTGAAAAAGTACCAAATGTAAAATATAACCAAAAATACCTTAAGTGATACGCATTTGGCAACTCTCCCCTACATTAAGATGGGATACGTAAGGAACCGTGAGATTTTTGACACATTTGGTGCCATACTGGATCCGCTATCTAAGATATTGCAAATCTGAGTTCGGATTCTGTTGTAATTACTCAGTGGGCAAAGGAAAGCTGACAATGACCACTCTATTATTATAACTGTATTTATTAAATAAAATAGTTGTGCTCAACAGACGGTTAAGAAAACGATAATTGCTAAGGCGCGCTAAAAGCTAGTTATCGCAGTGTAGGCACTCGCTTTAAATATATGTAGAGGTGATGCAACCGCGAAAAAGAAAAGAACCATGTACATAAGTAACTAAAATAAAGCGCGTAATACAAAACATAAGATGAATGAGATTAGTAATTCACAACAGATTCGTTGTGAATTACTAATCTCATTCATCTTATGTTTTGTATTACGCGCTTTACTTTAGTTACTTATGTACATGGTTCTTTTCTTTTTCGCGGTTGCATCACCTCTACATATATTTAAGCGAGTGCCTACACTGCGATAACTAGCTTTTAGCGCGCCTTAGCAATTATCGTTTTCTTAACCGTCTGTCGAGCACAACGTATTTTATTTAATCTCTAGAAAGTAATTTTCGGAGTCGATGCGATCATCAAAATACTAATAACATAAGATTGTTGGGAAATTAATAATATGTTCGGCAGTTGTTGGCGCCTTTTGTTTGTTTACATGTTTTATTGTAACATATAAACAAAAGTCGATTTAATCTACCGTCATTTTCTTTCGAAGTATCGTTTAAGGCCGGCTTCACACCTTAGCAGAAAAGCAAAAGCCCAATCAGAACTCTCACTTATAGTAAACAGTATGTAATGGTATATATCAATGCATACTGCCTACTATGAGTGAGAGTTCTGATTTGCTTTTGCTTTTCTGCTTTTCTGCTAAGATGTAAAGCCGGCTTAAGTATTTTGCACGAAAGTTATTTCTTGTGGAAGAAAAATGTATCGTTATAGTAATAGGGTAACTCGGATAAGATGGCCATAGTTTTTTAAAATGCAAAAAATATATCTTTATTTTTAATATTTTTTAATACCATTCAGCATATGGCTTTACTGAAGCTTAAGGTACATAATACTATTGAGATATAAAAATAAAGATAAAAAAAATAATTCACAGAAATTTTATATTATTATAATATTGCAACATAAGCATTGCCCATCTTACCTGACTTTTAAGTATAAGATGGCCATATGGGGGTAAATAACGTATAGTATATTTCATGTTAAAAATGTATCTAATCTTTTATAAAAACAACAAAAAGCTTATAATTTTACATTTTTAATTTTATTTTATGTACATACAAAATGAGCCATAATAGTAGCTTTTCCGCACGTCGCAAAGTGTAATATCTATAATTGTAAAAAAAAAATCATCTGTCTACAATATATCAAATTGAAAATATGTAAAACTGAATTATTTTTTCAAAATTTTAAAGCAGTATCTAGCGAGAACGTCCCAGATAGACCATCTTATTCAAACTGTGAGGGAAAGATGATCACAGTATTTATAGAAAAACAGTAAAAACGAAAATAAAAATTATAGTTCACATTACAATTTATATATCTTTATTATGTATTTAATATTGATTACGACACTTTGACTGTAATTTATGCGATGTTATAACAGGTATTAGTGGACATAGTGAAAAACTTTGCAAGTAGTCAAAAGTAGAAACATGATATAATATTCACAATATCATTATTTCGAATAATGTACACATACAAATTACTGTAAATATTTATCTTCTTTAAAAATGATTTAAAATGATTCTTTAAAAATGAAAAACGCACTATTTAACAATTATTTAAAAAATTACAGCCTATGGTCATCTTTTTTGGTATATGGCCATCATACCCCATTTTACCTTAATGAATATGCCAACATATATTTAATATTCGGCGAAGCAAATTGCTCAAGTGCGCGTGCGGAAAGATTATGTGCGGAATGCTATCCAAATCGCATGCATCCCGATCGAAAAACTTTCGAGCGATTAAATCAGAAAATCCATAACAGTGATTGCTTGATGCCAAAACTTGTTGACGTTGGACGTAATCGTCAGATAAGGACACCTGAAATGGAAGAGATAATTTTTGAACATGGCAGAAGAGAATCAGACAACCAGTACACGTGTGATAGGCCGCGCATTAAATATTAGTCACGCAACAGTTCACAGTTAAAAAGTGAATTATTGTACCAATTTCATCGGACACGAGTACAAGAATTGAATGAGAAAGATCATCGTGCCAGAGAGAATTTTTGTCGTTGGCTTTTACGTAACAATGAAGCCAATGAAAATTTTCTGGCAAATATTTTATGGACCGATGAATCCTTATTTGCATACACGGGCACATTTAGCTGTCATAACGAACATTACTATGATGTTATTAATCCACATGTGATCCGCACGCGTAGATCCACAGATGGAAGCTAAATTTCTGGGCAGGAATTTTAGGTGATAGAGTTATTGGTCCTCTTCTACCTGATATTTTAACGGTAAAATATTAAAAATCTTTTGGTTTATTTATACAATAGTATGTCTCTAGTATGTATGTATATATGTACTAAAAATGCTTCTTTTATAGGGAAGAAATTACGCCGAATTTTTAAACAAGTGCCTACCAGATTTCTTGCCTACCATCGCATGCATATCGAGGCATTACAAATTTTTAAAATCAACATTTTCCCGACCGTTGGATAGCTCAACATGGACCAATCAGATGGTCTGCACGGTACGAAAAGCTTTTAGAAAGATAGAAGAAAAATAAGGATGTGTAAAAAAATACATTGATATTTTTCGTATTGATTGTAAAAAGTTCATCCGATCTGATCCCATTAGATTTTTTCTTTGGGGTCATTTGAAAAAAATTGTGTACGCAACAGAGCTCGCTTCACCAGAAGAAGTAATTGCAAGAGTGCAAATAGCTGTCCAAACTGTCGATGGACGAATGCTTTGACGCGTACGAGAAAATTTGATTCTTCATGCAGAAGCATGTATTAAAGCTCGCGGGACTCATTTCGAGCAATTAATTTAAAAAATCCTTTTTAGAATTAAAAAACAGTCCTTTTCAGGACTAAGCTCGTTTCAGAGCTAATAGTTTATTACGAAACAGTCCTTATGAGGACTATTAATATTTTCAAACATCTGGAAATTCTCTCATTTGCACAAATAAATAAAACGATCCTTTCCTACATTTCCTTCATCAAAATATTAAATAAAAAAATTTTTTAATTATAAAAACGGGATAAAATAAAATAAAATAATAAAATAATTTTTTTCTCTATTTTCTAACATGCATATTTTCTTTTGAGCCTTCCTTCCTTAACATGCATTTTCTTTTAAGCACTATTTAAATATCTAATCGTTATAATTTTCTTAGAAAACTTATTATTCAGTAACTAAACGAAACCACTGGTAGAAAGATTCAACAAGTCATTTATTTTAAGATTTAAGTATTAACGCGCGAAAACATACTATTTGTAAAGAAATACACAAAAAAAATAAAATAGGTTGTTTCGAAAATAATTTTTATAAAACATCGAGTTTTTTGTATTTATCTAAATTATATTTTTTTGTATTTATCTAAATCTTCATAATATGTTAATAATGATTACGACTTTGTGACAATACTAGCTGTTGTTGAAATTTTCTATAAAAAAGACTTCTAACAAGAAAAATATATTTCTTAATGCAAGAAAAAATATTGCACGATAGCACTGGTGTGCACGAAGACATACCAGATACCACCGCCGTGCCGCCGTAGCGGCGAAGCGCTTACGCAGATTACCAGGCGCACGGCTCATTGACGTTCGTCCGGCTAAAGGTCGGCGCTGATTCGTTTAATTTTATTCAGTAATTACCGTTTTATTAAGCATTATAGAAAAAAATGGTTCAGGACTTTTCGACTCAGTTTTTAATGACTGAGGTTTAGCACTATGTACTTAGTGGGCGGTCTTTAAGAAACACCATGTATACTACTTATGCAATTATAAAAAGATAATATTATACGGCATTAACAATACAATGTTTTATATATTTTGTTACAAAAATTCTATTTATTGCATTTTGTTACAGAAAATGTTCAGACATTATTGAGAATGGTTGCCGACATACGCTTTACAAATATTCAACAACTTATTGACGATATTACACCAGAGGTACTACCACCTGTTTGTACAGATCGAATAACAAAATGTTTACCCTTGAAAACTATTGATGAAATACATCAGATGAAGACGAAATTAAAAATGAAAAAGAAATATTTATCAACGAATATAAAGCTTTTATTCGAAGAATTTGTAGTCATACTGTGTGAAATTGTTAGAAATATATTATCACAAGTTTTTACAAATAAATATGCCTTACAATATTCGTGGAAAGGACGTAAAGAAAATTTTGGAGTTGCTTTTTTATGTATCATAAAACATGTGAGATGTAGTGTTAAATATGCATACAAATTATACCTAAAAAGAATTTGAAGTTGCAAGTGATTGGGTGCGTTTTGCTAAACAAAGACTCGTAAGACAAACAGGATTAATAATGAGTAGAATAACAAAACTAAATGATATTCCTTCATCTGAAATATGTCATCAACAGTTTATAGAAATAATTATAGAAATAAAAATGTTGTGTGTAACGATAGACTCGTACCATCTATTGGCTAACCTGCCAGGTGGCAAGCTCGTTTTCCATTGGCTGTGTGACTGCCATAGAAGTTACTATTGTATTTTATCCCATCTATGTAATCTCAGTCTTTTATGTTCTTCACTTCTTTTCTATTATTCGGTTATTCAGTTAAGTTCGTTGCTATAATTATATACGAAATACACATTCTTCTTTGTACTATTAAAAGCTGAGTTAATTTTTTCGAGAAACAACAGGTTATGGGCCCAGGACGATTTTATTGCGCCTATATATAGAGAGAGATCCTGTTAGAAGCATGATCGAAAGGAAAAGACGACGATATTCGTTTTCTGCTCAGGAAATAGATTGCTGAAACGAAAGATAAGTACCAGATATGTTAGAAATGGCTACTCAATCAGAAATTGCCACGATCGAAAAGTTGGCAGGTGACGATAACTATTTCTTTTGGAAGGTTATGATTGATTCAATTATCTACGAGAAAGATTGGTCAGAGGTCTTAACGGCACCTACAGAAGAAGAATCCACGAAAGTTGAATGGAAGAAAATGAACCAACATGTGCGCAGTCTTATTCTTCGAACTATAACCAAGAACGTCATGAAACATATATGCGGCCTTGACAATGCATTCGAAATGTGGACGTATCTGCAAAATCAGTACGGTAAGGAATCGAATCAGCGAAAATGTCGAATTTTCAGGAAGCTGTGTTCGGTTCGAATGCAAGAAGACCAAACGATCAATGACTACATTGGTAAGATAAGACAGCTACTGACGGAACTTAAAGCTGCGAAGAGCAAAACTGACGATCAACATGTCGTAGCAATTATTACCTCAGGATTGCCAAGCAGTTATTTACACTGGTGTAACTCGTGGGATCAACGTGAAGATGATAAGCAAACATTGCAGGAGTGTTTTGCTACTCTCAAGAATGCAGAATTTCGCGGATAACGAGGATACGCAGGCGCTGACTACATCAAGGAAGAAAATCGTTCACAACAAAGAGAAGAAATCACGACGAAATAAAGAAGAAAAGGATTCCAGTTCCAGTGGGAGAGCATCAGCATCCGGACAATAAGGTAACAAAAACGTGAAATATTACAGCTGTAATCAGTTTGACCATTTTAAGTCCGAATGTCCAAAGATAAAGAAATCGTCAGAAAATTCAGATGTCGTAGTGGCAGTACTTGGTTCATCTGAGGCAACGGTGGCATTAGAAGCAAATTGTACATCGAGCAGTGAGACTTGGATTGCAGACAGTGGTGCAACGTTTCATATGGCATATGATCGGAAGATGTTTATGACTCTAAATGAAAAGCGAGGTGGAGAGCTAATAACTCTTGCTGATAATCGACAAGTCAAATCAATGGGCATCGATTCTGTTCGTGTAAAGGCCTGGATTGGTTCAGGATGGCAAAACCTGACGATCACAAATGTACGCTGGGTACCCGAATTGAAGAAAAATTTATTCTCGCTGATAGTCTTAATGGAAAATGGAATTGAAATAAAATTGACAAATGGAAGCGTCAAGATGTTTCTTAATGACCAACTCATAGGTATGAGTGCCAAGGATGGAGGAATTTTGCGCATGAAATTCAAAACTATTTGGCCAGCGGAAGCAAATACAGCTGAAGGACAGACGCTTAAACTTGTGCATGAAAAATTGGGACATGCAAGCATTCAAACGATAAAGAAAATGGCAGAGAATGGTGCAATAGCTAATTTAAAAATTAATGAGAAGTCAAAATTCTTTTGTGAAGCTTGTGAATACGGCAAGCAGGTCACTGTAAGTCATCGGTCAGTAATGACACCCAGGAAGACCGAACCAGGTGAAATGATTCATAGCGACGTTTGTGGAAAATTTAACGTTGAAGGACTTGGTGGAAAATACTATTATCTACTGCTAAAGGATGATGCAACAGAATATCGAACGGTATTTACCTTGCGCAACAAAGAAGAAGTCGCTGAAAAAGTTATCGAGTTTCTTAATCTGGTACGTAATAAATTTGGTCGCGAGGTACAAGTTTTTCGGTCAGACAATGGCCGAGAATTCGTGACATCAACATTAATAAAACATCAATAAAAGAATTCAAACGGCGTGGAATTACTTTCGAGACATCAGTACCCCATCCACAGCAAAATGGGAAGGCTGAAAGAGAAAACAGGACCTTGGTAGAATTTATGCGATCAATGCTCTATGGTCGAAACTGTCCAAAGTTTCTGTGGTCAGAAGCCATACTAATGGCTGCACAAGTTCGTAATCGAGTTACTACAGAGAAGAGTGATAACAAAACGCCATTTGGGCTCTGGCACGGAAGAAAACCTAGTCTAAAGAATCTTCATGTTCCAAGCATGGCTCAAGTACCAAAGATATTTAGAAAGAAACTTGACAAGAAGGCAGTATCAGGAATCTTCGTGGGATACAAAGACGATTTAGATAACTACAAAATATTCAACCAGGAATCAAGAAAATTGCAGGTAATTTCAATTGTATCTTTTGATGAAATTGAAGATGGCGATTTCAAGTTCGAATATGCAATTATTGAAGTGGGAGAATCAAATAAACTGATTGCTGCAAATGAAGATAATTGTAAGAAAACTGCAGAAGAAGATAATCAGGAACAGTACAAATATGAAGCACATTCATCACGGCAAGATGATAGTAAAGTATCTGAATTGCTCAAACCGTCGACGAGCAACCAACGAGAAGGGTTACGCGATAAAACAACAATCAAGAAGCCAGAACGATATGCAGCATATGTGGCTATCGCCGAACCAAGATCCTATCAAGAGGCTGTAAATGGATTTGATGCAGATAAGTGGAAGGCAGCGATACTTGAAGAAATTAATGCTCATAACAAAAATAAGACATGGTTTAGATATACCGAAGGATCGTGAACCCATTTCATGTCGCTGGATATTTAAAGTTAAGCACGTACCTAGTGAAGAGGATCGTTTTAAGGTAAGACTAGTTGCTAGAGGTTTTACGCAACTCAAGGAAGTAGATTACGAGGAAACATATGCTCCTGTTGTACGATACGATACCTGTCGTGTGTTGTTTGCGAAAACAGCAGTGGAAGATCTGGAAATGATTCAGTTTGACGTGAAGACGGCCTTTCTTCATGGTGAATTACGCGAGGATATTTGGATTAGGCTACCAGATGGACCATGGCCAAATGATGAACGCCTCGTGAAGTTAAACAAAAGTTTGTATGGTCTCAAACAGAGTCCAAACTGTTGGAACCGTAAATAATAATTTACTGAAGAGTTTCGAAATGAAACAGTCACCGGCTGATGACTGTCTTTATATAAGACAGCAAAATGGCGAAATCATCTATTTATTGTTATACATAGATGATGGATTAGTGATTAGTAAATCTAAGCTTATACTAGATAGTTTACTCAATGATTTAATGAATACCTTTGAAATTAAAATTTACGAACCCAGATATTTCATTGGTTTTGAAATTGAACGAAATAGAGCCAAGAAGAGTTTGAGACTATCAGTTTGAATATATTAATAAGCTTATCGACAGATTTCAGATGAATAACGCAAAAGAAGTATCGGTACCCATGGATTCAACTGTGCGTTATTCAAAAGCAATGTGTCCAACGACAATCGAAGAAAAGGAAGACATGAAGAATAAGCCATATAATGAACTCTTAGGATGTCTTCAGTTCCTCGTAAATCTAACAAGACCAGACATTGCATTCAGTGTCAACATGCTGAGTCGCTTTAAGTCAAATCCAGGTGAATCACACTGGATAGCAACAAAGAAAATTCTACGTTATCTCAAGAAAACTGCGGATCTTGGAATCATTTATCGTCAACTGTCAAGTAAGGATAACTTTAATTCATTAATTGCATATAATGACGCGAATTGGGCTGGCGATCAAGACGATCGAAAAAGCACAAGTGCTTATGTGATGATGTATGTAAATAGACCAATCACATGGGCATCAAGGAAGCAAGGAGTTAATGCCCTTTCTACCTTAGAAAGCGAAAATCTAGCAGCAGCAGCTGCAGTACAGGAATTGAAGTGGCTGCGTCGACTGTTGGCGTCCATCAACAGAAGTAACGAAGAGTCAATGGTGCTTCGATGCGACAATCAAGGAATGATTAAATATAGTGCGAATACGGAACAACATCGAAGAACAAAGCACATAGATAACAAATATCATTTCGTCAAGGACGAGATTAAAAATAGACGAGTCACAATGGAATACGTGTCGACCGAAGAACAAATTGCTGATCTTCTGACCAAAGCACTTCCAAAAGGAGTCTTCATTAAATTTAAAGATTTGCTTGGATTTGATTCGAGTCTCTCGAGTGGGAGTGTTGTGTGTAACGATAGACTCGTACCATCTATTGACTAACCTGCCAGGTGGCAAGCTCGTTTTCTATTGGCTGTGTGACTGCCATAGAAGTTACTATTGTATTTTATCCCATCTATGTAATCTCAGTCTTTTATGTTCTTCACTTCTTTTCTATTATTCGGTTATTCAGTTAAGTTCGTTGCTGTAATTATATACGAAATACACATTCTTCTTGGTACTGTTAAAAGCTGAGTTAATTCTTTCGAGAAACAACAAAAAATAATATATTTTTCTAATAAATTTTAATATTAATTTATTTTGTTATTTTTATAGTTAATTTCTATTTTATTTGACATTAGAATATTTTTAAATCTAAAGGTGCAAATAAAAAAATATGTTACTTTTATAGCAAGCCACATTATATGTAATAAAGAAAAAGTTAACATTAAAAATTTATATAATTTTTAAATTAATAATACTGACTGGAATTAACTAAAATTTGTTACTGATACTAATAAACTATAAAAACTAAACTGTAAATACTAAATATAATTTATTTTATATAACACTGCTTTGTATGGATGATAAATTTTCATTTGTTGCATATAAACTGATATACTTTTATAATAGATTATAAAAATATTATAGTTATATTTATACACAATTATATTATACATATAGTTATATAAAAATAATTATATATAAATATTTATATATAACTTTTATAATATAACGATATATTTTAATAATAGTTTGTGCAAAAGTATATTCTTTCTAAAGATAACATTTAAGAATTATAAAAATTATATTCTATTTTATATTTCATTTTATTTTTTACTATTATTTTTATTTTATTATTTTTTGTTAAATTTAAATTTAAATGAACCGATATAAAAATATATCGGTTCATGTATAAAAAATGAAAATTTTTCATACAAAGTAATATTACATAAAATAAGCTATGTTTAGTATTTATAGTTTATTAATATTAGTAACAAATTTCAGTCAGTAATATTAATTGAAAAATAATATGGATTTTTAATGTTAACTTTTTCTTTATTTCATATAATGTGGCTTGCTATAAAACTAACATATTTTTCTATTTGCACCTTTAGATTTAAAAATATTCAAATGTCAAAGAAATTAACTATAAAAATAATAAAATAGAGTAATATTAAAATTATTACAAAAATACATTATTTTGTTTCTATAATTTGATTTTAAAAGTGCTTATAACATTAAATAATTATTATATATTTAGATATATATATATATATATATATATATATATATATATATAGAAACATATAAATGTACGTTTATATGTTTATATAAGATTATAACATGTTCAGTAATAATTATAATATATATGATTATATTATGTTATGTTTTTATAAGATCCTAACATGTTTAGTACATAAGATAATAACATATTGTTGTGCCCGCGCTCGGAGCACCCCTGTATATCGGGCTGAATTGCGCCGCTGATTCTGGAAGAGGCAAGTTGCGTTCTCCTGGCGACCAGAGTTGTTGATTGTAGTCGCGCGGCAGATTTCGTCCGGAGCCGTCGCTGACGCAAGACGTATCTCTAGCGAGCCGTTATATTTGTAAATCAATAAATCGTTCCTGTTTCTTTGAAAGTTCGCGTTATTTATTTCTACAAGTCCCGGACATCCCGGTTGACGGGAGTCGCCTGGCACGGTCCCTACGCGTACCCTAATGCCACCGAACCCATTGGTTCTCGTGGCGCACCTTTGTGTCGTGATCTTCGCGACCCGGACATCCCGGTTGACGGGAGTCGCCTGGCACGGTCCCTACGCGCGCCCCGGTGCTGCTGAATCGTTTTGTTCTCATGGCGGATTCCTACGTCGCGATCTTCACGACCTGGACACCCCGGTTGACGGGGGTCGCCTGGCACGGTCCCTACGCGTGTCCCGGTGCCGCCGTACTCATTGGTTCTCGTAGCACACCTCTATGTCCTTCTTTCGGTGTGCAAATGCACGGTGCGCTTCTTTTCGTGTGCATCTTTTCCGTGTGCAAATGCACGGTGTCCTTCTTTCGGTGTGCAAATGCACGGTGCGTTTCTTCTCGTGTGCATCTTTTCCGTGTCCAATTGAACCGTACGCAAAATATCGTGTCTAATATCTCTGTGTCCTTCAGCACCGTGTCCATTTGAACGGTGTCCAAGTGAATGCCACTACCTATATGGCTCGCTATCACCACCAGTCCAACCCCCAGTTTCGCCATGCTCTGATGAAGGAGTTCCTGAGCATGGCATGCGTAGTTAAGGTTGGTCTGCAATAAGCGGGCTAATCTACTCTGAAGGGTGAATGTGTCATCTCAGCGCTGGGGTCCTCCTTCCCCACGGTCCTCTTCTGTCTTTGTAGCAATGGGAGTTGAGGATCAATCTCCATAGGTGCCTCTTCCTTATCCTCCGCAGCCAACCGTACAGGGACGGGACCGCTCCTTTCCGTTAAGGGTAGGTCACCGCGCACTGCGGGTCGGGTGTCAGTCTCCCTCTTGTTCGTCTTACTCGGCCGTACAGAGACGGAGTCCTCTTCCCCCGGGAGGGAGGGAGGGGGCGCCACACTACTAACTATAAAACTATAAAAAGAAATATTTGGCGAATTACGGGACGAATACAGAAGGTAGGCAGGGGCGGCACAACTCACCATCCGAGTGATTACATAGAGCGCTCATTGCGCGATGATGTGTATATCAGATCCTTCTTTTACACATACACACACGCACACGCACGCACGCACGCACGCACGCACGCACACGCACACACGCACACACGCACACACACACACACACACACGCGCACACGCGCACACGCGCACACGTGAGTTTTCCGTCTTTTATCAATTATAAATTATCACATATCAATAAACACTTCGAGACTTCTTTACTTACATTTGACTGATAGATTAAAATATTTACGTAGACCGCTCACGTCTGTCACAGCTCTACGGACGATTCGATAAAATGATCTATTGCACTAGCTTATATATGAGTTGAAATTTTTCAATCTCGATTTTCTCGCGAATTCTTGAGAAGTGCGTCCTATCCTTTTATCCTACAATGTTTGACGTGAATAGCTATCGATACAATGAGTTTCATTAAAATCGATTTGTATCGTAGTGTCCCCTGGTAACTCAACAGGCGAAAAATTGTGAATTCCTGGCGGAAGATATAGAAATCTGTGGTCAAATCGTGGAAAAATGTGTCTCAAATAAATTACGACGACGATTCTTGGACAAGGGAGATTTCAAGCTCGAGGACGTCATAGAAGTTGCCAGAACAATAGAGGCGATCGACCTTCAAACAAAAGACATCGAAAATAAGACGCGGCGGCACATAGCGTGAGATAAGGAAAGAAGAACGAGAAGATGGCAGAGAAAAACAAGGATGCAAAATGTTTTCGTTGTGGATATACCGGACAGTACAAAGATAAAAGATGTCCGGCGAAATCAAAAACATGCACCCTCGTGAACCTGGCACCCCCATCACTAAAAAAAGTTCAACTACAGAGTATAATTAAGTGCTAATTATGTGCTAATTATGCGCTCTAATCCCGAATTTCGTGCTTCTTTCAGTTCGCAGGAAATTAATATCAAAGATAGAGGTGCTGCCTATAAACAAAAAATGATACAAAATAATTTTGTGCTAATAATTATGTGCTTTAAGATTCTGCAAAGAGAAATTAGAAATAATAAATGGTTATAAATGCACAAGTACTGGTGGGATCAGGTACAAGAATAAAGTGTACTTAACAAATTAGATACCCTAATGAATTTGGTATCAAAATTCTTCTAATATTATGTGCTCTCAAAATATGCAGGTTTCGAATTTCGTGCTTCTTATTTAACATCGTAAAAATTGATCAACAAATAGCGGTGCTGGCGTCACGTATGTACAAGAGTAAAGTGTACTAAACAAATTAGATATCCTAATGAATTTGGTACCAAAATTCTTCTAATATTATGTAGTCTCTAAATATGCAGGTTCCGAATTTCGTGCTTATTATTTAACATCAGAAAATCGATCAATTCGACAACATCGCCATTTTTCAACGTTAATTAGTGAACACGAAATTCGGAACCTACATATTTTTAGAGCAGATAATATTAGAAGAACTTCGATACCAATTTCATTAGGGTATCTAATTTATTTAGTACACCTTACTCTTGTACGTGATGCCAGCACCGCCATGTGTTGATCAATTTTACGATGTTAAATAAGAAGCACGAAATTGGGAACCTTCATATTTTGAGAGCACATAATATTAGAAGAATTTTGATACCAAATTCATTAGGGTATCTAATTTGTTTAGCATACTTTATTCTTGTACTTGACGCCACCGGTACCTGTACATTTACAACCATTCATTATTTCTAATTTCTCTTTGCAGAATCTTAAAGCACATAATTAGCAAAATTTTTCTGTATCATTTTTTGTTTATTGTATTCTATTTGTTTGTTTTTGGAATGGGGTTGCCAGCTTAATGTGAAAGCAGCACTCCCATCCTTGATATTAATTCCCTGCGAACTGAAAGAAGCACAAAATTCGAGATTAGAGCACATAATTAGCACTTAATTATACTGTATAGTTGAACTTTTTTTTAGTGGTGGGGGTGCCAGGTTCACGAGGGTAAAACATGCAACAAGTGCAGAAAGAGAGGCCATTTTGCGACGGTGTGCACAGCATCGGAGACATCAAACAACGGCGAAAAAAAGGAACCAGCATGTGGAAAAGCAAAAGTTAGAGGGCTGGACGAGGAAGCGCGGGAGGACATGAGTACGCGTTCGGTTTGCGAGCAAATCGCTGGATAAATACGTTACATGAAGAACAATGTATGGACATTGAAATAGGAGGTATTGTATTAAACATGTTAATAGACTCGGGTGCGCAATGTAATATAGTAGACGAAGAGACATGGAAAAAATGATAAGATAAAGATAAAGGAATTTCTTGTGAATCAACTAAGCGCGTAGATAATATTCGTACGGACATGATACAGCGCTCGAATTGTCAGGACAATTCCGGTGCAACGTCGAGATCGGAACGAGGAAAAGGGCGACCGATATTAGGTTATGAGACAGCAACACAGTTAGGAGTTTTAAAAATCGGTTTAAATACTAACGAGGTGAAATCGATAAAAGAGAAAAGCAATATTTTTCAGGGGATAGGAAAACTAAAAGATTTTAAGTTAATGTTGCCAATTTACAGATCGCGCCCGCCAGTCGCGCAACCAATACGGAGATTACGGAGATTATTTAAGTTATGCAACCAAATAAATAAACAAATAAAGGAGCTGAATATTACTGAAACGGCCGAAGGTCCGATAAAATAGGTTTCACCGATAATAAAGAAAAAGGGGGAAGTTAGGCTGTGTGTAGACATGCGTGAATGAGGTTAATATGCGGGAGAGATACCCGTTACCGATAATCGAGGAAACTTTAGACAAAGTAAAAAGTTGTGAGTGGTTTAGCACGCTGGATATAAAATCCAGCGTGCTAAATCTAGCTGTACGCGAATGGACTAGATTGGGAAGGAATTTGAGGTGCAGATTGACTCGAGAGTCCTTTAGTTAGTTTAAATTAATCCTATTTAATTTTCTGGACAGAGTCAATACAATTTCAGATTTCTTCGCGTTACACGTCAAGGTTTTCCGAGAACGGACAAGAAACACTTTTTGTGGATATCAGCTGTCGCGCGAGACAGTCTTAGTTTAACGCCCCGCAAGCTACGGGAAGTAACGATAAAAACTCGAGCAAGAACTCAGTCTCGTGACAAAGGCTAACGCGAATAATAATGAGAGGAATAGCACACCCGTTTCGATTGCTTTGCTGGCTATCTGGCGCGGGATCGCTATGTGTGGAAGGTTTTATACTATCCTCTCCTCGCGGATTCTCGCGACATTGTCTTTAAGGAGCAAGCTAAAAACAACTCCTTAAAAGGCAATGTTATGAATTTTTAGCCAATCGAGCTACCGGGCCAAACGCGATCAGCCTGTTTCAAGCGACGATTCAAGACGAAGCAAACAACTGTTTGCTCGCCTCTCAAGGTCCTCACGTGTAGCCTATTGAATAGAGTCTTCTCGGAATTTGAATAATTATTTGTCGAAAAGATGGTTCAATTCCGAATACCAGCGTATTATCAAATTGAATTGCAGGAAATTGAGGAATGCGGGGATATTACGACGTTTGTAACTGAAGCAGGATTATTTCGCTATAAGAGGTTAATGTTTGGGATAAATTGTGCACCGGAAATATTTCAAAGAATAATGCGGCCGATATTAATAGAGTGTGAAGGAGTGATAAATTTTATCGATGATATTATAGTATGCGGGAGGACGAAAGCGGAACACGATAAAAGGTTAAAATGCGTACTTGAGACATTATCGAACAAGGGCTTAATTTTAAATAAAGAGAAATGCGGTTTCTGGCGAAATGAAATTGTATTTTTGGGATTCCGAACTTCGGATAGAAGTTACAAACCATTGGAATCGAAAGTAAAGGCTGTAAAAAAGTTTCGGGCGCAAAAATTTACAAGTCCTAGAAAACTTCGTACTTCCTCGGCCAAAAATAGCAGAGGAAGTACGAAGTTTTCTAGGACTTGTAAATTTTTGCGCAGATTTCATTCTAAATTTCGCTACAATAAACGAACCGTTAAGACGATTAACAAAGAAAAGCGTTACGTTTGTATGGAATGCAGAACAAGAAAATGCGTTTAATCTGTTAAAAGAAAAATTAGAAAATGCGGAAACTCTCAGAATATTTAGGATGCACGCAAAAACGCGCGTAATCGCTGATGCGAGTCCGGTAGGCTTAGGATGCGTACTGACATAACTAGATGATAAACAGCAATGGCGCGCAATAAGCTATGCAAGTAGAAGTTTGTCAGATTGCGAAAAAAAATCTTCTCAAACGGAGAAAGAGGCTTTAGCAATAGTGTATGCGTGCGAACGTTTTTACAATTGGATATACGACATAGAATTTGAGTTAGTGAAGGATCATAAAGAGCTAGAATATATATTTACATCAAATCAAAACCAAATGCGAGAATCGAAAGATGGATATTACGGCTTAAGGGTTTAAATATAAAGTAGTTTATGAAAAAGAAACATTGCAGAGGCATTATCGCGATTAAGCATTAAAGATAGGGAAAAAGTCGAGGATGACAGAGATAAAAGGTATATTGCGTGGTTAGTAAAAGAAGCAACACCGAGAGCAATAATGACAGAAGAAATAAACGTCGCATCCGGAAAAAATAAGACGTTGACGGAGGTTAAAAACGCTGTTAAAACGGGAAAATGGGAGAAGTTACAAAACTCGCGATTAAGAATATTAAAAGATGAATTATGCGTTAAAGACAACATAGTTTTAAGTGATACGCGAATAATAATTCCAGTGTCACTGAAAAAGAAAACGTTGAATTTGACCCACAAAGGTCATCCGGGAATAGTGGCTATGAAACATAGATTGCGAAGCAAGGTATGGTGGGAAGGAATAGATAAAGAAAAAGTAGTAAAATCATGTAAAGGATGTCAATTAGTGCAAAACCCAGTTGAACCATCACCTTTGAAACCAAATTTGCTACCGCAAGGTCCGTGGGAATCATTAGCGATAGATTTGATGAGTCCACTTCCGACCGGGGAAAATATTTTAGTTACTGATTACTATAGTTGATTTTTCGAAACGGTAATTTTGAAAAATACAAGCGCAGAAATCATAAAGAAACATTTATTCGAGATGTTCGCGAGATTTGGTCTTCC
The DNA here is from genome assembly GCA_928718305.1 of Tetramorium bicarinatum. Taxonomy (NCBI): domain Eukaryota; kingdom Metazoa; phylum Arthropoda; class Insecta; order Hymenoptera; family Formicidae; genus Tetramorium; species Tetramorium bicarinatum. The sequence continues at coordinate 17,167,687 of OV788319.1, forward strand.
GAAAATAATAGTATGCGATAATGGACGTCAGTAGCTATACTATGAGAGTTCTAACTCAGGTCCTCCGAGGGGGGAGCGGGGCGGGGGGTATTCCGCGGGCGAGGGGGTATGACGTCACGCGGGAAGGGGTTGCTCGGTCATCAAAACCGGCGATACATGATCCAGCCGCTATCGGCGATACAACCCTTGTCGCACCCCCTCACCCCCAATTTCCAGGAAGACTTTTGATATGACTGAAACATAATTCTATATGATCCAGCCGCTATCGGCGATACAACCCTTGTCGCACCCCCTCACCCCCAATTTCCAGGAAGACTTTAGAGTTATCAAAACCGGCGATACATGATCCAGCCGTTATCGGCGATACAAACCTTGTCGCACCCCCTCACCCCCAATTTCCAGGAAGACTATTGATAAGATTATGAAACATAATTTTACCCCTAATGATAAGAATAAACAAATCCGCGAAACATGATTCTTTTGAGCGCCGATATCTGGCTGCTGTGACGCGATAAGATATCTAACATACCTCGGAAGACTTTCTAAAACATAATTCTACCCCTAAGATTAAACAAATCTGACTGAAACAAAATCTCTGATTCTACCCCTTTCGAGCGCCGATATCTGGGCGCTAATGTTATGATATCGGGATTGACTTGCATGGACCTGCAAGCTATCCTTTGATAAGTAGCGGCGACTCCGCGAAGCCACCCCCTAGCGATCACCATATTATTCTTCCAGGAAGAATTTTGCGATAATCGGTGTTAGTTAGTTAGAAAGAGAAAATGAAGGTATAAAATCGGCCCGGAAGCGCACAAGATCTCAGTAGGTGCTCCAACAGTCTCTATGCAAGCTGCAATAAGTTATAATGGAGCAAATAGTACGCGAGCTGCTGGAGGGATCCAGACGAGTCGCAACTTTGGGCGATTATTTCACGTGGGCTCAGCGATGCGACGAGTGCGTGGAACGGCTCGAAGAACAAAGTCGGGTCAAGCGTCCGCGGCTCTCGATCGGACACAGACAATCTTTGGTGACGAACATCGCGCGACTCGCGGGTGTGAAAAATCAACTGGAAAGACGATTTACACATTTCGGTGGTGGTGACTATGAGAATAACAGCGCGAAGAGACTCGTTTGGCGAGAAATCGATACCGCGTTTGAAAATCGTCTTCTGACTGGTGCGGTGATTAACGCAGACTATATCGAGCCGCGTCAATTCTTAGAAGACGCTGGTGACATAGTGCTCGAGCGCGTACGAGACATTTTAAGAATGCGCAACAGCGTTAAAGTAAACACCATTTTCAATGGTGAATTTGTTACTGGTGACAAACGCGCAAACAAAAGTATTAATACGCGTAACTGCGAACTTTTTAATACATCCGATTTGCGCGAGTGGTATGAACAGCGCGTTATCGAGCCTACTCTGGCGTCGCTCGAAGAATTCCAGGAACGCGACAGTGGCTGGGCGTTGTCACGAATTCTTAATCTTACAATTAATGTGAATAAATATAACCCATTGCACGCGGGGTGCCACATCCAATTGCCTCAAGAGATACAACTCAAGAGAGCGGTAATCAATGTGCGGTCTAAAGACAATGCGTGTTTCGCGTGGTCGGTGGTCGCTGCTTTGCACCCAGCCGAAAGAAATGCGGAACGAGAATCATCATACCCGCATTACACGACCGTATTGAATATTAAAGACATTGATTTTCCAATGACATTGAATCAAATAAAAAAGTTTGAACTTTTAAATAATATATCCATCAACGTGTACGGGTTAGAAGAAAAGGTGATTCTGCCGATACGACTCACCGATCGGAAGAGGGAGAGACACGTAAACCTACTGTACGTGCAGGAAGACGATCGGGCATTTTGCCTGTATTAAGAACTTGTCCCGCCTCGTGTGCTCGCAAGTGAGCAAACACAATGGCAAGAAATTCTTCTGCGATCGGTACGTATACAAGTTTGCGCAATATGCTTATAAATAAATAATATAAATGATTGATAAATTTCCAGATGCTTGCATTACTTTCATTCAAGCGACAAGTTGGAGGCCCATAGCATCGATTGTCAACAGATGAACGATTGCGCCATCCGACTCCCGAGCGATGACTTCAAATGGTTGGCATTCAAAAATTACGGTAGGAAGGAACGAATGCCGTTTGTAGTGTACGCCGATCTAGAGTGCACGCTAGAGAAGACGGATTCGACAACGTCGACGTACCAACACCATCAGGCATTCAGCATCGCATATTACGTGCGTTGCTCGTTCGACGAATCATTATCCGCGTACCAGTGTTATCGCGATAAGAATTGCATCGCGTGGTTCGCAGAGGAATTAAAATGTTTGGCACATCGCGTAAAGGGTATTCTATCCGCGAATGTTCCCATGGAGATCTTATCGAAGCAACAATGGATAGCATATCGTAATGCTACACATTGTCATATATGCGAGAAACCGTTCGCGCCAGATGACGAAAGAGTGCGCGATCATTGTCACCTGACCGGACGATACAGAGGTCCCGCGCATTCACGCTGTAATTTGAATTATAAAGATTCGTATACCATCCCCATAGTCTTCCACAATTTATCAGGCTACGACTCACATTTTATTATCAAAGAAATTGCTACAACGTATGAAGGGCATGTTGATCTGTTGCCTATAACGAAAGAAAAATATATATCTTTTACAAAACATGTTGAAGACACAGCCGACAGGTCAGAATCGCGAAAATACATGAAATTAAGGTTTATCGATTCATATAAATTTCTCACCACCAGTCTCGAAAAATTGGCATCATTTCTCAGCCGGGATAAATTAAAAATTCTACGTTCAAATTTCACAAATCTATCAAACGAAGATTTCGAATTGTTGATGCGGAAAGGTGTCTTTCCATACGAATACGTGGATTGCATCGAGAAATTGGATGACACGTGTCTACCGCCGCGCGAATCATTTTACAGCTCGTTGACCGGCGACACTGTATCCGACGGCGATTACGCGCACGCCGCGAACGTCTGGCAACGGTTCTCCATTCGAACCCTGGGCGATTTATATTTGAAAACCGATGTCTTGTTGTTGGCCGATATATTTGAAAATTTTCGTGATAGTTGCATCACGAGTTACGGACTCGATCCCGTGTACTACTACACCTTACCCGGTTTTACATGGGACGCCATGTTGAAACATACACACGTCAAATTCGAATTGCTCACAGATATTGATATGGTTATGTTTATCGAGCGCGGTATACGCGGCGGTCTGAGCCAATGTTCCAATAGATATGCTCGAGCCAACAACAAGTACATGCAGTCGTACGACCCATCGAAACCTTCCTCATATTTAATGTACTTTAATGTTAATAATCTGTACGGTTGGGCGATGTGTCAGCCATTGCCCTACGCCAATTTTCAATTCGGTCGACGATGCAGCAAATTTTGATTACAGCGCGATCACTCAGGATTCGTCCACGGGTTACATTCTCGAGGTCGATCTCGAGTATCCGCAACATCTTCACGACATACACACTGACCTACCTTTCTGTCCGGCGCGCGATAAGCCGCCCGGCAAGAGGCAAGATAAGCTACTTGCAACGTTATATGATAAGAAACGATACGTCATACATTATCGTAACCTACAGCAGTATACACGTCACGGTCTTCGCGTCACGAAAATTTACCGCGTGCTACAATTCGCTCAATCTCCATGGCTCCGTAAATACATCGAATTGAATACGAAATTTAGAACATGATTTCGAAAAAAACTTGTATAAATTAATGAACAACGCTGTATTCGGTAAAACTATGGAAAATGTTCGTAATCACGTCGATGTGAAATTATTAACGAAATGGGATGGACGCTACGGCGTGGAAGCTCTGATCGCGAAACCGAATTTCCACAGTCGAAGCATTTTTTCCGAAAATCTGGTCGCTATCGAGATGCGTAAACTCGAGGTGGTATTCGACAAACCGATTTATGTGGGTATGTGCATCCTCGACATATCCAAGGTCTGTTTGTACGATTTTCACCACGAGTATATGCAACCTTTACATCGAGGCGCGTGTAAAATAATGTACACCGACACTGACAGTCTAATTTACCATATCGAGTGCGAGGATATTTACACGCATATGAAACGCGATATAGACAGATTCGACACGAGCGATTATCCCGCTGATAATGTGTACGGTATACCGCTTGCGAACAAGAAGGTGCCAGGATTAATGAAGGATGAAAATAATGGCACAATAATGACAGAATTCGTCGGGCTCAGAGCGAAGATGTACGCTTTGCGAGTAGATGGAAAGAAGGACACCAAAAAGGCGAAAGGCGTCAAAAGTAACGTTGTAGCGCGAACGATAACGTTCGACGATTACACGCGGTGTCTCAACGATGAGATCGAAATGACGCGGCAGCAATCGTGCATAAGATCCAAGCTGCACGAAGTTTATACAGTGTCTGAAAAGAAAATCGCTCTGAGTCCGTACGACGACAAGCGGTATATCGTACCAGAATCGACCGATACTCTGCCATGGGGGCATTATAGAATACCTTTGTAATATATTACTACGCAAGGGATATTAATAATCACTTTTGTATTTTTTACACATCATTTTATATTGTTATACCTTTGTAATATTACTACGTAAGAGATATTAATAATCACTTTTGTATTTTTTACACATCATTTTATATTGTTATACCTTTGGAATATTACTACGTAAGGGATATTAATAATCACTTTTGTATATCTCATATATCTCATATATTTGATATATTGCATACATTTCATATTGTTATATATTGTATACATTTTATATTGCATACATTTTACATATGTTGAATAAACGAAAATTAAATCACATTGTCTTTATGTATCCATGAATTGTGTGATCCATCGAATCCTAGCCATTTCACATAAACCTCGTCGCCTCTCCTGCGCAGTACCTTCTCCACGAGATACACGTCGGGATCGGCCGCGCGATGCAACTCGTGCTCGTAGAACGCTCCAGCGATAGATTTTCCGCGATAGTCCTCAAGCAGGTACGTCGCGGGATTTGTGCGCTGCACTTTAACGATTTTAAACACCTCGGTGGTCCAATTTGGTGTGTATCCTTTCTCGAAAACGGTCTTGTACTTGCTCACGCGCACCGAATCGCCTACTTTGAACTTTGCCGGTCCTGCAATCTTTATCGCGTTGTACACCGTAGCCAAGAGTCTTTCGGCGATCGCAGGCGTAACGTCGGCGGGTCGCATACCGATCGTTCGATGTTTTCGCGAGTTGTAATCTGATACGAGACGTGGCAGCGCGTCGATCCATTTGTAGTTTCCATTGAGCGTAAACATCTTCCACATATCGTTCTTGAGCGTGCGATTGAATCGCTCGACGACCGATGCCTTCAATACCGAATACGTGGAATAATGATTGATGTTGTGTTTCTTCACGAGTCGTTGCACGTCAGCGTTGTAAAACTCCTTTCCCTTGTCAGTCTGCAAATTTTTCGGACATCTCTCTCGAATTATCTTGGCGATAGCTTCGACCGTCTCGCTTCCGCTTTTGCTCTTGAGCGGCACGGCCCACGCGTATTTACTCAACACGTCGATGACCGTGAGTATGTAGCGATAGCCTCTGTTGAAACGCGAATACGGCTGCATCTCGACGATATCTGCCTGCCACAAGTCATCGTATCCTCGTACTATGACGCGTCTTCGTGGAAAATTTCTTCTCGCCGGAGCATGCAGTTCCTCGACGAGTCGTCGCCTCTCCGAACTGACACTCATGTTTCAACGGTACGATCATCGATCACTGGCACGTGCGAAGATTTAACTTTGTTCTTTCTTTTCGACTCGGTGGTTGCGTCGCTTATCGCATTTCGTAACGCGTGCACGTCCTTCTCGAACGCGATCAGTCTCTCGACAAATTCGTCTCTCAAAATTTTAACGCACTGTTCCACGTACAGTTTATTAGCCGCGTCATCGTCAGCCTCCGGTTGTGCTACGCGGCGAATCTTGCGTGATTTTGCGTCAAACGCCGTACCGACACGGCACAGAGCGTTATGCCGCACGTAACTTCTCACCAGTCCGTTCTTCCGGCCGCCGTTGTCGAATGAATCGTTTCTCCGATCAAACAATCCAAATTTATTGACGGGCATTTTTTCGATGCAAGTGACGTCGATCGACTGGTTCGTTTCGACGATACTCCGATTAATTTATAATGATACCAGCCTCGCGAAGTTCCTCGATGATGGACAGCATCTCGTTGTCGTGAGCGTTATGACCGGCTCGGTGCGAAGCGTCGAGCAACCGTAGACGATCCACCAGCTCGTTGGGATCGTCCCAGTGCACGTAATCGATCGCGTTGTCGTTCAACGTCATAGCGCGAGGTAATCCTTCTCCAGATTTGGACTCGATCGATAGTAACGGTGCGATTATATATTTGTACTTGTATCCTCTGTTGCCCTTTATTCGACCATGCGCATCGTAATTGTATCTGTGCGCGTTCGTCGTCAGCAGTATGCTCTTGTACTTTTGCGCATCTTGCTCCGTATAGACGGCATCATCGGGCAATTTCTTGAATATCAGCTCGTAAAGACCGGGTGTACCGACGTATCGCACGCCATCGATAATTATGTTGTCATCGTTATCTACGTCAATGTGTTTATTACCGAGCATCATTCCATCGCTGCTCAGACGAACACCGTACACGTTATCTAAACCGCTCTTTCGATCGTCGTTCAGAACGGCTTCGATGTACTTTTGACTCAGCGGTCCCAAGTTATTGCGCAACGTTTCTTGGTCCTCCTCCGACGTTTGCAACTGCTTTCGAATGGTCGTCACCAGCGAATTATCCGTGGTCTCGAAAACATTCTCGTTGCTCGCGAGCAATTCGGGTGATTGTACCACTGTTCTCGTCGCGGTTGGTGTTGTCGTCGATATCGGTGATATGTCCAGCGGAGGCTCAAATCGAAAGGTTTTATACGGTGTCGATGCGGCGCGATCCGACACTCGTTTCCTCTTTGTCTTCGCATCCTCCTCACGCTTCTGGACGGTTAACGTTTCATCGTCGTCACGCGGTTCTTTCTTTATCACGCGCGTGTCAGAATTTTCAACAATCTTTTGCAGAAGCTCGATAATTGGTTTGAAGCGTGTCTTTACCGCAATATCGTCTTCGATCCTGCCGGTCTTCAAGGCGCGATGTTTCTTGCGGATCAATTCACTCGTCTTCTCAATCTTCCTCGCAATCTTCTCGCGCTCACGAGTATCGTTGCTCTCAGCCATGTTTTACCTCGACAAGGTACCGACGACGACTGATCGTTTTACGGTATCGCGAACATGTTAAATCCTTTTCGATATCATCCATTCGTGAGCGAACTGTCCTTATCTATCACTACGAATCCGTACTCGGGCTGCCAACAATCGTGACAAAACGCGCTGAAATCCCTGTATGACATGTCGGTATTCACGTGATCGTTGTAAACATGTTTCAAATTGGTCCCATCCTGTTTGAACAGGATCAGCAAGTTCGCGTTATCGCGTATCAGATGTTTGGGTATTCTCGCATACGTCTGACAGAGATAGAAACAGTCGACATTCGAGTGCCTACCCATCGAGAAGTATTCTCTCACAGTATCTTGCTTGTCGCACGCGACGTCATCGAAAACAAAAATCGAGTTTGGCAGCGCCTCGCTTGGTGGAATGACGTCACTGTTATTGGAGAACGTAAAATAGCCTATTTCGTCGATCGATGTCAACAGTTTCTCCAGATATCGATACTTTGGCTGCTGCAGTGACTTCGAGTACACGTACACGTTCTCGAAACGCACACCGTGTGGACTTTCCAGCAAGCTTATCAGAACGTTGGTTTTACCGCAATTCGAGGGGCCGCAGATGATCGCGCGTATAGTGGTCGGTAGCATCGCACCGTGTTTGCGTTTCTTCGCGTTGTTTCCCATCGCCAGCAGTTTGTCGTCACAGTTCGTGACACGTATCGTCAGCGGCTGTCGCACGAATTTCATTTCTCTCTGCGCTTCCGAATAGAAAGGACGCA